>OY829521.1:6089585-6404952 GCA_963691665.1 Clepsis dumicolana
GTTAGTTTGGTAGTTTGATAGTTTGATACTTGGTTAGTTTGGTAGTTTGATAGTTTGATACTTGGTTAGTTGGTTAGTTTGGTAGTTTGATAGTTGGTTAATTGGTTAGTTTGGTAGTTTGATATTTGGTTAGTTGGTTTGTTTGGTAGTTTGATAGTTTGTTAGTTGGTTAGTTTGGTAGTTTGATAGTTTGATAGTTGGTTAGTTTGTTAGTTGGTTGGTTGGTTGGTTAGTTGGTTAGTTGGTTAGTTTGATAGTTGGTTAGTTTGATAGTTTGATAGTTGGTTAGTTGGTTAGTGTGGTAGTTTAATAGTTTGATACTTGGTTAGTTTGGTAGTTTTAAAGTTTGACAGTTGGTTAGTTTGTTTGTTGGTTAGTTGGTTGGTTGGTTAGTTTGTTTGTTGGTTAGTTGGACAGTTGGTTAGTTGCTTAGTTTGTTAGTTTGATAATTGGTTAGGATATTAAAAAAACATGGTGGCAGGGAACCCTCCGCGGGCCCCTCGGGGCCCGCGGCCCCCACCCAAAATACTAGTTTGATTATATATATCGTAGTTAATTACGATATAATTATGGCAGTAGCGAAACAATAATGTTAAAAGTGCACGCTACAGTCAAAACTTTTTTACTTAACACTCAATTTCTCTCAACATCATGTTTGATAACGTTTATCATTATCAAATACATAGCTTAAACGATTAGCAATCTGATGATTATAAGATTTACGCCTATCTGCCTATACGCTGCTGTTTCGGGTTTCGACACAAAACCGATGACAGACTTCAATATTAAATTCCAGTATTTAAGAACAGTTCAATATCGCGAAAATGACTGCGAGTAATTCGAATCAACTTATACAAGTAGAATTAAATTATTAATTAAACCGCACCATGTAAAACGCGCTGACAATGACTTCGTGTTTACAAGGGTCATATTAAACGCATCATACTCCGTAGCCTCATTATGTTAATTCATGCTCGATGCACCGGCGATCTGTGAATAAAATTATTGTGCATTTAAACGTAAAATACCCGACGGACAGAGCCATTGAATACGGTGGCAACAACACAATTTATCATTTCATTTCACCGCGTACATATTGTTTATCGTGTTAATTTTGTTAACGTGGTATTTGTTATTGTATGATCTGATTATCTGTTTTAGCGAATCTGACATTGATGTCGATGGAATTTGTCTCTTTACATTCAATACATTAAATAAGATTAAGGATTACGGGCGTGGCAGACCGGGTGTGAGTGCTGGCTTTATTTGAACCGAATGTATTAAGTACTTACAATTTTCGTAAACATCGCATCACCATTGTACTTAATCGTCTTCTCTACAAATAGAGCTGTTTTTTGTAAGAAACTTGAACCATCGTAATTATTAAAATTTATTTTAAAAGCCTTTTCAGAAAAGACACGCATTCATAATGAACAGCAACGCAGCAGGAATAACATAAATAAACAATTATATTAAATAACGTTCCGGATTGTGGAAACATTTTCGTGTGACAATTTGTATTTAAAACAGGTCCAGTTAGCGGTTAGTCATTTAGTCGATGACAGCTTTTATTGAATGTTAATGTCGTTATTATACTAAGAAATAGATCACTGAATTTAAATTGCTCTCAGTCAATCGATGCGACCGTTTAAACATCATGTTTTTATTCATGTTATCGGAGCTATTTTATGGCTCCACATTCGACCGCGTGATCTTAGTATCATAGTGTTCTTGGCTTGGAAACATTTCGTAATTAATACCCGATAACGATTCGTCATAACATAAGATTATTATGGAAGCTTGTTCGATGGGTGTTTGATACGGCTTAAACTTAATGTTTAACGACCGAACGGACTTTAAAGAAATTTCCTGTCGATAGGTTTGAGCACTAAATGTGTTTTGTGAAATTAACACTGATGATTAAACTATTACTATATATTTTTCAGACGGAGATAGCAAAGAGGCTGAATGCGATAATAGCGCAAATACTACCGTTCCTGTCGCAAGAGCACCAGCAGCAGGTGGCCACGGCGGTGGAGCGGGCGAAACAGGTCACTATGACAGAACTCAATGCCATCATTGGGGTAAGTAATACTGTTTTGACCCAGGCGACGCAACTGTAAGCCCTTGTTAAAACAGCTCTCAATACTGGCATTTGAAACTGGCAAACGTATCGATAGTTCCACCTTTTGATTATTTGACAACCGATCGCGAAACAACGAAAATTTAATCAACGGAAGTATAACTAAGCAACGGCCTTTCTTGTAACGCAAAAAATTGCAGTGCGCAATGGACCGTGTAATCAACGCCCTGAGCGGGGTCTAAAACGCTATATTATTACGCTTAACATCGTTACCGCAACAAATTCACCGGTACAGACAGCATTTCATGCGAAACCGATTAAATCTACACGTGTCTTGTTTGCACAGCAGTTGGTTGGTTGTAAACGCGAGCGTGGAATGTTTAGCGACGCTGCCTGCCGCTGCGCTGTATGTGGCATCTGTCCAAACAGTCCATGCGCTGCTTAGTTATGCGACCGATTGCACGCATGACTGCGCCGCACAAGCCTGTCCTAACACAGCTAATGACATACTCATACTCCTACTAATTATTAACATACGTAACACTTAGAGAACAGCACTCATATGCCATGCAATGTTAAAGATATAAAAGCTTTAGCACAGGCAGCAAGATACCACGACACCAACGTACAGTTGATGCTATGTAAAAGCGCCGCTTTCAACAGGTCGAAAGTTCGACGCTCGTTAATTAAACGATCTAAGACGAGTTGGCTACGAGCCAGCGGCGGGAGTTGATAAAATTACTACAAACTACCACGCCAACCAATTTATAAGGAAAATAATAATTTATTCTATTAATTTATCTTGACGGGATGACCCCGTTGAATAATTATTAGTGCATGCCGAGCCATGTTTTACGGCTTTACACATGTGAAGCAGCCATTTGTCACATGCGTGGGCGAGGTACGTGTATATCTGCCTAATGACTGGGCTGTTAGCATTAACATATGAGATGCTAACCACACCTTTCCAGGCGCGAATTAGAACCGGTCCTCAAATTGTCGTTCTAACTAATTTCACGATGCTCTAATTGTACTTTTTAGCCGTAGCGTATCGTGAGGACTTCATCGCCGGTCTATTATGCTCCAGCTCGCTCGCATTCGCGCTCGGGTGCCAAGTCGTTAGTGCGACCTATTCTTGCGATGTGTTAACGCTTGGCATGTGTTAATGTAAATAGATACCTATCTATTAGTTTTGTAGATACGACGACTGAAATAAATCACTTTAAAGATAATGAGGGCGAAAATAAAGTGGTGGAAGTCACTCGACGCTCCGCCGTCTGTGACCGAGACCGCCGTTGGCGCCGCGCCAACTCGATCGCACACGTACGACATGTTACCACCTATATCCACTCATCTATCCCCAGTTATTTTTAAACATACCAAAATCAAAATCTTCGTAGTCTCATGTAATTTGTTTGGCGCTATTTAAAATAATAATAGCCCGTCTTTAAAATGAAATTAGCTGAAGTTTTGTGTAACGCTGTTGCTCATAGCATTTTGGCCGCGTATCAACAATCACATGGATTATTTACACGTATTAGCACAATTCATTCTTAGAACTACGAGCCAACTCAATGTCTAACAATATCACCAATCGTTAAAGTAGGTAATTGTTTTCACGAATCACCGACACGAGACATTATTTGATTTTAAAGAGGTTTTTAAACACCTTGAATATGAAAGAATCTGTCTTCCTAAGGACCCCCTAAGTATTTGCGGGAGGTTCAATGCCCCCGACTTCGAGGATTTACCTATAGATTTACTGAACAGCTTTCGAGATACCGGCAAAACGCAATATCGTCTCCCCCCTATAAAATACTCTAATTTAAATAAAAAAGCTGCGCCACCTTCCGTATGTCGGTCCTTTTTTTATTACGAACCTTTTTTATTTTCGGGTCAGCTAGGGATCAAAGGGGCTCTCCCCGGAGAGTGGCCGCCCGGCACCCGCCGCCCCGTCTGATTTGCGACGATTCCACCGCGCGCCGATTTGTGAAGAGGGAATACTCTTCAAATTGGGGACTCTGTTTGCCTGCCTATTAAAATCACTTACCGTCTTGCAGAGTGCTCCGTTTCCAAATTTAAACGTCTTGCTTTTGTTAAAGCTTTTGTTTACGATCCTCTTGTTTCCCTTTAGGTGCTTTTATATTTGCTACCGTTGACTTTAATCTTATTTCATTAAATTATTTTAGGATGTTTTTTCGTATGACTCTGTCGGTACAGTTATTAATTTAATAGCGTCGTTAAGAAGTATTTTTCTGTTAAATTGATATAAAATAAAGCGGCTCTTGAGTCGGGAGTGGGGTACGGGAGCGACAAGTTGCCGGTATAATGCGGAGGTGAGTGCGTGAATACGGCAACAAAAAGTGCGGAGCAGAGGCCGCGCCGTCGGCGCTCCGTTATCGGCGGGCACATCATTTCTCGTTCTGATTTTATTCCGCGTCGCCGGCGTTTGAGGGGTGGCTCCCGACCTCGGAGGTAATAGCTTCCAGATACTCGCACCCTCTCATGTTCACCTATACATGACACAAATGTTCACATTGAAACAATATTCACGTAACTTCTGCGGATCGATACGACGATGTGCGGCTCCGTGTCACAGATACGCGACTAGAATCCAATATCAAAGCTCTTTATGACTAATAACGATCGGCGATACCTACGTTTATTTGTAATTGAAAATCCATATCTATGACAAGTAATTGCATTGAATAAACAAGTGTATTATATGTCTCGTTTATGCAACATTATCTGGAGAGATAGGTAAGCAAACACGAGTCCTCGTGTAAATAGAGCGTATCTGTTTCCCCGTCGATGGCTCTATAAACAAGCGAGTCGTGAAAACATTTCTGTCTAGTTTACGTCGGTTCTCGCGCCCTCTGATAAAAATTACGACGGGAATAAATCGGGGCGCGGGGCGGGGGCGGCGGCGGGAGGGGAAACATGAATTTGTCATTTTTTCCGAGGCACGTTCGCGGGCGGGTGATAAATATTGCATGGGATCGTGTACTAGGTCCCCGGTATTTCTTGTGCGTCGTCTGCCGAGCTCCGCGGAGCCGCATTAACTTTTTCCCCGTCGCTTAGGCGGCTGCTTGTTTTTCAACGCGAGTGAGTTAGGGACCGGCCTGTCGTCGCTTCCAATGAAATTATGAAATCAGTTTTACGACTCATCCGGCTCACGAGTTTTTCTTTTGCCTAAAAAATTTATTCATTCTCTTTCGGAGGAAACTGATTTATGATTATTGTAATATTGTGTACTGAACCTGTAGGTATTACGGATACGAATAAACATTGCTAAATGTTTTCATCGATTTCTTTTAAGTACGTTAGGTTGAAATAAATACAGATAAAACAAACACTTGATCATGAAACCCACTTGGTCTCCCTATTTCTAGCTCACGAACTTTCACATTTGAATGCACTATTTGTATTTAACTGTAAGTGATAAAAGCAATTATGTTGAAAGTGTAACATGTGTGTTGGCGTGGCGTCGCGTGTCGATCCACCTCCGGGTTTCCTGTCTAATGGTGCGTTAGCTGCAACCCCCACCCCCTTCCCCCTTTACCACCCCGTCTCAATAAACTACCCTCTTTGTAGCTTATGTCGTCGTTTTATACCCTGCGTTCACGGGCGAACGATTTAAGGCCCAATATCGATAGTTATCGACTCTGATACAATGGGGACGGACCTGAGTTACGCCGATATCAATGTTGTCATCCTTAATTCGTAGTTGATCGCTTGTTTTTTGTTCAAGACAGGATTTAGATTTTAGATTTTAGATTTATTTGTCGGAGACAAAAATTATGTTGATAGGTATTTACATAAATGAATCAGCATTTTAAAGAGTATCATTTTTATGCCAAAACCCTAATAAGGTAACAATGGTGTTCCGGTTTCTTTTAACCCTATTAAATATAAACTTTTGTCTTAATGGGCCATGAGCTTTTTATTGTTATTTGCTATTGCATCATAACTCACATCTAACGGCAACACATTCAACGTACTCATATGCGTCACACCAGAGTTGCAACAGTCAATTACGACGGCCTAGGCCATCAAATCTCAGCGATATAATTTAATTGCCAACAACTCCGGACGTCAATTGGCAAAATATACAGGCAATCAATCAATTATTTTAAAGCAGTTTGGCAATATCTTAATCCATCCCCGGCAGACTGAGCCCCCAAGCAATCGCTGATAATAGCACTTTAATGTGCTCTAACCGCAAACTAACTGCTCTTAATTATTTGAGCGCGTAGAATGGAAACTTTCCTCGTCTCCCGATAGCTTCTATTAAAACGTAACTAATTGTAGGTTAATGATATAGAAACAGACTACCGGCCCACTTATGTATGTATGTTACTTAGCTGCTCACTAATTGTTGAAGCAATAAAAATGCAATAAGCATTATTGTCTGATGACTCGCTTTTACGATTATTGATATGTTGGAAGCGTTGCGTGACATCATGTTTTTAATTTGTAACATGTGTTCGTTAGCTTGTATTTTCGGAGTTATCGTGTATTTTAAAATCTGAACACTCTTTTGACGTAGGTAAACAAACGTTGTTGAAAAAAGCAAAGTGTCTACAATGATTATTTCAGCATTTCGTAAATTTTTAATTTAGTGACTATGAAGTTTTGTTCTGTTTAAAAATATGTTATTTAAAACTTATAATGGGCTGTGCCCTATCAGGGTCCATGTGAAACAATGTGTGTTATGCTATAACATCTATACTGTACCATGGTTTGCAATAAATAAATATGAAATGTGAAATATGAAGTACTTGTATTTTGTGCCTATACCTACTCGGTCATGTAGTACATTGGTGCGTGTGTCATAAAGAACACTTACCACTGATGTTTTAAAAAACTATTTTAGTATTCTTAAAATAATATAATTTGGTTTAGAAACTATTTATAAAATTAGACCATCTTGTTATTAAGACCATCATTCATCTATCTTTTTTATTTAATACGTTCAGACAATAAGTTACCATATAGGTAGCCCGAACTTCTTTTTAAGGTATATAATACCGATACCGCTACCAGTTAGTCTATCGAACACAATAAACAAGAACATAATAAAACGAACACTTTTTGTAGGTTAAAAGCATCACTCTATTCGGGGCAGATATTTTTCACGCAAAAATCTCTGCTTTTCGCGGCGCTATCCATTTATAAATTGAGAGTAATCTCGAGGAGACACAGCCTGCTAATGCGGTGTGAAGCTCGCCCCGCGGCTCAGCCCAACATTTTTCTCATCACAAATTCTACTTTATGTTCAATTCAAATTCGTACGAGGCCTACATACCTCCCGCCCACATTTAAAATGTCTAAGAGATCTTGTGAGTTCTCATTCTGGTTCAACGTCTGAATAACAAATTGTTTCGTCTCAAACTGACAAACAGCAAAGTTCGTTTACATTAAGCAAACGTCGTTAAGGGGAACCAGTTTTAATCTCCAAGCTCTATCGTCGCTATTCATCAATTTAATTAATCACGTCTAACCGTCTAAGTATGCTGCGAAAATATCGCGAGATATCTACGCTGTCATTAATATCAAACAAACAATCAGGAAGGCACTGCCGCCACCTACTTAGAAATAAATAAACCGCTTCTGGTCAACAGGCACAACTAACCCGCCTTTGCCCCAAACATAATATAAACATTATGGTACTAAACATACACATTCAGATTTCAATTAATATTACGTCGAAGTTTCATTTACGAACAATGCCCTCCGGCATTATATGATGGTATACTCCTCCGCCGATTAAATGTTTTGCCGAATGCCCTTTGTTATACAATATTTATAAAATATCTATAGAAATAAGCAGCTAGCTATCTTAGAATATAAACAAAGGTAAGGATAACGATGGCTCACGTAGACGATTAACATTTACGAATTGTGTTGAATTTAACAATTGCGGTTAGATGGGGAATTAACAGTTTTTAGGGTTCCGTGCCTCAAAAGTCAACAAAAAAACCGGCCAGGTGCAAGTCGGACTCGCGCACGACGGTTCCGTAGAAAGATTTTAACGCTTTTCTTAAGTAAGCTTCAAATCGTTTATAGCTGGGCAGTAACTTTGGGCACCTGAAAAGGATTCATGAACGTTATTATTTCTGTAATACTTACTTGGTAATTTCCTCAAAATAATAGTGGAAAATGTAGCGTGGCCATTTGAGTTGACCACTAGTGCCGGTCTCAAGGGTGGCGACAGGATCGTCACTAGCGGTAATTACCGGCTTTGTTTGTGTAATTCTTGCGCCCACGCCTGATTAGGATGCAACGGACGTCTAATAGAGCGGGGTGAACGACTGACCTGGGAGTTATATTGGATGCTGAGTTGTTGGTGGATGAGTAGATTGTGTTTCAATTGAAAATGCTGATACCTGCTGTTGATAGGTACCTGGTTGCTTTTCTTAATCATACATTAATAGTGGTTTAAAGTGCCGCGCCAGTAGTGGTCCAGATGGTAAATTAACTATTTTCATATCATAATAACGGTTTTTTGGGGGTGAACCAATTCTTACGTGTATCAAATTCGTATCTTTAATACTTAATTAAATAAAACGTTTATTAACTCCCCGGGCACCCAAAGAAGTAGACGCGAACCAAAAACGTAATTCGAATTAAAAAATCCCCTTTTGTAGGAAAGCACTCCAGCTAAGTGGCGCTCGCCACCTTTTGACACACAATAAATCACAGCCGTGAGCGGCCAATAAAAAATATGTTCCACCCTCGGCGAAAATCCAATTAATTTTCGGCCGCTAAAAAAGAACGTGCTCGTCCGACCGGAAAAAGCGTGGCGAGTCGAGCGAGGGAGAACACGTGGGGCCGGCGGAAGCGGGCGCACGGGCGGAGCGGGGCCACGAGCGGGGCGGAAGCGGGCGCGGGTGAACAGATGGGCGGCCGACCGCTCTCGCAGTGTATAATAATAACGTTAAACGAGACGAGATAGGAACGGGAAGCGCGGGAAAACGGGAAAAGTGGAAAAAGGGGAATAATGGAGAAGGAGTAATCAATTTCGCTCAGTCGCCGCCGCCGGCGGAGCTCTCATTTAAAATTTAAAATATCGTGGCTCGCAGGGGGGCCCATGGAGGACTTTTAATTTGGCCCGGCTACGTTTTAAAAATGCACGACGCTCTGCGGTGACACATCAATTCACTTTGACTGTCGGCACTCCAAACTAAAATGCATTTTTACTTTAATCACAGAGCTAATTTGCGAGTGAAGCCCATGCATAAATTTGGTTTCTCGAAAATTAGACCGCACCAGATTAATTTACTGCCAGGGCTCTGTCATAACATTATACCTACGAAAAGCACGCCTGATATCAAACGAAATAATATAATCCGTTATCTTTTTTTCCTGAATTAATACTTTAAAAACTATCGCCTCTAAAGCAGTATCATCTACTACTTTTTAAACAGGTATCTACACTACGCAAACATCTGTCACTATTTTACTAATAAAAATACATTTTTAATTATAGTGGTAGCGCCGTGTCATAGATCTTTCTGAGTATGTCAATACTATACTATAAACTAAACAACAGCCTTCAAACCAAATACGACATGATATAGATACGCAAATAAAAGTGGTAGAGTTCTCATTTCTTGATCGCACTGTCCATTAAATCATAACTGATTATGATTAATAATGATAAAGTTGGTAGGTATGGTTGGTTGGTACTTCCTTTCGTTAACCTCAACTACAAAGCAAACTTGCAACAACTAGCATAACACTAAACCTAGAATTCACCTATAAGGAGCCGAGGTATAGTCGATCGCCTGAATACCGTCATATTTACTCTCGCAGTGCTTCATACTTTCCCCGGCTCTCAATTGTGTTATACTCCTGTCTCGCTTGTTCACTTTGCTTTTTGATAAATTCCAGTTTTAATATAACAGAACGCGTAAACCGCTAACGCCTAACAGAATATTATTAATATTATATTATATCAATCACTTGCAAGTGTTTTATATGCAATAAAGAGTTATGCATACATGTTTGATATATATTGTATGTATTATATTGGGTATGTGTTGTTATACGTATTTTGTATGTATGTACTATCGCACAAATTTATTCCTGGCCCACAATAGAACGTTCACACAGAAACTTCTTACTATTTTCCTTAACAAACAATGCGATGTCACTATGACGTTTACTGTGAAAAGGTTCCACGTTGGGTCAGGAATCAATTTGTTCGATAGTACATACAATATCACAATAGCATAGTTTCTGACACTACGAAATTATAAATTTATGTACAAAGTAATTACAAAGGCAATTAAAAGTAATTTAATTTCGTCCTAATAAAAGCGTCCTTTTGCAGCAACAACGGCCAGACCTTCCGCGACTGCTGCAACAGATGCACGCCGCCCACTTGCCGACGCACGGCGCACCGCCGCTGCCGCTGCTGGGGCAGGGCGCGCTGCCGCCGGCGGGGCTGCTCGGGCTCGGCGTGCCGCACCACCCCCTCTCCGTGCTGGCGAAGCCGCCGGACCTGCACCGCCCCGACGACAAGGGGAACGGTAAGCTTACTCGTTGCATCGCTCATCACTCCAAAATCTGCCCACTAGACCAACTCGTAAACTGGACTAATCCCCATTGCATTCATCTTAAAATCGAAATCGCTCTTTTATGTGACGTTGCCGTTAAAATACGCCTTATACAAACATTATCACCAGTACAGCCAAAAAGCATGTAATATTGTAGTATTGTAGTTAGCGGGCTCGGTGTTTGCACGGCCGGTGTTTGCCGCGAGGCTCGGGACTATTAGCACCCGCCGCGGCCGCCGTCTCCAATCCCACTACTGTTTCAATATTTACCGGCTTCGAGAGGCTTTTTGAACTCACTGTTTGCGTGTTTTCGGATCGCTGGCGGCTATATGGCTCGCCCGATATTGCTTTGAGAGTATGAAAAAGTCACTTCTCTGAATTGAAGCTACTTGTCAATGTTTGGATAGAATGAGTCAACAGAGTTCGTGAAGCTCAGAAAACATGTCTCGATTTCGGTGGTAATAATCGCAACTGTAAGTTGCTTTAGACGTATAGTAAAGTCGCCATAGTTTCAGTTATAATATTATTCATACAAACAATGGGGAACGGAGCAGAGGTGCGGTTTCACCGTAGCGCGAATAATCCAGGCACGCGGGGCGAGCGCGCCGCAAATGAAAATGTAACACAGAAATGGATTTGGAAGCCGCCCGTCGCTCCGGTTAATTACAAAAGCAAGCGGTAATCTGCGCTCCGGGATGTTCCGGCTTAGCGCCCCCTTCCCCGCGCGACCGGCTCCTCCGCCTGCCACTTCCCCGGCTAATTTGTGCCATTATCGGTGTACTGATGTAAGAGTTACCGCGCAGGTGCCCCCCCTCCGCCCACCCCCAGACCCGCGCTCAATTAATTATTCCTTGCTGGTGTGAGCGTCGCGTGTTTTAGTCAATTAGTAACGTAATTTTGCGGGTGACTTGAGTGTATGCGGTCGCGAACCGACTCAGCCGCCGCGTTTTAATGTTCACTAAATTACAAGGATTAAAATAAATAAGTATCTAACTCGCTGCCTTCGTCGCTCTTAACTAAACGCCGCTAATGCTTTATCATTTCGAAATGTTAGCTCACCGCTCCATTACCTATTTTATTTTTGATCTAATTACGAAACTAATCGTGAATTACAAAATCAAACACTAACGAGTCATTAATACGCGATTAGTTGTATTATAATAATTGTCGGCTCGCGCGCCGCATTCATTATCTAGCGTGCGGACAGACGGGATGCTAACTACCACATCGTGATACCCTGGCCAATAATTGAGGCTATTGCATTTAAATTAATTGTAGCTGTGCATGCACTAATACCCCTTATGTTGCCTATGTGCAGTACACATGTACGTGCATGGTAATGGGATTGCGCTGGCAATTGCTTTGCTCACAAACTCAGGCGATGTATTAAATGCCTTTGACGTGCACGTACATAGTGCTCCGTTGTTTCATATAATTGCCGTAGCGACGCAAAAGACATCGTTGCCGGTTCCAGTTAACAATTATTAACATTGATTGATACTCGTCGAGAGCTAATTCGAGAAGCAAGTCGCGATGCAGACGAAGTGCCCGGGTACAATGCACCACACGTGACCTGACTGCGAGAGCCACATTAGTATTCCCCACGAACCTGTGTACGTTCTATTGCGCCCACTGTAAAGTTAAGAATAAAATAATTATTAGGTTACGTTGCGAGGGAGCTCTAAGTTAGTTTGAACATTAATTCAGCTATTGCTTTTAAAGATCTTATTATTTGCTGTGGAATTTAGTTAAATGGAAGAGCTTAGATTTATACGAATACAGAGTAGATAGATCCTGATTTTGAAGTCAGATAATAAGGGCAAATTTGTAAAATAGTATTGGAACGTGTTATATCTCAAAAAGAAAATGCGAAGCGGCTACCTTTATTATATTCTTCTTTGAAGTACCTTTAGGAGAGTTCTCGAGATCATAATATTGCATTATCTAGCCTAACCATATTGGTTGGAAAAGGTTTGGTAATTATATTAGCGCACCCCTACATCGCGGTTAACTTTCTTCCGAGGGCTCCGGAGGCATCTGACAAGTTCGTGAGGCGGGACGGGCCTCCATTACCGCACATTCTACAACTTCGAGAGTATTTTGCGACAGCTTCTATCGAAACTTCGTAAATATCTAAGTGATATAATAGAGAAAAAGTAACGAGACATAAACGTTTACTTTATTTTATAGTTAAATAGTTCCTACATTTATTACGTCGAAAAACAATACCCAAAATGACACAACATTTTATCACTACAAATAAAACCTGCTCCGCTCCCTTTTAATTTAGCCTTACAAACAGCTTTATGAGTATCATTATAATAATTGCTATTAGAAAGTTCATCGCATTAATAGTATGAGTTCGCGGGTGGCAACCCTGGGGGATGCGTGACGCGACGACAGCCTCTGCAATATTCATAGAGCACTTTACACCCGGACCTGCGACCCGCCTCAATTTATACCCGGCTACGCGGATCGCCGAGATTATACCTACCCGGAAAGTATCCGCTTTATAATACGTTTCAATTTCGCCTCTTCAACACTTTATAGGTATTAGGTACCCTTCCGGGGAAAATACTTTCAGTGAAACCTTTTTTTTTTTCTCATTTTTAACCTAAATTCAATCTATTCACAGGTATCAGCTCGGCGGAGGAGAGGCATGTGAGTACAGAGCAACTTTTTATTTTACCAATTTAGACTGGGTTGTAAAATATTCCGACGTCAAAAATTTGCTTTGAAAAATTCCCAACAGGCGTTCCCGCTTTTTCCATTTGGGAATGCGAAACGTGGAGTGTTTCGCTCGAACACGCTGATTTCATAACATGGTTCTGACTGAAACAAGTGGGTGGTGCAGTGCAAGTGGCACACGGCACACCCTGCTCTAGGGTTATCACAGATTCGTGAAATTATAAGCTCTGCTCTTGTAATTTTCATATAATCGTGACTTTCTGTCAATCAAAACGCGTCTAAACTCTTTAAAGCAAATATTTTGGGTGGTTTGGATCCATGTGGCGTCCCTAGGAATCAAATAGAAGTGTCCTGTGGACGTGCTTTGGTAGCGAGGTGTTGCGAATGTCGGGTATCGTGTTACCGCGTGGGGGTGCCTCCCCCTGTTGTTGTGCTCGGCTGAACGCGGCGTACCGCACAGATGTGCCACCGCCGCCGCTCGCAATTCCGAACGAAATGCATGCGAATCGATCCGTGCCCCTACTTTATAACATTGTCTTTGTTCACCTAACCTACTTCTGTAGGAACGTCCCACAAATCTTTCGTTTTGACGTTCCGATTTCAATTCTATTCCGGTTTCAGCGAAATCACAAACAAGTCTAACCTTAATGCATTATTTCGGTGGGTACAATCTTTCAATGCCAACCCATTTACCACGACCGGGTTTGTTAGAATCGGCGTGCCCATAAAGCGCTCACTCGCGAAAATAATGAAACGGGAAAAAGATTACACAGTGCCGAGATTGAGTTAGTAAGTCGCAGCATACCTTAGTAAGTTAGTCGGAAAAGTGTTCAGTTTATAAGTTGGTCTCAGCAGTTACCCGGCGTGACCCGGATCGGTGTCGCAGCGCGGAGCCGCCGATCTGTGCAAACGGCGGCGAGCTGAGTAATGCACGGACGCGCCTTACAATTTGAAGTGAGGGTGGCTGGGGCCGGGGCCGGGGGAACTGCACTCCGTAATAAAGTTTACATAAACCGAGCGCGTCTTGGCTGCGGCGAGGGGGCGTCAGGTTACACTCCTGCCGCGCCCTTCGGCCGGCGAATGTTTTTGCTGGAATCACGCCGCTGACACACTGTTGCAGCCGGCTCGTGTTTATTGGCAAACACCGCTCGCTTCGTGTTTGATTTCTCCACACGTAAATTTGCAGTTTATTGAAGTAACATTGTATTGGGAAAGGTTGTTTTCCTTAAAATTAAACTTTTCTGCTATATGCTAGCTTTTACAACAATATTATTGTGTTACAATTTCGTCTTCTCTACTCAATTTATCCTTCAGTTGTATCAAATACTAACTAATTACAATTACTTTCCTAATTGAGTACGCTATGACAGGAACGAGGAACCGAAGTAATTTTATTAAATATTACCGTATAATTTCACTCTACCTCCTTGCAAAATCTCCCAATATAATCAAGGTTAAGATGGTTACGTCTGGCAATTTACACCGACGTGAAATTGAGCAGCGGCCTCCAGCCTAACAGGGCGAGCCTTCCACAATCTCATTTGGGTAGCATAATAACCGCGGATTTATTTCCGCCGCCCGTTCATTCGCTCTCAAATCGCGCCTAATATTCAATTTGGACGCCTGAACCACACAAAAACTGCTCGGAGCCGGTTCATTACGCCGCGCATCTCGCCTCTTCATCCTCCTCACCTTATCTAAGCCACTCGCGACACCCGCCCCACCCCACAGCGCCGCTTCGAGTGGAAAACTCGCAGGGCGAGGGCCGCTCAACCTTGTTTAGCATTCTCCTCGACTTCTTTATTTAATAGATGATGTAAAAACCCCGGTCCGAATAAATTTGCGTTTGTTCTTCGACATGCCTCAGTCGGTGCGTGTTTGAAGGTGCGCTTCTTTAATTAAAGCGGCAGCGGTGCGTGTAAATGTGACGTCCGTGCTGCGATATAGGCCGGCGCCCTTTATTAAAACATTAAAGTTCGGAGACGGCGTATTCGTAGCCGGTGACAACCCTAGCGCGTCATGTTTACGCGCGGTAGAACAGCGCTCGACACAACCCTCGCAATTTATCGCCCCAGACTTTTCTTAATTGGAAGAAATGGCCACTTGTAATTATTAAGACGCCGTAAAGTGAAACAGATTGCGCGGTAGTCGTCTCTGCGGCAGTTCGGAGTTTACTCTTGTACATTTTCCTTACATTTTATATCGGTACTTACTAAAATGTTTACGTAGTATTTTATATAACAATCGAAGTACATTTTTCGTTTGATGTTGGTACCGTTATTTTACGAGACGAGCTTTTGAATTTACATTAGGTTTCAGATCGCCTTATCCGCCTGCCTTATCTTATTAATCAAAATTAAATGTAGCGTTCAAACCAATAAACGTTCGTTGTAGATGCCGGTTTGTATTGAGTGAAACCATCCGATAAAGCATGGCATACCTCGCGTAGATATTGATCTGGCAAATGCAGCCGAGGGCACAAGACCGAGCAGCCACGCCAACGATCTCACACAAACAACACATTGTGCAGCCAAACAACACTAAACTCTTAACACTCGACGAGCTATAAAAAAAAATTAAGTGCTGGATAAAAGAGGCAGATAACATCCATATTTACGTTTACTAATATTATAAAAGAACATCGTTTGTTTGAGCGTGAATGCGTGAGCGCGTGAGGTTATTTGCGTCATCTATTTAACGTATTTTTCCGTGGCTAAAGCTTGTTTTAAAGGTTACAAAATTAGCACAATTTAATTTTGGGAAACATGTACCTACAATGTAAACATGTAACTCAGAAAAGTCTGACTGACGTAAAAAGTAAAAATTATAAAATTCAAAGTAGGAAACATTAATAATACGTCAGGTTTACACATGTTCAGATACATAAATAGCTAGATGGAGCATTATATGTATAGATAGCGTCGAGGTATATCGAAACGGAACTGCCGTTGAACGATTAAAGTCGTTGACATCTCATAACGAGCATATTTGTTCCACGGATGAACGGGTTTAACCTTAAGGCTACGTACGGTCTGTGCTCGAATTAATCTATTCAGCAGTATTGCAGATACATTTGGATTATGCTCAGTGAGGTGATCGCCTCAGAGCCGGAGACGTCTAATGCTCGAGCCGAACAGCGCTAATCTTCTTACTCCTCTGTCTTGATACAGAATAACAGATTATTACGTCGGTGCATCCCGAAAGATTATCTATCTCCGTATCCCAGTACAGTCACGGGTTTACGTCTCGCTTAAATTTATAATCACCAACGGAGAGTAAATCATGACGCGTCTAACACTTTCCCTGGCAATAAACACCTTAATTAGTTGGTAACGGGTCTATTAAGGAATTTTACGCTTATTTAAGTTTTGAACGTTCAATTTTGTACGGGCTTTAAGACTGAGTAAGTTAATTATAATTATTAATGAGAAAGAGAAGATCATTGCAACCTATAATTAAAAAAGAGATTTAATTACAAATGATTTGAAAAAGTCGTAGGTAGTTAAAGTATGCAGTTTGTTAATAACATTAATTTTTTGAGTCATGAAGTGAGCCCCGCGAAAGTAGATGGTGCGGTGGCGGTAAGCTCGCGAGCGGCTTTGTTCGACGCGGGCGTATCGCATCGATTTATGCAAGCTTGATCGAATCGCAACCGCCTCCCCCTACACCCCCTCTTATAACAATACAGCCTGTCGCTGACTCGCTGCTCGCTGCACTGTACGTGAGGGAATGGAATATTCAATATCTCAAACCTATTCCTTCTCAATACGTACCTTTAGCATTCCTTCATTCTTTTATAAACAATATTCGATACGATACCGAGACGAGACAATGATTGATATTTTATTTATTCCCGCACACGCTCGTACAATTTGCAGGTTGTCGGAAATTCCAATATCTGGCGTACGACGCGTAATTGATAGAACGTTATCTGACACCCGCTCGGCACATTAGGCCAATCGTTCGTTAGTACTTCGAGAGAACTCTGTATGTATAAATTCAACACGAATAACTCCGTCTAATTGGTTGACTGTCAATATCAACCAGTCAGTCAGCATGTCTCAGATTGATGGATTTGTTTGTATTTTGCGTCGCCACTGCGCTGCTCTACTAAGCGGGTCTTAGAACTAAGTGCAGTTGTTACAATTGCGTTGCATCTCAAAGGTCATTGTCTCGCGTTCTATTCAGGAGTCGCCGAACAGACGTACCGTGTCGTAACGTCCCTGCACTTCCACTCCCACAGATTCAATATTCCAATTGAAATATTCAATATGTATTGCATTCGGCGATCGTATCGAAAGTGCAATATTTTATAGGTGCCAGTCCGTAAACAAAACGAAAATTACAATTCGAAAAATGCTCACCGTTCCTCATCCTGTGCTATGCATTCCGATCCAGTGCTTAAATCCAATCGTTTTTAATAACTGCTGAATGTTAAAGGGCTGGATTGAAAAGTTTTAGCTCTATCAAAGTTTCAGGTTCAATGGGTGGCAATTCAATTGTACAAAAAATGTAGAGTTGATATTGGTAGGAAGAAATTTCTCGATGAAGATAACACTGCTTTACCAATCTACATGTTTTATTATTTAAACTTAAAATTATAAAAGGTACCCATCTTGTATAATTGACCTACATCTCACTAGTTATCGTCTATACTAATCAATCATTGTGATTCATTGAACACCCAGTCACAATAGCTTCTTACACTTTTAACATTCTTTCAATCGCAACCTTACTCGTATATGACACAATACATATTATGTTAGTGTATAGGTAATAAGAGCATGAAGCAAGGTGTTGTCACAGGCAGCGCGGCTACATGCTCTGCTGTGGTCGCGGCGCCCGCAGGCCTGCCAGCCGCAATATGTTGCTTTAAGTGGCTATACCAATCTTTTTTTGCCTGACAACTAAGTGTAGGGTTCTGTACCTATTTGTATCTAATTTGAAGAACTGACCGGATATCAGCTGCGAGTTTACTAATGTTGTATGTAAGTCGATGAAAAAACTTGTGAAGTTGGCACGCTTTATTGTAAACTCTCTGTATCTCTAATCAATATATGTTCTTAGAAAATATTGATTGTTTTGCAAACCCTGCTCGGCCGTCCGCACCAACGTGTGTGGCCGCGCCCCGCATGCATAATGGCTACTGTCTGCCCTCCACTTACCCACCATCAACACTTATTGCATTCACTTCATTACACTTTTACGATACGCTAACCGCTGACTTTTAATCGCATTATTGTGACGCTGTAAAAGGAAACGCTGCCTTTTTTTATTGATTCTATACCCGCCGTGAACTTAAATAAAGTACAAATAAAAACGTAAGTCTTAACGTCCGGAGCTGGTAATTGAAATCGCTGCATGTAATTAGCAGGTTAGGCGGGCGATAGCGCGCGGCTTGGTGCACGTCTTCATAATTTATCTCAATTAGTCGCGCCGTAATGAGCGGAAGGGCGGCGGACGCTCCCACCCGCTGCAGTTCACGCTCCGCGCTCCGGTGATCTTTTACTCCGTGGTCGCGTTATACTCGGTATACGGTATATCTAAGTTTATGTTTAGATAATTATCTGGCGCTGCAGTGGATGCGGTTATCGTGTAGTACGCAGCGCCGGCGGTCGTGCACGATATCGGTCGGTGGAGCGAGGCGGTGCATGAGCGCTGCGGTTGTCGTGTCGTGTCGGCGGCCGGGCCGGGCGCCGTGTCGCCGCCGCCGCAGCCTCTCCGCCATGCGCCTCACGTCGATGCCTCCGTGCTTATCACGCATTTACATATGCTTCGCCTGCTCACCGCCGTGTACGGGCATCGAAAATGTTTCATGAATAAATTTGTAATCCAATTTGATGGTTAGGTAACTTCGACTCGACAAACACGCCAACGTCTCCATGATCGGCCAATAAAAACAAACACTCCAAATACTACTCGACAAATAACCGGGATCGAATCGAATAATCTCCGGTTGGCTTAAAACGATTAATCATAAAAAAAGAGAGCGGGTCGCAGCCCTTTTTCGAGTTTTCCTCGTTACGGGCTAAGACGAGAATCATTAGGAATTAAATTTCCCCTTTCATTAGTCCCTCAACCCTCGTATAATTCCGGACGCGGAGCAATAACAATATAAATCCCCCGTCGCGCCGAGCGGGGGATTACGGCTTGTCTCGACCCTAATTTAGGGCTGCCCCCGCCCCGGATTAACGAAGTGGCGGAATCCGCTAGGGTTGTCGCTGCGCATAAACTTGTTACGTGTTTAATGTTTTATTGACGGGTGGCGAGGGAGCTCTCATTTAAATAAGCGCGCCGCGACCCTCCGCACGCGCCTCCGACGCGCGGCGCTGACCGCGCCCGCCCCGGGGACAAGAAAAACACAAACCAAGATAAAACTCAAATTAAAATACACGCATAAAACGTCGTATCGGACGACTTATAAATAAATTTGCATATCTTTTTAACACTATAATGTTCCAATCTGCATGCACGTGGGCGGTACCTATGTATTCAATTCAGATTAATTTGCATCGAGTAGACATCTCCGGAACGAGTTCATTACGCTCTTTCGAAAGCTTAAAACGCGTCACTTATAACACGCGACATCGATACAAAGCTATAACTTAAGAGGTTAAACAACAAGCGACTTTACCTGCAAATTAATTTAGCTATTTCGTCGCCGAACGGAATCACTTATGGAGATGGAACGAATTGTTTATCCCCGGTATTAAGCCGCGACGGAGTGTCGACGCACATATTGCCGGCGAGGAATCCGTGAGGGCTTGGAGGGCTCGAGCCCTCTCTGATTTAAGCGAAGGGATCACAATTAAAGGAGCCGGAGCGTTTGTCAACACGACTTGCATTCAACCGATACATTTTATTACCATAATAAAGCCATAGGTGTAATTGTCATGGTGTGATTTATTTAATTAAATTTATATTGACATGAAATCTTTAGGTGTTTACTATTTGATATCTGAATAAGTTTACTGCTGATTACAGAATATATTAAATGCATAGGCAAAAGGTTCGAGTAGCTATGTTTTCCACCGGTGCCAATTTTCCAAACGAGCTACCTCTCAACTCGACGCGGCGACGAAACTCGATTCAGGGTAATTTATTTAAGTAATTTTACAAAGCGAGGCCGTGTACAGCGTATTAAAATTTTGCCTCGAGACCGCAAAGTAGACGCTAACACAAAATTAAAGTCGTCGACACTTAAGGGCTTCGTAGTTCCTGGGGGGGTGTTTCCGTGAAATTTCTCTCGGAATGTCGAAATGGCGGACGAGTTTCGCAAGTCAACTCAATTATCGTTTTAATTAAGGCGCCGTGCCACGTGACATTTGTTTGCGTGCGTGAAAGCGATCGCGCCGCCCCCGCGCCTGCTCTTGTTAATTGTGCTAATTACTCCTGTAATGGAGCGAGGAGCGAGGGTGGGGTGAGATTGCTTATCGACGACGCTCCCGGAATTTACTTTGTGTGATACATCTGCCCTACTTCAACGGCTGCTTGTTAACTGATTACTATTATTTAAATAAGTATTTGGATTTCATACCAATTTTTTTTTTCATTTCACGAAAAATTAAGTACAGGTCAAGCGTGAATGCATACTTACAAATTTACCCATACCTACGAGTTGCATAAAACATGCATATAAGAATCGGTTACCGGTAGCAAACAAAGCAGTAATGGACATGAGTTCTACCGGGCAAGTTTCCAAGCTGCATTTGTGAGTGGCGCGGAGTATGGCGGAGCCGGAGTTCCCTCGGAGAGCGCTCGTAACGCAGAGTGGCGGCGTAATGGCCGGGCACTTCACTCGAGCAGACTGCTGAGGAGCGGAGCGGCGAGCGGAGCGGCGAGCGGAGCGGCGAGCGGAGCGGAACCGAGACGAGAGCGGGGGCGGCGGACGCGGGTATCCGACAACGAGCGCCGGGCAATTTGGTTATTTGGGGTCGGCCATAAACCGATAGCGCGCGCAGTAAACGCAATCCTCCACTCGCGACTATAAACTTTACGAGTCACGTAAAAACGCGCTCGAAACGCCGACTCGCTACCATAAATTTATGCTAATGTATTCTTTATAGGAGTTTAATGTGTATTCAGAAATTCCTCCATTATTTATGTATACGAATGAACCGGTAAAAGTTAATTTTAAAGTCGCACAGCGGCCCGCGGTTTACGCGCTCGCGGGCGATTAATTTTTTGGTGAGACTCCGTTTTGTGTGCCGTTTCCGATGTGTGCGGATGTCGTTTATAAACGACTTTGTCTAGTGCTTGTTTTTATTTAGGCATCGATTTTTTTCTAGGTACGGTTAAATCTTCATTCTATAGGTTTTGCTCGTAAATTTGTAAAACTATTATTTTTAATCGACTTCAAAAAAAGGAGGAGGTTCTTAATTCGTCGGATTTTTTTTTGTATAATTCGAATGCCTTGTTTCCGAGCTTATCAAACTTTATTACGCCAAGAGCCACGTCAGGGTCACGACCACAACAAACTGAACAAAGTTGTAAATTGACAACGTAATGGGACTTTAAAAGTAAATGGTGCGCAATAAAACTTTTCGATGACAGTATCATAAAATGGAGTCGTATAAAGCTGGTAAAGCCGTAGTTTCGATAAAAGCCGAAAACGTCGCGTGTAAATCACGTAACTTTTCAAAACTATTATGCCTGAAATATAGTCCGAACTCAATCCGTACATTTCCGAGCGGCGGACGGTCTATTTATCTATTTCCCCCGCTTCCGCCCCCGAGCGTCCGGTTAACCGCCCCCCTTCCGGTTAACCGGGCGGCGGCGCGGCGCGGCTAAACGGCTCGTCGCGTGACCGCAGACAATAAGCCCGGGCGGCGTTAACAGCGCGCCTGTGTGTTGCCACTTTATACGTTACGTCACACCCTCCCCCCCCCCCCCCTTCCCTCCGCTCCGCGCCGATAAGTCGCGCTCGGGCTTGTAGCTTGTAGCGCCCGGAGCCCCCGCGACCCTCGTCCCCGACTCAATTGCCTTTTTCTTGAGGTCGACCCGCGTAATCGGATAAAGTAAAGATTAGCTCTGTCCGCTTTTCTGTTGAAAATGGAAAAAGGTTGAGTAAATGACTACTCAATACATTGTTAGCTTTCTATTTCAGGGTATTTTACCTTACATTGTATTAAACCGTACATGTTTGACATATTTAGTTTAATGATCAGCGGAAATTATTGTTATTGTATCGTAAACCTATCTTATTAGAAACAACAAGGCATTCTGAAACTATTCTAACAAAAACACATAAGCATCTTTCCAGTATAAGCGTCGACGCCAAGTGCCAGTGCCAGCATTATTCAATTTATTAAATCCACTATTAACCGCAAACGTATACCTTCGAGCGAATTCCTCATACGGGCGACATAAAATCCGTCCAATCGAATCCGACACGTCACATTACGGCGGCACTGCGGCTCTCAAAATAGCCCTACTTGAAATTCGATATCGAATGCTGTGGAGATCGGGTGATCGTAAAATTAAGGCTTGAACACACGTCCTGCCCCGCTGGTCGCCACACACCGCCTCTTGTGTGAACGCAGTTTTATGTCCCCTTCCGCGCGACTTGTGCCAATGATAAAAGTTTATTGGTTACATTTCGACTACTATCAAAATATCCAATAACAGCCCCGCCATAAGCCACGTTATTTATCTTACATACTAATACCTATATAACGGCCTCCTCGTCCCATTTTATTGTTTCTCTAGTCTTTAACTGCGGTTGAGCTCTTACGTACTTACCTTATTTTCTTTTAGTGATACGATACTATCCAGGGGAGATATTTTCTTTGCCATACTTATATTTTTACCATCTGGAGTACCCACCCGGGTGAGGTGGTCCTTTGCGTTGCACGTTGATATGTTTTCGCTTCAACCGGATTTTATAATGATGTAAGCAGCAATATATATATAGTATATAATAAAGCACTACCGCTGACAACTTTATTGCTCGAATACGCGCTGTAATATCATTACGAGATACCAACTATCATCCGACATTTTACTGACAAAGCTGTTCGTGAGCGGTAATAAATGATTCGAAAGTAACGTTGAACAGTTACAACAGAACATTAAACAGAGTCAGTGTATTGTGATGTTAACTATCTCAGCCGACGATAAATAGATGTGAATCCGACATAAAGCGTTATTGTCTGGGCGCGATGCGAGCGGCGAGCGGCAGTAAGTCACAGCGGGCGGCGACAGGTCGGCGTGGCGAGCAAATTAACAGCCGCTTGCCACTCGCCTCTAACTTAGTGCCTCGTAAAATTAGGCCCCGTTACACCCTCCAGGCGCTGCCGAGCGCCGCGCGCGCTCCCCGAGGGCCGAGGATTACCCGGCCCGTTTCTCATTCATGACCAGTTGCGACATAAGTAATTAGAGTACAGCCACGCCGGCCGTGTGACAAAGACGAACGTGAGTGTGTTAGATAGTAGCTGCCACGCCAAAATTAAATTTATAGCTACGGTGGCCGCCGCCCCGAGCTCGGGCAGGATATTATCTCCCTCAGGATTCATAGAATCTTGCGCGATGTATACGCTCAGCGTGATCATATTGAGCACGCACGGTCGAAAAGCGTAAGCCTTTTCGCTCGAATGACCGCACTCACGGCTGCGTACACTTGAAATAGCATCTGTCTAACACAACACGCTGCGCGCTCGACCGAATATTGATAATCCGAATACGTTTCGATATCTGCCAGCGAATAATATACGTGATATGGCTACGTCAACATGTGGGATCAGACAGAGCGGATCGCTCGTCACGTATATGATTATTTCATTAGTCCGTATTTGCGCACTCATCCAAATGTTGCGGCCGCTGTCCCCACCGCCGGGGGCGATGACCACTCCCAGAGCTAATCATGCGGTCAGTTTGTTCTGCCTCAGCTTGTTTTGATATTGATATTGACTAGCGCTCGCCTCGCTGCGCACCGATTTATTTGCGAACAATGATCGATTGATTGCTTTACGTAAGCCCGACCGTAAACGGTTTGATTATGTTTACCCAATCGTATTGTTGGAGTGAAAACAGTTTTCTACAGCGGTTTTGTTTGCTTGTTGCAGAGAAATTCCATATCACCCGGTGAAAGAGAGAAATACAGGACGCGAAGTCCAGCTGAACCTGATCACAAGAAAATGAAGAAAGAAGAAAAAGACATGGGCCATGTAGGTTACACTTTTTGTTTTCTCCTATGACTTCACAATGAATTTCTTTCAGCCAAGATTACTAACGTTTATCAATTGTACTATTTCTAGGATCTAGTGGTTGATGATGCAAGTGAAGAGCCAACTTCACCACACAATGGAGCGCCCTCGCCGCGAGAAAACGGTTTGGACAAACTACAACCAAAAAAGGAGCACCCACCGCATAGCCCCAGGTATGATTTCATCATTCTTAACGATTGTTAATTAACATTAATTACAACGCTTCATTAGATTAAAGTTTACACCTCACGGCATTTTCTCTGCCTAAGCTTTATGTAGAGCACAAAATCGCTTCATCCATTTAAAAGAAGCCGTACTTCGCCAATACATGCCTCTAATAGGGTCAGCGTATGTACGAGTCGACCAGCCGAACGTTAATCCCTCTTTGCACTAAATCAATTACTGACACGACTGATGTTTAGTGTTACTCCTAATAACTGTAATGAGATCAGACACGGTTTGATGGATAAACCGATGATAATCTCGGTGCCAACTTTTATTATGTCAAACGCGGTGTTAGCACACTTTCTAGAGTTTCATTGTAGCTTGAGCAGTTTTGTCCTTGTTTTTGCTTCGATTTCTTTGTTTTTAATTTCAGGTCGGGCACATCGAGTAACGCGTCAACGCCCTCAGCAAAAAAGCTCGATGAGAAGCCGAGCACGCCCATTTCTAAGCCGGTGACGCCGACGTCGGGCGCGAGCGGCGCGGGCGCGGCGGGTGCTCCGCTGAAGGCCGCGGTGAAGCCGCCGGCGCTCCAGTACCCGTACTTAGGGAACGGCGCTCACGACGCCTACGGCTTGGCGGGATACTCCGCCCGCGCCGCTCTGGCCTACGAGCCCCTACGTCCGCCGATCGGCCCGGCGGCGCTCGCGCCTATACCTGGCGGCAAGCCGTAAGTGTTCTTTATTACTTTTAAGTATAAATTTACATTCTTTGCTTTTTATCTTCTAGCCAAAAAACTTCAGTTGCGAAAATGGGCAATGCCTCCCGCAACCAACGGTTGTTCGCCTTGTATATCCACTTATTACCTATGAACAATTTTATCCGATTTACAGTCGTCGTGAACTAACCATGAGCGCTGACGCTGCATGAGCACAATCTACTGAATTTTCCATCAGCTAAAATGATAATGAAAATATTTGACTCATTCACTCACCGTCTACTTCCCTCCTTACAGAGCCTACTCATTCCACGTGTCAGCGGAAGGCCAGATGCAGCCGGTCCCGTTCCCTCCCGACGCCCTGATGGGCCCCGGGATCCCGCGGCACGCGCGCCAGGTGTCGGCGCTGGCGCACGGCGAGGTGGTCTGCGCGGTCACCGTGTCCTCGCCCACTAAATACGTGTACACGGGGGGCAAGGGCTGCGTCAAGGTCTGGGACATCAGCCAGCCCAGCAAGGCGCCCGTCAGCCAACTCGACTGCTTGGTGAGTGGGTAACTGTCGCGGTTTCAAGGGTGTTGGGTTTTTAGATTTAAATGGTGGTTTGTGTCCAGAAATGTAGCTAAAACTTTTTAAGGGAGATTACAGAATAATTAAGTTTTTTGTTGCAAAAGTTCAGAGCAAATAGCGACCGAGACGAAGTCAAGCTCCCAAAATGTATAAGTAGTTACGAAATCTTAATAGAAAAAACCATGATACTGACTTAAAAGATGATCATTATTAGAAGTATTTACGTTACTACGCTAGAACTTAATTTAGATACCGTGCTTGAGCATGGAACATGTAGGTTCAGATATTAAATTATTTAGTTATAATTTTCACACGCCAACTTACTTTTCCAGCAAAGAGACAACTACATCAGATCGGTGAAGCTGCTGCCGGACGGGCGCACGCTGATCGTGGGCGGCGAGGCGTCCAACCTGTCCATCTGGGACCTGGCCTCGCCCACGCCCCGCATCAAGGCGGAGCTCACCTCCAGCGCGCCCGCTTGCTACGCTCTAGCCATCAGCCCCGATTCGAAGGTACGCCCATCCTCACTTCAACCTGGAAGCTTCCATTTGCAGAACTTCAAAGCTCCGTGCCCCCAGATAATGGCCCTTTGGTGTAAATGGTACATACTGTCGTCGTTATTATAGATCAATGATCGTCAGTGTAATTTTATCTCTTTCTTTCGCCTGACTTAAATACCCTTGCATCGACCACCTGTTACGCTTGTAACGTGTAATGCTCGCCTCACTAATGATCGTATAGTACGCTGACAGAAAACGTACGACAGTGACGCTAATGTTCATTGCAAAAAAAAAAGGGTTGCTTCTACCCTAATGCGCTTGGTGAAGCATAAAAGCCCATAGAGCCGCATCTAAAAATTAGCTAAACAAAAGAACGGTAAACAAGAGTTTGCAGTAAGAACCTCGAAATCATTAAAATAATCGTTTACTTTACAAGAAACACAAGTCATGTTATTATTACGCTAAAACTGTTAATTTAATTTATAAAGGGAACATCCAATTATGGTGTCACTCGGAATTGGGGTCATATTAAAAAAAAAATGCAATTAAAATTCCATCCAACTCCACGGTAATAACATTTAATTTTAATTAATGCCGCATTAATCGGACACCCGTGTACTGAATATACATAATTGCGAACCCAGATCGTTAATGCCTTAATGCTAGGAAATTACCTGTTGTAATCTTCGCGCGGTGAGGTCGCGATCGCGAAGGTTTGTGGTCGGAGAACCGCTTCGACTTAATAGGTAGCTTACCGTGGTACTCTGCAGTATTAACGGTCATTTATTCATTATTAACTAGACAACCTAGCGAACTTCGTACCGCCATAGGCCGTTCTATAGAAAAAAATATGATAAAATTGTTTTTCCTCGTATTTTTTTTTTTCGTTAATTTTTCTCCTCTCTTAATGTTATTCTGCTATTCGGAGTGGAGACAAATCCAACAAATCAAATAATGAAAATCGGTCTAGCCGTTCTTGACTTATATTATTATTATAAATGGTGTAACTAAAGCTACTTTATTTTTTATACCATACAAGATTAAATAACTATTTTTCAGGGTTCCGTACCTCAAAAGAAAAAAACAGAACCCTTATAGGATCACTTTGTTGTCCGCCTGTCTGTCTGTCAAGACCCTTTTTCTCTGGAACGTGTGGAGGTATCATGCTGAAATGAATGTCAAATACTCAAACCTGCGGTCCCTTGAAGCTGTGAAAAAATCAACCTTCTAAGTCAACGCAATCAAAAGATACAGTAATTAAAAAGGCTATTTCCATACAAATTGCCGATTTCCAAAAACCTAAAGGGTACTTCCAGATGTCCTAGAAAATTCAAATTTGGTATGAAGGTAGCTCTTATAGCACAACCACTCCGAAAAGTCTCAAAATCTTAAATTTTTATGTCTGTCTGTAGATTTCGCAGACCAATATAAGTTGACCCCACACTTCGTACATTTTGCTTAGGAGCAGGGCTAAAAGCGTTAAAATCTTTCTACGGAACCCTCGTGCGAGAGTCCGACTCGCACTTGTCCGGTTTTTTATTTTATATAAAGAAATAAACAAACGAAATGTAAGAATATATCAAACGCCCTGTCACGTTACGGTAAAAGTTTACGAAAAATAAAAAATATTCCGACGAATTAAGAACCACCTCCTTTTTTTGAAGTCGGCTAAAAAGGAATGTTGCTTTTCAACGACAGAAATCTACTTCTTATTTTTATTCTACTTTTTAACAGACTTCAAAAATCAATTTTTCGGAATATTTTACATTACTTCAGGTACATTACATACATACATAAAACAAATAACAACATACAGCGTGGAAACGAAGCTAGTATTAGGTACCTACCTACTTGTGTGCAACCAATGTGTAACGCAGGATCATACTGGTATTTTACATGTTTTTATTTAACTTGCAATGTTAGTATGTATTATGTACGTATCTTGCTTTTTTGCAAGTTAAATTTTACCCACTTCTCGATGTCCGATTTAGCTTAAATTTTGGGTACCTACTTAAGTAGGTGTCGTGACACTGCAAGTGGTAATGCACTCTGGTAGTGAAACTCTGGTGGTGCGGACAGGATCGTCTCCACAAGAGTGAACTCTTCAACAGTTAATGGCATCGACTTAAAATTTTGGTATGGATAGATATGCATATAATGTATATACATATCCAACTTACATAAGTTGGATGACAATACACGTACAGACAACAAAAAGTACAGTCTGCAAAAAAAGCTCGTTTTAAAAATTATTTTTGTATGGTTAGATTTTTGATCTGATAACCGTTCCCGTGGGCTCCAGGTGTGCTTCAGCTGTTGCTCGGACGGCAACATCGCGGTGTGGGACCTGCACAACCAGACGCTGGTGCGCCAGTTCCAGGGACACACGGACGGCGCATCCTGCATCGACATATCGGCTGACGGCACCAAGCTCTGGACGGGAGGACTCGACAATACCGTGCGGTACGTACACGTCAATATCACATTCTAGGCACCTTGCCTTGCAGCTTATTTTGTGTTAGATAAAAAAAGGAAAATCTTTTCTCTACCTAGTGTACTACGAGTATAGCCGTAAGTTTAAGATTTAAATTAACCTAATGATAACGGGATATTGACCGCGATTACCTTACAGGTTTGAAGAGCTCCCGACCTATAAGTTAATCGCGGTCAATATCCCGTTTTCATTAATGCAATTAAGTTATTTGAATTCACGGTCAAAATATCACACGTTTTTGGTAATTCGAAGACAAATGGGAAAAAACACGCAATATCGTATAGATTCAGACGTAACTTTGCGGAGGTTCATGTTACAAGTAGATGGATTAAGTTAAATAAATACTCGGCGCAGGCGCGACTATTTTGAATGACTATATTGCACTACTTCGCGGAGGAGCTAACAAATTTAATCCACAATGCTTAGCGGCAGGATTAGCGAGTAAGATGGTGGTAGCGATCCGGACGGACTTCGCACAAGGTCCTACCACCTGCGAATAATACATTTAATTAAACACACATTACACGCATGGTATCTTACTGTTGAAAATAACAAATGGAGTTTAGTTGACTTGTGACTAGATGACGTTTAACAGAGTTCACACAGTTCAATTAATATTAGGTACTTAAGTGTTCACAAGCGACTTGGCAAGGATAGAGGTTAGCTATAATCGTTAGTCTGTCTTATTGTTGATTGAACTTGCCCTTTGTGTTACAGATCATGGGACCTGAGAGAAGGCAGACAATTACAACAACATGACTTCAGCTCTCAGATTTTCTCACTCGGATACTGCCCAACAGGTAATTGAACAAATTAAAATATTTGCTACAAAATATTCTGGAAACATATTATCCATCTGACCATTGAAATCTGCTTCTAACTGTGCCCTGATTTTGGCGACTGGATTGTATGGTACTAGGTACTATCTGCCATTGTGGTTAAAAGAACATAATAACCTAAACCCCCGTCTTTTTCATTTAAAAGTTCAATATCTTAAAAACGGCTAAACCGATTTTGATGAACCATCTCGATTAAACTAGCTTTCGATATTAAAATGTCGCGTCTAAAGCAGTTCCTTCGTTTACGAGCTACGATGCCTAAGACGGATACACAGGTCAAAGTTATAGCACCCTATTTTTGGAGTCGGGGTTTAAAAAAAAAAAATTCTTACTAACGATTACTGATAGCCGTGATAGCCTAGTGGTTTGACCTATGGCCTCTCAAGCAGAGGGTCGTGGGTTCAAACCCGGCTCGCACCTGACTTTTTCAGAATTTATGTGCGAAATTACATACGTAATTTATCATGAGCTTTTCGGTGAAGGAAAACATCGTTAAGAAACACTCCTGCGAAGCAATTCAATGGTGTGTGTGAAGTTCCCAATCCGCAATGGGCCTGCGTGGGAACTGTAGCCATTCTGAGAGGAGGCCTGTGCCCAGCAGTGGGACGTAAAAAAAAGCCTGGTGATAATGATGATGACTAACGATTGTCCATCCTTCCCCAGGCGAGTGGTTGGCCGTGGGCATGGAGAACAGCAACGTGGAGGTTCTCCACGCGGTGAAACCGGACAAGTACCAGCTGCACCTGCACGAGTCGTGCGTGCTGTCGCTGCGGTTCGCGTCGTGCGGCAAGTGGTTCGTGTCCACCGGCAAGGACAACCTGCTCAACGCGTGGCGCACACCCTACGGTGCTAGCATATTCCAGGCAAGTGCACATTTATCTAGTTTCTGTCATCCACTTACCAACACCATGGACTTCGGGTTAGCGCTTGAAAACGTCCGAACTAAAATACCACTAATCGAGCGTCAGTCAGTCTTAGTTTGGTCGAACGACAGCGGCGCTATGACTTATGGCTGGCATCGAAAGAATCGTGTTGTACTGGGACACATTTTTAGTGACTTTTGTACAAGTCCATGGTGTGAGTAGGTTTCTGGTTGTTTTGTAGTTGCTGGAGTGTTTACCTTAGTCCATATGTAATAAGAAGGTAAATAGCAGTGCTTGTACTGGCGAGTTCCATTGAAGAAAGTAAGAAGGCCTTGCAAAATTGCGGGCACAAGAGGCTTGCTTGGCCCTCTTGGTGCGGATGTCTATATTCAGTGGAGATCAGTCATCATCATAATAAAACTGCAGCCCTGCATGCTGTTTCTGTATACAATACAATACAATACAATACAAGAACTCTTTATTGAACACCACACACTCAACAAACAAAACAGAAAAAAGGAACATAGAAAACACAAAGCAGCTAGGTATTAATCTGGGAACTTTTAACTCGCTTTTCCCACTGAGGACACTGGCAAGAAGAGTGTAACAAAACCTGACAATTAGGACTCTAGGAGGAACATTATAGGACTGTTGGGGTCCTGGGGTTAATCAAATACAAAATAGAGTGATTGTTTTCAGACAGGTGCTCAGAGTCCAAAGGCTGTTGCACTCGTTTTAAGATATGTTACTTGAAAACTAGACGTTGAACCAACTCGTATACTTACGTATCAGACGTGTAGGACTTACAAAAAACGCCTCGCAAGTTGCAGATTTAATTTTTCATCAAGACAAAATACCATAACCTTGTTTTTTGTCCACAGTCAAAAGAATCATCATCAGTACTGAGCTGTGACATCTCGTCGGACGACAAATACATCGTGACGGGGTCCGGGGACAAGAAGGCGACGGTCTACGAGGTCATCTATTAGTGACAGACATTCGAGCGAGCGAACAAACTCGACCAAGACAGTGTCGTGCCTAGTGAATGACGTTCTCTGAGCGTAGAGTGGCAAGTGGTGATATAGCTTTAGTGTAATGTATAGATTATATTGGGAAGCCTGTATGTACTTATGCGACTTGTTTATATAGATTAGTGTGCGCGGTTTATGTTTATTTGTTGAGCGCCCGTAGTGTATGTTGGCAGCAGATCTCAAAATGATGATTTCGTTTCAATATTGTTGTAAAATGCTCGTATTAAAGAAAAAATATGCGCAAATTAATGTTTTGTTTCCTTTACTTACCTAGTTAATTTAAAACGTGTGTGGTCCCAACTGGCACGGGGGTTGCTGGAGGAAAGCCGTTAGTTACATACTGCAGATTTTTGCGGTTTTTCCGTTAAAATGTATTATTATACTTTAAATACTCACTGAAACAAGAATATACAGAAAATCAGAAAAATAATGACTAACCCCGGGAATCGAACCCGGGACCTTGACATTCCGTATCACGTGCCGTTCCGTATTCCGTTTACACTAAAGTTAGTAGGTACACTTAAATTTATTATCAATACGACAGAATACATAATACGAGGGCTGTTTGATAAGTACCCGTTTTCTAAATACATTAATATCACTTGCCGCAAATAAGTATACCACCTTTTTAAGCCATTTTTCAGAGGCGGGATAATTAAAAAAAAATGGCATTCTTTTGTTTTTTTTCTCATTTCACAACGATTCAGTGAAGGCGTGAACTTAAAATTGTTAAAATGGAGAAAGAACAGTAGCGGTCTGTAATTAGATTCTTATTTTTGGAAGGAAAAACATGTGATGAAATAAAAGTAAGAATGCAAGCGGTTTACCATGAATGTGCTCCTTCTATGACAATAACCGTCAGATATTGGTATAACGAGTTTAAGCGGGGGAGAACAACCGTCTTTGATGAGGATCGCCCAGGCCGGCCAGTTGAGGTGACTACAGACGATATGGTTAAGAAAATTGAAAATATGGTTTTAGCCGACCGCCGAATTAAACTTCGAGAAATCGTTGATGCTGTAAACGTTTCAATCGAGAGAGTACAACACATATTAGAAGAAAAATTGGGTATGAAGAAAGTATCGGCGAGGTGGGTGCCGCGTTTACTCACGGAGGAGCAAAAACGGAACCGACTGACTACTTCGGAGCAGTGTTTGGCCGTGTTCAAACGTAACCCGAAGGAGTTTCTGCGTCGTTTCGTGACCGTGGACGAAACGTGGGTCCACCACTACACCCCGGAAATGAAAGAGCAGTCGAAGCAGTGGATTTTACCGGGTGAACCTACTCCAAAGAAAGCAAAAACCGTCTTATCGGCTGGAAAGGTCATGGCGACCGTTTTTTGGGATTCGCAGGGTATTATACATATTGACTATTTAGAAAAGGGAAAAACAATAACAGGGCAGTACTATGCCAATTTATTGGATGAATTTGACGCTGTGTTCAAGGACAAACGACCCCATTTAAAAAAGAAAAAAGTACTGTTTCATCACGACAACGCCCCGGCTCATTCGTCCAGAGTTGTGACGGCTAAATTAGCACAGTTACGCTACGAACTATTGTCTCACCCCCTGTATTCTCCAGATTTGGCCCCGTGCGATTTCTTTTTGTTTCCCAACCTAAAAAAATGGCTCGGTGGCAAGCGATTTGGATCAAATGACGAAGTCATTGCCGCCACAGAGGCCTATTTTAATGACTTTCCAAAATCATAATTTTTGGATGGTTTATTGAAGCTTGAGTATAGGTGGAACAAATGTATAGAGTTAAAAGGTGACTACGTAGAAAAATAAATGCATATATACAAAAACAAAATGTTTTTTTTTCCATAAACGGGTACTTATCAAACAGCCCTCGTAGTACAACTTAATACCTAGTGCAAGAACGAAGCTAAAGTAAATTGTGTTGAGCACTGGGACATTTGCTTTAAGTAGGTACAGTAAGTGCACTCTCCGTCTAAAATATCCTGAACCAACTCGAGAGTGGTAAGAGTTCGCCCGACGTTTAAGCAATAGACCAGTGCCCTAAGCACGACTTGTCGAATCCTGCGTCACGTAAAATCGAATAGTAAACTATAACGAGTTTGTATGACGTTTGGAACAGCGCCCGCCCGTGAGCGTATTTGGAACTAAAATTTAGTATGAGATTTCTCGATCTCGATACGATAACCGTAACATAACGCAGGATTCGACAAGTCGTGCTTAGGGCACAGTTGCTCATATTATTCATAATTTTCATAAACTACTATTAGAGACATAGCATTAGATCCGTAGGAATGTATTTTGAAGTAGGATGGTGGCAATATTAAATTGTTTCTCTGGTGTAGTGTGGTTATTTATTACTATGTCTATATACATACATTAGTAGTTACGGAAAACGAAATACTATAATCTAAATGAACCTGCAATTACGCATACGTGTACCTGCAGTTCATAAGAAAACTTATTATTGCTGAAGGCTGTGGCGTGGCGCCACGAATAATGCCCAAAGCAGGGGAAATCAGAGATTAATTTAATGGCTAGTTACATGCAATACCTAAACCATACGTTATAAACTTATTGTATAAAATGGCAGCAATTTTTTTCGGTAGCGCTAATACAACTTTGGCCAAGTTAAAATATTCCCTACGTCCCGCTCATTTAAACTATTTGATATTTCAATAAAAAACTTATTGATTATAAGCATGTTTATTTCTTTTGGGCTCGGTAACACAAATACGCAAACATACAAATCAGCTAATTAATTTAAGTTTCCCGAAAAGCGTCAATAGTGTTCAATTACGCACACTTATCATGCTCATACAATATTTATTTACGATAATTCATTTTATTTATTTTATCTACAGCTACAGAACTATTTTGGTCCGCAATTTGACACTGAATCATGACTAGTTATCACGGGTTTTGTGCACACGTGACCACCATGTGCGTTACTAACGATTTTTTTATCGGAATAGTGACGAAATATCAATGCGCGACAGCTTTACTAGAGGTTTGTAAAGCTTCTCTAATAATTATACCTAGATCCATGCAGGAACCTGAGTACCAAGTACAAAGTACAAAGTTGATAACACCACATGACCGCCAAAACGATTTTCCTAGTGAGGCATTACGGTTAGGTACGATCGATCATTACTTGCATTCTGAAAAAGTTCCACAGTGAGTCAGGATCCAAATAGTTTGACTGTACGTAGATATGATACAATATGAAACTCTTTATTGAGCCTCACATAACAAGCAAAACAGGAAAAAGGTATACAGAAAATTACCGGTAGCAAATAGACAGCCTCATCACTACAGAATGATCTCTACCAGGCAACCATAATGGAATTAAGAAAAATAAAAAAGCAGGAGGTACAAATTAGAAAATCCATTATACGTACCTTTTTTTTATACGACAAGAAAGGAAAACGAGCAAGTGGGTCACCTGATGGTAAGTGATTACCACTGCCCATAGACACCCGCAAGCCCCCGGGGTTTGCAGATGCGTTGCCATGCAACCTAGAGAGCTAAGATGAAATGCCTCTTGTGCTCGTAATTACACCGGCTGTCTTACTCTCCACACCGGAACACCACAGGTGCAGGCACTTAGCGAGTAAGATGGTGGTAGCGATCCGGACGGACCTCGCACAAAGGTTCTACCACCCGCAAATAACGTAAATACACAATATAATATACATTCCAACATTTTAATTTACTTTGTCCAAATATCAAAATTGTCGATAAGCAAAACTTAAGCCTCCTAGGGTCACCAATCTTCGACGATGCCATTCCAGATTTAATCGCAAAAACTGTTTCAAAATTTCAAAATTCTGCAGACCGGCTGCTGGAAATCAGTGCTCACACTGCTATCACTATTCTAAAATTTTGCCTTTTTGTGCCAAAATTTACTTATTTGCTTCGTTGTTGTCCCTTTTGGAAACATCAAAATTCTCTGACCTTAATTGATTCCCTTATGAAAACTTCTTTGGAATCTATACTTAACTTACAATTCAATGGGCAATCTTGGACCCAGGCTTCCCTTCCTATCAGATATGGTGGGCTAGGTATCCGCAAAATTTCTAGTGTTGCTTTACCAGCGTTCCTATCATCTGTCCACAGCACGTCCACCCTCGTAGGTAAAATCCTAAAGGATTGTCCTTCAAACTACGAGACGACGGGTTTGGTCGATGCTAGGAATGCTTGGCTAATGGCTTGTCCGGGTGAAAATCCTCCCGCTTATCCAAATTTCCAACGGAGCTGGGATGACACACTATCCAAATTAACTTATTCTAATATTCTCAGTTCCAGTTCAGGCCCAGACCGCGCAAGGCTTTTGGCTGTGGCAAGAAAGGAATCCGGTGACTGGCTTCATGCTTATCCTTCCGTTAACACCGGAACCTTTCTTGAGCCTGAAACACTGAGAATTGCAGTCGGGCTAAGACTGGGTGTTGCGCTGTGTTCACCACACCGTTGCCTCTGTGGCACCAATGTGGACGAAACGGGACACCATGGTCTTTCCTGTCAAAAGAGCGCCGGCCGTTTCTCCCGTCATGCCGCGCTCAATGACATAATCCGCCGGGCTCTTGCCTCTGCGAACGTGCCGGCCATTTTGGAGCCAAGCGGCATTGCCCGCGACGATGGCAAAAGGCCGGACGGTATGTCTCTGATTCCCTGGAGAATGGGTAGGGTTCTGGTTTGGGATGCGACCTGTGTCGATACAGTAGCACCCTCACATCTCCAGGGAACCACACAAAAAGCTGGTGCGGCGGCAGAAACGGCTGAAAATAGAAAAAATTCTAAGTATCAATCTCTCGGTCCGAATTATAATTTTGTTCCTGTCGGGTTTGAAACTTTGGGTCCATGGGGTCCCAGCGCTTACAAGCTTATTTCTGAGTTACAAAAGTGCTTAGTTGATGCAACTTGTGACCAAAGGGCTGGCAGTTTTCTCTCTCAAAGAATCAGCATCGCTATTCAGCGAGGCAACGCTGCCAGCCTTTTGGGCACTATGCCACGGGGGCCTTATTTAGATTTAATTTAGTTTTAAGTTGTAGTTTATTTAGTTTAAGCTTAGATTTAATGTCATTGTAAATATACATAAAATACACATTTACATTAAATAAATAGATGATACATAAGAACCTCCTCCTTTTTTGAAGTCTGTTAAAAAACATAGCAGCTTATACTTACCTTAAAAAGCCAGCCATAAGACTCGTGCACAAGATGACACAGCTAGTGCTCCTTTAGCATAGTTTTAAATATAGGCAAAGATTTAGTGCGCGTGCGTAGTTTTGATTTAGGTTAATCATTTGCACTTAGAGTACCGAGGGAATGTCAGATGCCAGAGCAGAACCTGGCACCACCAGTCTCTGGGTTTTAACATTGTCGCTCCACAATCGTTAACGACTCATTGCTGATTTGATTTGCCCTTGACAAACCGCAGTCCAAAAAAACGAGGAGGTTTACATTTTAAACTTTCACGTTCTTACATAGGTACATATTTAAATCTAAAGAAAAAAACCGGACAAGTGCGAGTCGGACTCGCGCACGAGGGTTCCGTACAAAGATTTTAACGCTTTTCCCCGGTGTTTTAAGTTGTCTAGTGTTAGCAGAGCCCTGCTCCTAAGCAAAATGTACGCAGTGTGGGGTCATCTTATATTGGTCTTTGAAATCTACAAACATAAAAATTTAAGATTTTGAGAATTTTCTGAGTGTTTGTGCTATAAGAGCTACCTGCATAACAACTTTCAAGTTTCTAGGACAACTGGAAGTACCGTTTAGGTTTTCAGGATACGGCAATTTGTATGGAAACAACCTTTTTAATGACTGTATCTTTTGATTGCGTTGACTTAGTTTAAATTTTTTCACAGCTTCAAGGGACTGCAGGTTTACGTTAGTATAATTGTGCATTCTGTGCTGCAGACTTGAATAATTAACCGACTTCAAAAAAGGAGGAGGTTCTACGTTCCACTGTATGTATTTTTTTTTTATGTATGTACATCGATTACTCCGTCAATTGTACACCGATTTTCAAAATTCTTTTTTTTTCGATAGGGTATACTCCTGAGGTGGTCCCATTGTCACCAAGTCATGATCTGATGATGGGATCCCAGGGAAATCGAGGGCAACCCTCAAATTTTACAGGCACCTACTATGTGTTTCATATATTTTCTAAGGTTATTCAAGTATTTGCGTCTGGTAGTCATCATCTCATGATGATGAGGTGATGATGGAAGGTACAACTCCTTAGCGGTTAGGAGTTGGAGGATAATTCTGAAAATATTAAATCATTATTCGAAAGGGTATACTCCTGAGGTGGTCCCACTATCACCAAGTCATGATCTGATGATGGGATCTCAGGGAAATCGAGGGCAACCCTCAAATTTTACAGGCACGTATCATGTGTTTTGTATATTTTCTAAGGCTATTCAAGTATTTGCGGCCGGTAGTCATCATCTGATGTTGATGAGCTGATGATGGAAGGTAGAACTCCTTAACGGTTAGGAGTTGGAGGATAATTCTGAAAATGTTAAATCAACGTAAAATTGTGAAATAAAAATCTTTTAACAAAAAAATAAAACCGCCTTCAAAAAAAACGTAAAATAATCCTCTAAAATAATGATAAATAAATAAAATTAAATAAAATGTGTTTTATTCGAACAACAGAAACTAAAGCCTAGTTTTATGGCCTAGCACTAAGCAGCAGAAATATGAAGTCGGTGCTTAATTCAATAGTAGATTGTTCAACGAGGGAGGAAAAGGACCAATATTTAACGAGATATTTTGGCACCCGAGCATCGCGAGGGTGCCAATAATTAGAGTTTGAAATTGGCGTTTTCCCAGAGTTAAACACCCTGCTTTTCATCTCGACTATAAGGAAAGTAAAAAAAACATAAATCTTTAAGAAAAAATATTTATATAAAAAATAGATTGATTTGCTCCTCGCTCGCGACCACAGAGAACAAAAGACAAACAATGCTTTCGCGCCAATTTCACGCTTTTTTTGATGTGTTTTTTTTCTAATTTGATCGCTGGTCAGAATAATTATTGTTAGAGTCTTTATTTAATAGATTTTATTAACTACTTTACTTTATAAATTCAATCAAGTACCTAGTTAGACAATATCTATTCATTTGTAACAACGTACTGTACGTATTTTAGTACACATTTTTCTAAAACAAGTATAAGTTACAATTGTAAAATTGTAACAAATAGTTTGACTCTATAGGCTGCATTCACAATACCATTGCCATTTAATGAGTGTATTTTTTTTATTAATGCAAATTACTTCTTTCGTATTTATTTTCATTTACTCGTAAGTGTAATTTACTCAGAAAAAAAACTACGTTAATGTTGTATTCATAATTATTGGGTAAAAATAATAAAAACATAAGTATTGTTCCTTAGGCTGTACCTATAGGCTGAATAGGTCATAGTAATAGCCATCCATCCAGCGCTTTATGTTTAATTTTTTTACTCCCTAGGGGAGCCATGCATAACTTTCCTCCCGTATGTTAGATAAGATATACCTCACTTTCCGAGTATGAGAGATGAAAAGAATATTCCGCTCGCACCGCACCGACTTCATATTTCTGCTGCTTAGTGCTAGGCCATAAAACTTTAGGTTGTCCGAAATAAACACATTTCATTTTAATTTATTTATTTATCATTATTTTAGAGGATTATTTTACGTTTTTTTCTAAGGTTTTTTTTAAGGCGGTTTTACTTTTTTTAATATTAATTTCAGCGTGCTACCTCCACATGCGCATGCTATGCGTTCCAGAGAAAAAAGATCTTGACAGACAGACGGACGGACAATAAAGTGATCCTATAAGGGTTCCGTTTTTTCCTTTTGAGGTACGGAACCCTAAAAAGAGTTAAATCTGAAATAAATAAGCAGCTATTTTCTATTTTAGTGAGATAGGGGTGTAACAGTTATTTATGGCGTAAGATGTCATTATAAAGAACTAATCTAATTTTTCAAGCTTATATGATCATAAACATATCATAGACTGTTTATTCCCCTATTTCCTTTAAATGTTTGTTTGTCACGATGTAATCAACTATTCCTCACTATTTGGGTTTTTTCGGATCCTGACAAACTACCTATTAAACCTATATTTATGCCTATACCTATGTAAAAATAAATAAGTACTTACATGAAACAATAACATTGCATGTTGCTTAAATACGGTACAAGACCATGGGTTATGTATGCTCATTCTCCACTGAAGACATAGTATCTACTTAAACCTTTTTTTATGGAGTTTTCCAGAGATAGGAATGATATAATATTTATTAAAAAAAAACAGGCAACTTTATTGCAATCAGTAGTCATTCACTTGGTATGATGTACGTTCGAATCCTGCGTAACGTTACGGTTATCGTATCGATATCGAGAAACCTCGTACAACATTTTAGTTCCAAATACGCTCACGCGCCCGTTTGTATGACCCGTCCGTGTATGAGGTTTGGAACAGCGCCCGCCGGCACTGTTCCAAACGTCATACAAATTTCTCGATAACGTTACTCTTACTACTCGATTACGTTACGTTCGAAATGTCGTGCTCGACCCTCTGTAAAGCGACAAGGTACATAAAATTGACAAGCTACTATTATAGCGTTGATTAGGGTCAAAGGTTACAGAGGCCCGAGCACGAATATTCGAATCCTGCGTAACGTAATCGAGTAGTAACGTTTACGAGAAATTTGTATGACGTTTGGAAAACCGCACGCCCGGGAGCGTATTTGGAACTAAAAAGGTTTCTCAATTTCGATACGATAACGTAACGTTACGCAGAATTCGAAAACTCGTGCTCGGCCTACTGGTTTCACAGGTGCAACTGATGTGTAACGCAAAACAAAAGTGGCAAAAGGGTCAATCAACTTTTAAGTGTGGCTTCATGCCTTTTATTTCCTAAGCATGCTAGTAATAGTAAACATTAGAGGTACAACTTGCAACAACTGTATCACTGTTGTCTTCTGAGTCACGGGACTGGGACGCAATAACAACATTTAATTGATGGACCTTGAAACAAAAATCTAGCTCCAAAGCCAAGTCCCAAAACTTCCTAATTTTTATTTAAAATTGCACTCTTATCCGTCACAAATAGTTCTATTTCAAAATAAGTCATCTCAAATTAAAGCAATCTGGCAGTGTAATACGATTCGCGTGGACATTGAAACGGCAATAAATCCGGCGCGATACAGCAGATGCCGGCGGTGCCAGCCACCGGCGCCGCGGCGATCGGCGCTCGCGCAGATTACGATACCTTACGTGAGTGAGTATACTTACTCGTATAGACACCGCTCTCTTACACTGATTTCCCTTTGCAGCAAAGAGTACTCTTCGTAGCCAAAAGAGTATGACATTAAGTAGATACACCAATTTGGATAGTTTATTTTCATAAAACTCATTTTAGATTAGTTAACCTTACTTGATTCCGTTAGTGCTAATCTATGAAAAACTTAATTAACACCATTGTCATCGGAGCTCTACATGTACCTACCAAAATTCAAATAATGTGACCACAGGAAGTGGGTCCAAATTCAGTAAGTACTTAAGTATATATAATATTTAAAACAAAGAATCAAATACATATACAAAGTGAAGCAAATAAAAGCTTCTAAAAAGCGATTGGTGAATCTTTATTTATGCATCGAATAAGCTTTGATTAAGACCTGCGTTTAGAATGCGTGCAGCATGTTGATTAGTACCTACCTAAACCTAACTATATTTGCTTTAGTGAAATAAAAACGCATCACTCACGTATATAAGTTGAGTTTAGCCCGACATGTTCCGGACTAATTCGTAGTCCTTCCTCTGGGAGCGCACGACCCAGCGGCGGCGAGACGCACACTGCGCGCCGCGGCTCTGCTCGCGCGACTACTAGACGCAGCTGACAGCGGCACACAACTACCCTCGTTTTCATCGTCATTTTTATTATTGTCAAATGCAGGGTAGCACATACACTGACCACATCACTCTGTAAAGGCTCGTTCACATTCACCGTTGACGCAGTATTTAGCAGTCTTCCAACTTGGGGGCACCGACCATCCACTATCACGATTAAAATTGGGATGACGACTAATTTCAATGGCTTCACGTCCTTTCCGCAGAATAAAAAACTTTTCTCTCGCCAGTACCCTTTACAGTAGCCTTTACAGAGTGATGTGGTCAGTGTAGTGCGCTACCCTGCATTTGACAATAATAAAAATGACGATGAAAACGAGGGTAGTTGTGTGCCGCTGTCAGCTGCGTCAAGTAGTCGCGCGAGCAGAGCTGCGGCGCGCAGTGTGCGTCTCGCCGCCGCTGGGTCGTGCGCTCCCAGAGGAAGGACTACGAATTAGTCCGAAACATGTCGGGCTAAACTCGACTTATATACGTGAGTGATCCGTTTTTATTTCACTATGATTGAGTCTCACGGTAGTTTCATGTTAAAAGTGGTATATTTGCTTTTTTGCTAAGAAAATCTTTTCAAGTAAGAAAGTTACTTAATTACCTAAATCAGCTATTATATTAACTTATCATACGTATGTAGGTAGGCGACAGGTAGGTTATGGACCCACCATCCTAACGCTACACTTTGATTACAAATAAACTCGTTCAATTACATTTACGTCTATTGGTATTTTATATCATATGTGGAAAAAATATTATTGCAAATGGGCATACATGAAAATGACATACACGTAAAAACAAACAGCTCTCTGTACCTAACTGTTCTGCAAACTGCGTGCGTGGTCGATTGACGCAAGAGTATCTCATTCCATTACATTGTTGATAAAAATTGATTTATTTATTTTTAGGGTTCCGTGCCTCAAAGGGAAAAACGGAACCCTTATAGGATCACTTTGTTGTCCGTCTGTCTGTCTGTATGTCAAGACCATTTTCTCTGGAACACGTGGAGGTAGCAAGCTAAAATTAATACCAAATACCTATTCAAGCCCAGCTATCATTCCGGAGATAAAAAACCAACAGTTTTACGCTTTGGCTTTCCCGTTCTCCACAATTCTGAGTAAGATCCTTTGCATCAGTGTCAGTGACGTCACAGTGAATCACGCACCAATCAGCAGATCCACTTAGGGTCACATTACAAACCAGTAAGTAAGTGTCAAACAACGCGAAAACGTAGTGATTATTATACTGTTTGACAACGCGCCTTGCACTCGTAAAGCGTTTTTACCCGCTATCCGCGCTCATGGCGAGACCGCTGCGACATTAATGTTGTTCGTGGATGAAACGCTGCTGTATACTGTGCCCGGGTCCCGGGTTTTACGCAGCGATGGAACGTCGGAAGGAATTTTATCTGCGCGAACCTCGTGCAATGGAAATGGAAGCGGATATCAAACTATGCAAAAATAACTTCTGTAGGTATGTTTTTTAACTTAAGTACTTATGTAAGTTGGTAAGTTGTCTTTTGAAAAAAAAAACATTTGAAAGGAGTCCTTCGGGCTAACTAAAGTTACATCAAACAGGAAGTCTAATTTCTATTTAAATACGTCAACGACAAAATACGTATCGCCTAAGATACGATTCATCACGTCTGTCTGTAATTTTATTCATAGAAACTTACCTAAACTTAGTTCTAATCGGAATAAACTCCACCAGACTACATTTTTTAAACATTTGGTCTCCGAAGTGTTCAGACCGTGAATATTGATACCTATATGTAATTATACAATGTTAAGTAAGTTATCAAGGTAAAAGAACTGTCACATAGGTCAGTCAACAAAACAAGACATAAAATGATAACAGTGAAAAAAGTGAATGATCCGCCGTATTGTTTATTAAATCGCTCTCATACTCATAATTGATATTTTTCTATTTGTTATCTCTAAATAATGCCGTCTGAGTATCACTTTGTACTGAGTAAATTGTATGGAATATTACAATAAGTTCATAATAGGTTAACTCTGCTGCCGGCTGTATACGTACAAGTACTTAATGTGTACGAATAAGTAAGTAGTTATTTTGTACGAAATCGCAACTTTGCTTTGTGAAAAAGTTAAACCTCGAACTTCAAATTTGAATCAGTTTAAGTAGCTAATAAAATAAGTTACTAAATAAACACCGAGAACGCTTAGGTATACAATACAATACAAATATTCTTTATTGAAAACCACAAAACAGTACAAGGAGATTACAGAAAAACAGGTATGGTAGACAATAGGCGGTCTTATCGCTTAAAACCGATCTCTTACAGACAACCACAATTATTATCAGCTTATTATCAGAAATTCAGTTTATTAACTGTAATTTTTGGGAAGACTCATTTTGCCTGCACTATATTTGGACCAGAGTCCCACTGTTCTAGGCCTTGGTAAGAGTCAACTGTTGAGACTATATAAAAAAAATGGAACCATATATTTATATAGTTCAAGTTTGGCTTTTATATTCATGATGAATGTCGAAATCGTTTCTAACTCTCTCTACTTAATACACTCTAAGTACTACATATAGCGACATTGTGGACAAATCATTGAAAATAGCTTAGTTAAGTAGATGAACACCTTTTTTATAGCTCTATAGGCCCCCGTTGTCGTAAGTCATCATGGTGACTAAATAAATCTGTTGTAGATAGAAGCAATGAGCCTCTAGTGCTATTTTTGACACAAGAAAACGTTTTTGACGTCTCAATTACTATTGGAAAATCGGCAGCGCCTCTAGCGGCACGTATTGTCAACGTACTATTCTCATAGTACCAGACACTTTAACTCTATAACAGTTCGATACATATTTTTTTACCGTCGATTACACTAGACACTCTGATTGCAACGCATTCAACAAGTCAACCATCATGTGGGTGACGCTTAAGTGAAGTGTTCGGGGCTTGCGGGTAAGGCGATTGAAGATTGTTTATAAACAAATAATTAACTATGTATGTGTACCAGCACGCCGCTTCTGTAGTGACAGTGCCTAATCTGCAGGCACTAGCGGCTGCGGACATGCGGATCCGCCGGGCGATAATCGGCTGATCGCCGTTATCACGTCCGCCGCGCTCACTCCGCTCCCGGCCGTTCCACAGCCGGCCGTGCTCAGTGCCGCTGCACACCACGCACCACACAGTCCCGGCAAGAAAGTACTACACGTAACATAAAGTTGGAACTCTCCAAATTGTAAGTAACAACCTTATTTTAAATGTGTTTAAGTCATCGAAAAGCTGTCGTATCTATTTATTTTTTTTGGTAATTTTCAGGATCACCATGTTCCTCGAAGGCAGCGGTTCCCTCTGTGAGGATGTGCTCCTCAGCGACGAACTGCTCTTTGAGTACTCCCCCGCGGAGAGTCTTATTAACTTCGAGCTGCCTACCAACCTCGGGTCGGAAGTCGAAGACTGGCAGTTTAGTGATCTGGACATTAATTGTGATGCGTTCGTCAGCAGTGGCAGTGAAAGGTATGCGGATGACGCGAGTCAATCTCGATCCCCAGTGTTATTCGATTTTGCCGATCTGGAAAATACTTTCGATTTCGATGAGTTTCTTATGGAAGCCGCTCTCAGCAGCGATCGTTCCAACGAGGCGCCACACTCGGGGAGCGAGACAACGGACAGCAGTGACGACGCTGCTCTAGGGAAGCTTTCGGTTCTCGGTATCGACTTGGAGTCGATACGCGTCCAAGACAGTCCGAGCTACGGAACGCCAGTGCCGAAAAGTCCATCAGACGATAAGATAGAAACAAAGACTGAGAAAGTTCGATCTTGGGGCGAGCCTCAGTTCTGCGCGGCGCTGGGGGTGTTCCGGTGTCCGGTGGAGGAGTGCGGGAAGGTGTACGCGAAAGCGTCGCACGTGCGCGCGCACCTGCGCCGGCACAGCGGGGAGAAGCCCTACCGCTGCACGTGGGGCGGCTGCGCGTGGCGGTTCGCGCGCTCCGACGAGCTGGCGCGCCATCGCCGTAGCCACTCGGGGGACAAACCCTACCGCTGTTCAGAGTGCGGGAAACGGTTCGCTCGCTCCGACCACCTCACCAAGCACGGTCGAGTCCACGCGCGCCGCGCCGCTGCAGCCGCCGCCGCCGCCGCCGCTGCTGCCGCCGCTACCACCACCAGAAGGCCCGCTTCCTACGGGTACCGGACGCGACGACTCGTATGATCTAAGGAATCTCCTAGAATATGGACCTTAATAATAATTTTCGCGCGGGCGCGAAACGCTGGCCGCTGGCCAGGATATTTATGACAGTGCATTGGCTTTTTATAAGTATGATTATTATTTACTTCTCAATTTTTATAATTTAAATCTAAACCCCTTGTATGTTTTAACTAGGTACCTATAAAACCAAAATACGTTCTAGTCTCGTTGATTTTCTTAATTATAAAATTTAGCGTTCAAAATAAAAATACATAAAGAAGACTATAATTTGACACTGATCAGTGATTAAGGCATACCAAGGGTTAAGTTGCGTATAAGCAGAAGTAGGCCGCCTTTATAATTCCCCGACGATTATCCGTGAGTAGGTACAATGATGATTTAGTAAAAGTGGGAAGGCAGCGCAGTAAATTATAAAAGTGACCAAATTATCGTTAAAGTCTTACAAACATTGTTTTATACATACAATATGTATATTTTTATGTAGATTTTGTCGACAGGTCTTCAAATCAAGGTCAAATAGTACTTATGCAAGGGTAACTTTTAATTAAGTGGCTATAGATGTGTCTGATTAATACTTAATACTTATTTGAACTAGATAATTCCTCACGTACCAAGATAGAGCAGCGTGCGTGCGCCGGAGCATTGATAGATAATTTCCAAAATATCTTTGTTTATATAATAAGATAACGTAAGGTGCCATGTTCAATAATTACCTCTAAGGGCAATGCACCTGAATCACAAAGTCATAGAGGTGCTCAATAAAGATTAATATTATGTGCTAAGTATTTTACCTTTTACCGGTTATTTTGTTTGTAACATAAAAGATAATAGAACGATGAGAAGTTGTTTTGATCTGAATGTAAAAGCAATAAACCCGTGAGCAATACCGGTGACCCGGCGCTGGCGACGGGCGAAGAAACTGGCCGCAATCAATCAATTACCAACATTATCTACTAACGTCCGTTCCGCTTCATTCACAAGTGACAAAACACAACATAGTCTCACGCTCATGAAGATCTTTCCTTTTAATTTTCTCTTGAAGAAGATATGATCCTGATTTTGTTATAGGTATGTTTGAACAGAAATATTCTATCGGGATCGGAACTTGGCCTTCTTCATTATTCTTCTCAAAAATATTCAGAGCATCAGTATCAGAGGAGGATCACAGGGATGTGTTGCCATGTTAGCGAGCCCGAACAACTTCCCTCAATGTCGGTATCGGAAAGTGCAAGCCATCTACTGCGGTGGAAATTTAAATTTTATTTCCGTAGGTAGGTAGGTATATGAAACTGAAACTTCACCTAAGAAACGTCGAATAACAAACTAATCAAAAAGGTACAGTCGGTCGTCAACATTCATAACTGACACCGTGAAATAAACGGATGACTCACGTATGTCAGTCGAGAATAGCAATGTTTCGGACTAATACGTAGTCCTTCCTCTAGGAACACGCTTCGCCGGTAGCGAAACGCAAACATGCATTGCATGTCGGCCTATTCTCGACTGACATGCGTGAGTGATCCGTTTATTTCACTATGCATGAATCTCACGGTAATTTCATTATTAACTGACCATCTGAACTAATTGTCTTGGCGACTCTACGTACCTAACTCTTGAATGACTGATTGACTGATTGTCTGACATCACTCGTGTGTTGTACAGTCAGCTACTTACAACGAAAAGGTACTTACTTCTACCTCCCGGCAAAAGCGGCAAACACACCGGGGGGTACCTTGTCTCTATAGAGACATACTGTACCTACCTACACCCGTGTCGGGCATGGTAACGGGAGATAGAAGTAGAAAAAATTTTTAGACGAATTGAGAACCTCCTCCTTTTTTTGAAGTCGGTCAAAATTACTCATAGGTACGGATTTAAAAGACACATTTTTTTCAAAATCCTCGTATTGTCTTTCTTTGTTGGCCAGTATTAGGTTCGACTGTATGTTATGTACTACATATTTAGTATTCGTTTTTTTCGAAATTATTTTAATTCCTACCTGCTATTTTGTACTTTAGTTAGTATTGCATGCTTATTTAAGTGTTGGTTCTATCAAATAGAGATTTAAAATTAAAAAAAATTCAGTCTCTTTTTACCGAAACAACGAAAATCAGTAGGCATTTGCCCACATGGAAAGAAATTAAGTACACTTTAATAATTATCGCTTCTGTATTATCTTCTTTATCTGTTAATTAATCAATGAGTACAACGTACCTACCTACGTAGGAAACTTTTCCAAATCGAATTGTTTGCCTTTGCTAAGCTTAAACTTAGTGGCTCGTTCTTTCCGGCACAATAGAAACGTACCTACACCTAATAATGAAAATTTAAAAGTAATTTAGTAGTTCCCGATATTATTATGCTATAAAACCCGCCTGTGCAACAAGTTGTTGCCAACAACACCGGTCTCTCTGAAACAATAGTAAGTTTCATATGAATCGATTAGCTACGTAGTTATGCAGAAAAAAACCTGATTCATGAGTTAAGATCGCTTGATGTGAGAATGTGAACCAAATAAGCGAAGGGAAACTAGGATAAATTGTTTCAATTATTTTTTTGCGTAAGTAGCTATAATAAGGGGGTCCATATATAGGTACTTGCGCAAAATCTCCCATAAGTAAAAATGTATCAGTTACAGATTATCTATGGCTAAGACGCGCGGGGGACCCCCTACGCCGCCCGTGTTTTGATTTTCATGATACGTACATAAAATACAAATAAATAAAATTGCGTTTTTATAATTCGCGGCACATTATAAAAGTAAAATGTAGGCGGAGATTGCATGGTCCGGTCAACTTCAAAAATAGCTAGAAGCTTATTTGAGTATGTACCGTACCACAATGTTATAGTACCTATTAGGTTTAAGTACAACATTATTACTTTTAAGAAAAACAAAGCAATATTTAAAGTTGTGTAAAGAATAACATAATACCTACGAAAAAACGAAAATCGTTCTTTCGAGTGTTAAAAGTTAAAATAAAAGGAGCATGTTTTATTTTATGTGTGTACTTAGATTTAAAGCGACAAAGTAGCATCTAGAATCCTTTCAGTAATATAAGTCCCTTGGACGGAGAGCTGTTGCCTACGTCCGCGGAATGATTTGTATACTTAATATTGTTTTTGTAGTTCCTCATTTCGCTGTGGGTCTTTCTTTTACTGAAAGGACTCTTTGGACCTATACACTCAGCCGCTTTAGAACGTCTGCCATACTGCTGTGTTACCGCCGCGGTCGTTAAGCCATCTGTCACACAGCAGTTCCGACATTCCCAATAAGATCAACGTGGTGTGAACTGGTTAGAGCTTCAAGAACTTGATCTCTGCTGGGAAGTTGTCCCGTGCATGTGTGCTCTATCTGTAGATGGTAGATGGTCAAATAAATAAAATTTCATTCAAATCGAATAATCAATAATGCAACGTCATGTGCTCCAACATAAGCACGAAAATAAACCACAGACTAGCGCACATTATTGAAGAAAAGTTGCTAATGCTAACTGTTACGTAGTCTATGCCGAATTCTATAAATGTCTATGGTATAATGCTATGCTACCAAATACAGAACGATAGCGTGATGTATTGACTGTCATACGTTTGAAATGTACATTCAGGAGATCCGGTTTAAATACACGATTCAATTCTACCAGACAAAAATAAAAATGGTGGTTCTGTAGTTTAGATTTCTCCAAGAAAACAATTACTGTAACTCGAAGTATACAATCGATGTCATCTTATGCTTTTACAGAAGTGAAAAGCTTTTTTATTGCTACGAAAATTGCAAAAGTACAACTGGTGCGATTACGTGGTGTGCAAACTAAAGACGTGTTTGACAAATAACAGGTTGTTGGAGACACCGATTTCGCTGCAGTTTTATATTGTGTTATTTTTATCTGTAATGAGATTATTTTATTAGCAATCGCTTGTGCTTACCAATTGATAAATCGACAGTCTGGACAGAAAAGCGAGCTGTACTGAAGATTAAACAGAGAGTAATTCGAAAGACTACTTTAATTAATCAGCATGTGACCCAAATCCAAGATTTCTCTTCTTTGTGTTCCACTGATTTGAGAATTCTACGATTAAAAAGACAGCAGAATAACAGTAAATAAGAGCTGTCGCCGAAAGATCCCGCTGGCTGTCGGGATATGACATTGCGTGGACTTGTCACGGTTGAGTTCAGCTCTCGGGGGGGTCAGGTGCAACGAGCTCGCTTTTCGGCGATATTCTCTACATCAAAGTCAAACACTTTCAGATTTCTTTATATTCGGCATTAGTGTCTTATAAAGGCTTAGTGAAGTAGTATAGAAGAGTAATTAGTAACAGGCATAGTACTTTGCAATGCCCATTCACATGTTTGTATGTGATCAACAAGTGTACAGTGGCAGTGCAAAATGAGGATTAAGGATTTGCCTCTCCACTCAAGCCGCGAGGAGTAGAAGGATGCCACAGGATGGCTCATACAGAAAATCACAGATACATTGTGCAGGTCAGTGACATGACATTTTCAAGGCTACCAAGTATACAGGATGCTAAAACACTGATAAACTTTTGATGCAAATTCATAAAAGTACCAGCTATCAATGATACTTTATTTGCTTCCTTAACTCAAAGTTAAAAGTGTTTAATGTTTTAATTGTAGATAAATTTATACTGGTATTCTAAAATGTAAGAATTATGATTGATATTAAATATAGATAATAAACTGCTGACTAACCTCATAAATACATGAATATTCTAAGTAGTTAAAAGTGTTTAATCTTTTAATTGTAGATAAATTTATAGTGGTATTCTAGAATTTAAGAATTATGATTTAGATAATAAACAGCTGAGTATAATACATGAATATTTTAACCTCACAAACTTGTATGCTAAGTTAACTTGGGATGTTAAAAGTAGCTCAGAGGTTTGCTTCAGAGTACCATTAATTAGTGTATGGTTTAAATACTAAAAGCATTGAATGTATCAAACTATCATGATCATTGATCAAAAAATACAATAATAACACATCCCATAGACCTGCCCAATTATAAGAAAATTCAGTTACAACTTGAAATACTAACTGAAAAATACATTAAAAATTGTAGTTTCATCATGGTTGGTCATTCACTTGTCTTTCTGACACCAGATTATAAAAAACCAATTAATTTTGTTTCTTGGAGCTTTCAACTGCTCTAATTTTAGCATATATATATAAAGACAGGTACAGTCAGCGTCATATATATGGTGACATCCAAAGTGATCAAATAGTTAGGTACACCATACAAAGTTTGGGTGGGGCCACAAGTTAGCTGAAAAGGTCTGGATCCTAGTTTTGGTGTTATGAGCCTTTACAAAGAACTGTACTCCACATGTCCTAATACTAATACAGAACTAGTCACCACACCCAGAGATGCCAGAAGTATTGATCAAACGTGCTTGATGAGCATATAGTAGAAAGATGATTATTTGACTAACAATAATGTATAAATTTTGGTTAGGTGTTTGTGGGTGCACTCTCAGCACAATATGAGGCGTTGTCAGTGGAGGCATCCAAGCAAACCAGCTCTGATGAAATTGTTTGTTGCATCGCTGACAAACTAAACCTCAACAATGGTTCGGGAGGACCCTACGAACTTGCAGAGGTATGTTGCATGAAACTTCCTGACCTTAAGGCATGTTTGTGCTGATGTACTATCAAACCAATTGAATGATGAGCTACTGTAGAACCTTTTTGTAGAAAATGTCATAGTGAGAGTGACATCGCATTGCCTGACAAGGAAAATCATTATGACACTTACTATGAGAGCTTCTACGGTGGGTGAAATGGTTCAACTGTACCCACATGAAAAAAAACTGGGGCAATCTAACAATACATACCAAACTATAACCATACATGAAAAAACTGAAAGTTCTAATTTCTTTTGGTACTTGTTTAGTACGCCAATAATTAAGGAGTGACAGGAAATACTGAATGACAAACCTTTTTTCTCCTCTTAGTCATATCTAAAGGACATGTCAGTAGTGTTGGTCATAGAGTTCTATGTACTAAAGAAGTATTTACTGACTCACATTAGATTCTGAGATGCATTCTTCTGAATTGCACCTGTGGGCTGGAATATAAGTCAAAACTAGACGACCTTAAACAATAACTATATGCGACAAATGGTTTGTGGGTGTTATCTATTATGCTAAACATGTTGTTTAGCAAGTCAGGTCTCAACTCGGGAGATATGATTTGTGTCATTACTAATTTTCTATAACATAATATAATTATAGTTAGATGAAATGTATATCAATCAATGTGACTTACCCTTCAAACATTATGGACTTTTTTAGGATTATATGTGTATTCCAAGATACAGGATGCTATAATATTGGGGATGCAACTCAGTAGTAGTATAGTATGTATATAATTTATTGTACAAAAAAACGAAAGAACAAACAAATGTTAAAATGAACAAAAATAGAGGTGTAATAGTAAGTTTAAAAATTTGTCTGGAGCGCAACCCAGCATAGACCGGTGTACCAAAAAGACGGATTTTGTATGTCCCATATCCCAGGTTAGTTAAATTGTATCATTACTTTACCCACAAGCCCCCTGGCATCAGATAGTTGTTACCTTTGTTTGCAATGAATTAGGTGGTGGGAGACATGGTCAGCGGTGAGTGCAAGGAGCGGCGGCTGGGCGCCAACGAGTCGCCCGTCGCGGTCATGCTGCTTTGGCCCAACAACACCTCTGGACAGTACTACAGGTACAATACATTTCTTCCATTACAATTACTTGATCCCTTTGCAGGTCTGAACATACATATGTTTAAGAGTGTAGCTACTTTTCTGTATGGCTGTTTTTTTGGCATTGTAGTGTAGAGTATAAGATAGGCAGATTGACTGATTTATCAAAAAAAAAAGTAATGGAAATTGCTTCAGGTATTTCAAGTATATTTCACATTTTGTATATAAATATGGGAAGGATAACTGTATTATTTTGTGCATAGTAGTAATTCATAATTTTATCATACTTATTCAAGATCTCATAGAAAAAACTTAAGTGTTAAATATGACCCTGATAACACACGGTACTTTGACAGTAACAATTTGTTTAATTTAACATTACGAATTACTTTACCTACTAGCTGGGCAGTTAACTCTGTAAAGTTAATTTCATGCAAAGTTTTCAACTTAACATCAATATAATAATGCAAGCACCTTACCTCTACCTCTTAATAATTGGTAACCTTGATATTTCTTACAATGTTAATGATACTTGAAAGGTAATTGCGATACGTCATAACTAGTGACTCAGTCATATCATAAACTTGATTTAAAAAGAACAACAATTTTGATGGGTTTTTTATTTATTTTCTAAGGAACAATCACTAAAGCTTGTTGCAGTCATCCACAGAACTGTACCGAGATAGAATGAGAGAGTGTATGTACCTCGCGTGCCATAAAGAAGGGCTGAGAACCTTATTGCTCACCGCGAATTTTAGTCCGCCCCGACTGCTTTCACGTTTAAACACCACCACAGAACCATAAAAAAAGTTGGAGCTGTTAATCGAGGTATTTCCTTTCATCGCTAAGTACTCTCTGTCCTAAAATATTTATGCAAAATGTTACATGCCTAATTAAATAGATAAACACTTTCCTTCTATCTTGATATAATTCTGTGCTGTTGTCAATTATCTTGTAACTTCGCGCTACACCTACACTATTTACTTTAAGCCTTAATAATCTTGCTGAGGAGTCTCACCGGACTCTAATGAACACAATGAGACAACAGCGACTAAATGACATGGGATGTCCAAATTATGTAACTGTTGGGTTGGGGAAGTAGTAGTCATTTAATAGTAGGTATAAATATTGGACATTGTCCTGAAGTTAGCACATACGGTTCTCATTATGTGCAATAGTTTTCCTCACAGTAGTCAGTATTTAGTAGTGTTTTATAATAATACTACATCTCTTATATAGATTAATGATATGTAATTATTCTTTGTGCTACAACTCTCCGTACACGCAGCTTACGGGAGACCTTGGTTATACATGTTTGCGTCAACTGCACAGCTCTGTTGACATATATGCTTGACCATTTGCCGCCGCGATACTATTTATACGCGTACGATCTCAACAATGTCTAGGTATGATTCACACTCATCTTGTTAATTATAGTAATTAATCTGTCTCCATATACCGACGGAAGTGATAGTACGTTAGGGGAACGCCACATCTTAATTATGCGTAACGTTTGTCGAGCACCATTGGTATTTAAAAGTAGTGCATTTGACTTAAATGTTTTCAAGTGAAGAAGTTGTACAGTGATTGAGGATGATGTCCCACTCCGGGTGATTCACGCATCCTGCCGGCAGCCGCGGCATGATAACGCAATTCCTTCCTGCCTGTCAAACCGAAAGTCAGACGCTAAACATCTACTCTAAAAATACACTGCAAAATACCCTGATGTTTAGATTTCATCCCGCTCATATGACTCAGAAGTAAATCGATATTTGTTAACTTGTCTATCGTACTCGCTGGCATCGCGCAATGGCTTAATATGTCTTTGATTATTTTTAGGTTCTACTTGCGCGAGAAAATTCCAGACGAACCGTGGATGGAGAACTTCTCGGTGGACCCGCAGCTGATCAAAGATTACTTCCAAAGGTTCCTCTACCAGCCGAAAGACCGCGAGTACCCGGACCTGTGCCAGCTGCCGGAACTCAACGAACAGACGCTCCTCGACAACCTGAGAGCGAGATTCGCGGCCGGCTACATATACACTTACGTCGGCTCCATACTAATAGCTCTCAATCCGTTCAAGTTCTATCCTATTTACAACCCGAAGTACGTGAAGTTGTATCAGAATAAGAGGATAGGTTCGAGTCTTCCGCCGCACATATTCGCCGTCGCGGACGCGGCCTACCACTGTATGCTGCGCGAGCGGACCAACCAGTGCATCGTGATCAGCGGGGAGAGCGGCTCCGGGAAGACAGAAAGCACTAACTTCCTGCTACATCACCTGACGGCGTTGAGCCAGAAGGGTTCCCATGGCAGCGGTGTCGAGCAAACCATCCTCAGCGCGGGCCCTGTGCTCGAAGCTTTCGGGAACGCCAAAACCGCGCACAACAACAACTCCAGCCGCTTCGGCAAGTTCATACAGGTCAACTACAAGGAGAACGGCATGGTCCACGGTGCTGTCGTGCAGAAGTACCTCTTGGAAAAGTCGAGGATCTGCAGCCAGGGACGGAACGAGAGGAACTATCACGTGTTTTATTATTTGTTGGCCGGTGCCTCTGAGCAAGAGAAGGAGCAGCTGCATTTGTTGAGCGTCGACAAATACAACTATTTGTCGCGGACGGGCTGCAGCGAGGTGCCCGGTGTTGACGAGCAATACGAGTTCTCGAGGCTCAAGCAGTCCATGGAAATGGTCGGCTTCACCATGGACAAGCAGAGGAGATTGTTCGCGGTACTATCGGCGGTGCTATTACTAGGTATGTCAAACAAAGTATTATATGTATTAAATTTTGATTGCATGAAATAAGAAACTTTTACACAAAAAAATAAAACAGAAATGGTTTTGGGTAATGAAAAATGTTTAAGTCATTTTGGATTATGCTACATTGTTAGTGAAATTTAGACTTTATCTCTTACACTACACAATTATCTTGAGATAAGCCTATAGATAGCCCTATTGATAAGAACTTTGTGGGATTTAATTACATCTGTCAGCTGGAACATATTTCATGATATCTTTAATGAGGTCAAAGTATAATAATATTATTATGTTTGGGACTAGGTCAATTGGTGTCAATTGTCCAGTGATATTTATTTATTTTTATTTTTATGTTTCACGTGTTTAGTCATAATGATGACGTGCAAATTTTATATAATAGTAATGTAAATTACACATAATCAAATTTATTATAACCCATAACAATAATCAAACTTCAAATAATAATAATAAGTCCAATGTGATATTATTTAAAAATTACAACATGTCAATAAGTTAAAAATAGTAAAGTCAAGTAAATAATCATAGCAATATTAATAAAACACTATAAAACTACCAAAACAATTCGACCCTCTATTTAATAGTGGCAACACTGTAGTGGCAATAATGAGGATGATCGCTTCATTAGTCTTCAGCGTAATAGATAATGCTGAATCACTGTTAACCTATCAAATCTGTGCCTTTATCCGTATAAATGCTGATGCTGACCCATTTGACATAATTTGCAGGTAATGTGGAATTTCAGCCGCAGCGCAAATCCTACCACCATGACGAAGCCGTGGGAGTGCGAAACCCCGAGGTGGTGTCGCTCATATCCTCGCTGTTGAGAGTCAAGCAGGAGACTCTACTGGCTGCACTCACGTCCAAGCGAGCCAGGGCCTCGGGGGAGACGCTCGTCATCAACTATAGGTAAATCCAGGCAGTAGACAACTACCTGAACAATTGCAATATGGCCTTTGTCGGTATATTGGATCTTCTGATCAACTTAAACCTGAGTAAGCTGGGTGACGTAGAAAACGGCTGCCTTAGTTATAGAATAGTTTAGCTCATTTTAAATTCTCTTTCTCAATGGTGACTGAAAGAAGTCTAACTAAAGCCGCCGACGTCCACGTTTGATCCAGCGTCGCCACTGGATGTATGATTCTATGAAATAAATTACAACAATTTCTTGCTAGACTAACAGTTTTAACAGTCTGGTCAAATGGACGATTGAAAAATGATTATCGGGTCGTTGACGGTGCCTATTTTTGTTAAGTACTTATAGTAACCAATGTACTCAGAGGAAAGTTTTGAAACTTGCCCTAATGGGTTAATTACATATTGACTCGCGGACCTGGGGTTCAGCATGGGCTACACCGATACAAAAGACAAACAAGTGACAAGCGAGTCCAGTAATACAGAAGTTCTCCTTCAGCCAAAAATATTGTCTTGCTTTCTCATCTTTTCCATGGCTTATGTATGTGTCAGGATGCCCGAGGCGATAGCGACGCGCGACGCGATGGCCAAGTGCCTGTACGGCGCGCTGTTCGACTGGATCGTGATGCAGGTCAACCACGCGCTGCTGTCCAAGAAGGATACGCTAAGGGAGCACCAGGGACACAGCATTGGTAACATACATTTGTATAATCTATGTAACTTAACATGCAGAGCAAGTATTCAAAGATTTCACACAACGGAGCTCAAAATACGCTGTTGCTGCAAAATCGATTTTTATATGCCATTCTAATTAGACGTAATTAGCAGCCGACGTCGAAAAACTACATTGCGTATCTTAATCATAGTCTTCGGTGTGATCATCCTTGAATCAGGTACTCTGAGACTTTTTTAACCACAAGTGACAATACCTGTCACATGAGTCGCTTAGTCTCGTGAAGTGATTATACTGTGCATTTAGTGAAAGATCTAATCTTACCATTGTGATTCCAGGCGTCCTCGACATCTTCGGTTTCGAAGATTTCGGCCCCAGCAACAGCTTCGAGCAGCTCTGCATCAATTACGCGAACGAGCACCTGCAGTACTATTTCAACCAGCACGTGTTCAAGTACGAGCAGGAGGAGTACCGCAGGGAGGGCATCCGGTGGACGGACATCGGCTTCTCGGACAACACGGGCTGCTTGCAGCTGATCGAGGGCAAGCCCGGCGGGCTGCTGTGCGTGCTCGACGACCAGTGCAAGTGAGTGTTGACCAGATGATTATGATTAATCAATTGATTCCTCGTAAACATCCCTTCAGCCATACAAAATATGTAGTTACTTGCATATGGGTCTTAAGGAATATTTTGAATTATTTTTTATTGTTAGGTGGTGGCGCTTTGGGACCTGAAATAAAATATTTTCTTTCTTTCTTTATTTATTTATTAATATGTAAAAAGGTCTTGTCTAGATATTGGAGTACGGGACGGTACCTACTAAGAAAAACTAATTAGCTAGATAGCATTGTACATTCATATATTTATATAATATATAATTTGGACGATTTGACTGAAGTTTCCATACGCCTTAATTTTTTTTATACGACAAGGAAGGCAAAACTTCATAACGTTTTAAGTGTCCCTTTGAACAAAAAATCTAAAATGGAGGGACTTCCGCGGGGTCGTCAAGACCTTTTTGAACTGGCGACACTTGGCTACTGCTTCCACTTGATGCATGATCATACTTGTTCCAGTTTCCCGTGGGCGACTAACGACACACTATTACAAAAGTTCAACTCGGTGCACGAAGAGAATCCGTTCTACGAGAAGCCGCAGCGACGCGAGCCGGCTTTTGTGGTGCGACACTACGCCGGCAGAGTCAAGTACCAGGTCTGACTTGCTTCAACAGTGTACCTACATAATTGTGATTGTTGTAATGAGTCGAATGTCGAGTGAGCTCTATCTGTTAATTTCCATCAATCATAGGCCAGTTGCTTGTCTCTCATTGGTGGAGAATGACAGATGGACCTCACTAGCTATCCTAGCGGATTTTCGACACGCGATAACCCTCATTTTACCGATAGCGAGAAAGTGTAAACCTTGAGTTCTGAAACAGTCCAATTGAGAATACTTTATTGTTAAGCCACACTTGTTTTAGGCGACAGCGATGCGCGAGAAGAACTTGGATCTGATGCGGCAGGACATAGTGAGCGTGCTGAAGAACTCGTCGCTGGCGTTCGTGCGCGAGCTGGTGGGCGTCGACCCCGTGGCCGTGTTCCGCTGGGCCATCGTGCGCGCCTTTTTCAGGTCGGGACAAGTACCCCCCTCCCCCTATTTAACCCTTTTAACCCCTGTGGCAGAACAGACTGTGCATCTGTCACACAGATGATCTGTGTCTGTCTGCGGCATCGTAGCTCCGAAACGGATGAACCGATTCGAAAACTTTTTTTTATTCAATGGTAAGTTACTTTAATCGCTATGGTTCTTATCTAAGTTTCACCAAAATTGATTCAGCCGTTTTTGAGATAGGTATTAGACTTTAAAATAAATTTGTCTGTGATTTTTCAACTTTTGTTAGTATTAGTTGAACTATTAGCGGCAAAAAGCTCTATACGATACATGCCGAGTGCAAGCTTTATTCTTAAACATTGGGTACAATTTCACTCACGTCGCCCAGCGCTAACGCTTTTAAGGCACATTGACTGCGAACAGTGTGCCTTCAGATCTACATCTCACTGCTGTTAGCACATAGTAGTCTACCGGCACAGAAAAAAAATAGTAAAAACATAATTTCTTAACCTATATTTAAAAAAATACCATTGTCAATCATTTTACCACAACAAATTTGCAGATACTAAAGTGCCTGACTGCAGCGTACGGGGCACACGAACGCAGTGTTTTTCGATACCAGCAAAATCTTAAACCTCGCGCCACACAAATGAAGTCACTAAACCAACCGCCGCTTTGTCCGCAGAGGATACTTCGCGTTCCTAGAAGCCGGCAGAAGACACCGAGTCCTGCGCGTGGACGGCGGCGCGCGCGCGCCCCGCGCCTCGCTCCACGCGGCCAACGACAGCCTACTCGGGTGAGCACGCTGCCGCCAGCCGCCTACCCCGTAGCCTACGACTAACTGCAACCTCTCGATGTCAATAGTAACATTCTAATTGGGGATAGCGAATCGGATTCGTTTGAAAGTCCCGCTTTAGTTTCCGTTCGAGGAGATGGCATGAGTCTGGTTTAGGGTTCTGTACTGGCGATTTGTGAAGCTTTTCGTGTATTTTGTTCAATATTCCTGGGTGTTTTAAAAGATTTCACGTGGAGTCCTAAAATATCGAATATTTAAATACACTAGACTCCCATAACATTCAATCTTTTGTTGTGATATCATCCCTGTTCAAAGAGCTTTTTTCTGTTAGTCATTTTGATACTTCCTGATATAACAAAGGGCTACAGTGGGGTACACTTTTCTTATCAAGGTACGGAACCCTAAACGTCAACACGAAAAATAATTAAATGTTACCAACTACAGTATACTATCAATATTATCATATATATGTACATGTAAAACTATGTATTTATGTAAGCTTGTGCGAGTAACGTTATGTGACGTAATGAAATGTGTCTTGTTGCTCAGCCAACTGGCGACAGTGTCGTCAATCAATCTAGCAATCAACCGCATTGCGTAAGTGACCGACTGTACGGCATGCTTATACTTGTTATATGTGCACTATAACGCATGACGTCAGTTTATATCTCCGGTATACTTAGTCACAACCCTTTATATCTTTATTCTTTATCTAGAGGCTGTGTTTAGATAGTGCCTTAACGTAGACCGCGACCCAAGTATTTTTTATAGTTTGAAGTCTCTAGCTTTGAAGCCGTGAGCTTACATGCTTCAATGTGAAAACCCATTTTATTCTTAATCCGCTTTAAACACAGCTTAACGCTCTATGTATTATCTTTTGGAAACGATAGCTCCCTGACCTTAACCTGTACCCTGTACGCCACCGTAGAACCCCTTATACGATATTGCATCATCACATTTACCGGCACATAGAAATGCATGCGCAATGCAAACTACCCTACTTACACTTTAAAACGATTTGATTTTATTGAATTTATTTTCTTTTACATTAATTTTGTAATGATCATTTCCTTTCTCACCAAACTCACGAAACCAGAACGCCGCATAGAACGCCCGCTAAGAGTCGCGAGGCGCCGTGTCGAACCTACAACGATAGTAAGCGGACCGACACGCCCGCCTCCGCGCGCCTCGGTGCGAAAGGGACAAAAAATTACAGAATCGCCGAGACTCGCACGCGGAGAGTCGAGCGGGAGCGAGATGACAGAACGTTTGACGACACCGACGTTATGCAACGGGCCAGCCAGATCGTTATGTACGTGCGATGCTACGACCGATTTTGTATGACATGCTCTCTGTCTGCCTCGCACTTCAGCGTTCATCAAACAAAGCTCTGACGCGCGGCCGACTCGATACAACCTGCAACCTTTTCTCTTTTTTGTTCTGACATCTCTTACAAATGGAATAATTTCATTTCCATTCATTTAATTTTATAAAGCGCTTGTATAATTAACTTTTTTTTGTAAATTGACTTCTGTAGTTTTGATACTGTTGCTGTTTTCAATCAGTATCAGTTTAAGATTTTGTTTGATGAATCCGCAACTATTGGTTCGGGAATATCTACACTTGATCTGTTTTCCGGTGTTGGCTATGGGTTTTAATTTTCCGTGCATATTGTGTTTCTATGTAATAACTCGTTGTATCCAGGGTAACAGTTGGTCTTTCATAGATAATTTTGTAAATTGGGTAGAATACGAGCGTTTCCAAAACGTGTAGTTAATTCCACTGGCCTATCGCACAGTAACGTCATGCTGAGTGAAATTTGGACTAAGTTCAAAGTCATGTCTAAGTAAATAAAAATTACATCGGTGGTTCTTATAAATAATATTTCGAAATTTACTACTTAGAAGTCACACACTTTCGAAACGCATCGTAGCTCTCAAAATCAATGTACATAAGCTTATTCGAGCACCAGTTCGTATCACACCCCGCATACCGCCCCCTTCACTCGTTCAATAGTGTGGTTGCGCGCAGGAAGTACAAGTCGTTTAGGCCGCGGGAGCGCGCGAAGAAAGGCCTGAAGAACCTGCAGAGCGTCAAGACGCTGGCGGGGCGCACGGCGGCGCCCGCCGGCAAGCGCAAGCAGCCGCTGACCGTCGCCGCGCAGTTCCAGCACTCGCTCGCCGCGCTCATGGAGACGCTCAACCAGGCCAACCCGTTCTTTATCAGGTAAGTCCTACCTGTACTCGTGACATGTCTATAGAAAGCAGAAATACGAAATACTAAAATATTTATTTCTCTACGAAGTGGAAATCACAGAAAAGGAACAACTTTTACATGTAAATGAATCAATAAATCGATTATTTTCATTGATTCAGAAAATAGCTCCATCTCTTGCCACTAATGCGTAACTGTAGAAGTTCCGTAGTGGGTGAGCCGCTTGATTAAGCTACTCATAGATGGCGCTGAGGAGAGATCTTCCAAATAAAAATATGACACAAGGCATTGAAAAATTCGTTAGGTACACCAACGTTAAGTATAGCTTAATTGGTGGAGCGTGGTACGGATTACCGAGGTTGCTGGTTCAAGTCCAGCTGCTTAACGGATTTTTCTTTGCATTGTCATTGTATGTTTTTACATGTAAATTTATAAGAGCAACTAATTTCCAGTCAGGATTACAGTGGTCCCTACACTAGGCATAGCCTGTCCTGTAGGTAACAATCGTTGATGTGTTTTTTGACAAGTTCGAGTGCCAAGTATAAAGTTATTGGAAATTGTTAAAACTTAGAATTACCTCATATAGTCGACCGATTTCTATTTCTATGCCGTGTCATATCTTGTCATAGATCGCTAAGGTATATTTCTAGTTAATGTCTAACGTAATACAGATTTTGTAAAACTGGCAATGGGCAATGCTGACTTTTTTTTTAGTTTGAACCGTTGCATGTGAAAGTTATTTATATGTGTGTTTCAATGCAACAAACACGCCACTTCTATTTCTGTACCCTCACAGATGTATAAAGTCGAACAGCGACAAGGTACCGAACGTGTTCGACGAGGAAACCGTGCAGCGTCAGCTCCGGTACACGGGCATGCTGGAAACGGTCCGAATCCGGCAAGCTGGCTACAACGTCCGGCTGACGTACGAAGAGTTCATCCAGCTCTACCGGATATTGCTGCCTAAAGGGCTGCTCAGCTCGCAGACTGACGTCCGGCATTTCCTGGCCACGTTGAACTTGGACAGGGATAATTATCAACTTGGTAAGGATTCTGGCCAACAGTCTTTAATTTATGCAGATTCTATACAATTTTTTAATTTTTTTACATTGAAGCCAATTACAGGATCTCACAACTAATATAATATTGGTCACGTCACCGCTCTGGTACATATACCGCTTAAAAATTAATACTTATTTGAAACAAATTTTGCTTACATGCTAATATTCATCCAATGTAAACCCGAAAGAACTTGCAAGGTAACGCAAAATTAATATATGACACGTCGAGAATCTTCGTTCCCGCAAGAAATACGAACAGACTAGCTCGGTGATACCTAATTTGACTAAATACAACTTGTTACTGCATGAATTAAATATTTAATTGAATGTAACTAATGTACGCCACTCACTGGTATTGGCTTTTGACAATTAGCCATGCTAACTTTTTCTATATGTATGGAAATCTCAAAACCATTTCGAGAAACAAACTTTCGGGACAGTTTCTGTATATCAGATTTAAAAAAAAGTCTTACATTATTAAGATATTCGTTGAAATGTTTTGACCTTCAAGTAACCTTTCTGTGCGTCATCAAACGCTTAATGGATAATGATTCCTTTGGCTTATTTTATTTAAAAAAAAAACGACGTTTTTAATTAGCACCGCCTGCTTTAATATGTTCTTACCTTTATTCCATTATGGTTGCCTGATAGAGATCGCTCTGTAGCGATAAGGCCGCCCATTGCTACCTTGTATTTTCTTTGTGCCTTATTTCTTGTCTTGACTGTTATGTGGTGTTCAATAAAGAGTTATTGTATTGTATTGTATTGTCTGTCTAGTCTATATCAAACACAAACTCGAACTTGACATTGACGTGTCGTTTCGTTTTGTAGTTTGTTTATTTGTTATATAAGCACAAAGAGTAAAACCAGCAGCATTTTATCCTCTAACAGCACTGAAAATGGCAAAAAGGACGGCTGATTTCGAAAAAGCCGATTCTCGCAATTTGCCACAAGTGGACAATGTTATGATACTGGAGTTCATGACGAATTCTAGTAACCACAACATCGCTGAAATAAGAGGAGCTAAAGCAAAATAAAAAATATCATAATAACAAATACAATCTAATTTATTAATTTATTTGAGTACTCAGTGGTCAAGACTTTATTGTTAAACCATTGTGTAAAAGTAATGTGTTTTTAAATGATCTTCACAACAAAACTGCAAATAGTTCTTGAAGTATTTTTGCTTCAATTTACGACACCATTCCTCTCGCCGTCGTTTTGGGATTGGTACGAATAACAAACTCGGGTTATCCCTGTTGTTATTCGGACATAAAGGGGCGAAACACTCATAGCCTTCCATTTCAAACAAGTTCAGTTAGTCATTAGTTAGTGTTAGTGATTTAATTTTTTTTTGCGGTTAGCCTTCCGCGGTGACGTTAACACCTTGACGTTGACTTAACCATAGACTTTACTGTAATTTTTTTTGTGCAGGCGAAGACTACATTATCCATTATGCGTTTGATGACGTCACGTCAGCAATAAATTGATATTTATTTTTAATGTAGATAGGATTCATTAAATACAAAAATACCGAAATTGGTTTCTTAAAATAGTCTATATTTGTCAAATAAATTATAAAAACATACAGCAAAAACATGAAGCATGACCATGTATTTTAAGGGTTGCTAGTCACACATATGTATTGAGAGTGTCAGATAACGTGTAGCAGTGATTTATAAGTCTCTAACTATTGGTAACAATGAAGGGTGTCATCAACGGGCAAGCTTTACCGCCACGTTATGAGCTCGCCGGCAGAGGTCACAGTCTTGTGAGAGGGTAGCGTGACTCGCAGTCATCTTTGCTGCGGTAAGGCTCGCCCGTCTACCGAACTCTTGAAGAGTTGTTACCCTGTATCAGGCGGTACAAAGATCTTCATGCGGGAGAGCGAGCAGACGAAGCTGGAGTACCGGCTGCACCAGCAGATCATGGCGTCCATCATCACCATCCAGCGCTGGTTCCGCGCCGTGCTCGAGCGCCGGCGGTTCCTGGCGCTGCGCCGCGCCAGCCTGCTTATACAGGGCTTCTGCAGGTACACCAACCAAAACCAGCTAACATCAATTTGGAAACAAACTAATCATAACATAGGATTTCCAGTACATTACACCAGAGAACGGTAAGTGAATCATCTCGTACAGTGAGTTAGAGCTAGAGCCCAGGGGCAGTTAGGCATTTATGATGGAACGACAAACATAAAACAGGTAAATTTTATTATTTAATCTTTAGTGGAAGTGGCAATAACGCATTTGATTTGAATTTTCTCTTTGATATCTTTTCAACACCCTTGCATCTAAAATAATGCTTAATTGCTTTACCGAAGCCGCCATAGTACCTCCGATCGTATACGAGGGCGGAACCGTTCAGATCAGGTTCAGGTAAAGCCTCTATTGCCTGAAACCGTTACTTGAACACACTTGTCTTGTTTCCCGCAGGCAATGGCTGGTGGCGCGGCACGAGGCGGCGACGAAGGTGCAGGCCTTCTTCCGCGGCAGCCGCGTGCGGCGCTGGTACCTGCGCCTGCGGGACTCCGTGCTCGGGTTCCAGGCCGCCTCGCGCGGGTACCTGCTGCGGCGCGCCCTGCCGGCGCTGCGGCGCAGGCTGCCGTCCCCGAGGCATAGGAATGAGGTTTGCGGAACCAACTGTTCATTGAATGACCTTGACTGGAGTGCAGGAAGCTTGATGTGCCCGCTTGTCGAGTGACTAGACGGGTATGGACTAAACGGAAGGAGTCTGCGAAGCAGAAAACATATTGGAGACGTCTTACATGGAGTGACGATATACGCATTGTCGCAGTTTACGCCTATGTGAATAGAGCCGATGATGATCGAAGGTCGAAGATCACAGAAAATAGCGTGCCATGAAAAAAATTTTAGGTCATCACATCAGTAGACTGATGTTGACTGATGGTGATGATGAGACTGAACAAGACGCCTTGAAAGGTGGCTCGGTTAGTTTGGACCCGGCTAGATAATCACTCGACACGGAAGTCTGCAACTAACAGTTTGAAAGTGTTCAAGTTCGTTGTTTATGGGATCTACCTATCTATAAATTAGTAAAGTTTACTTCAATTGTGATTTAACTTTTCAAACTCCATTGCACCATCTAATCTTGTACAAACTCATGTGAAAGTGAATCTTTGTATGCCATTTGTATATAAACCGGTGTGATCCATGTGTTGACAGCATGACAGTAGAGCGGCGCTCGCGGCGTCCGAGGCGGAAACCTACAAGAACCGGCAAAGCATCGAACAAATTAGGAATATTATTGATTTACAATTGTAAGTATCAGAAACCGAATTCAATGAATCATTATTTGATTCTCTAATAACAACTTAAATTAAAAATGCGAGGTTGTGAGCTCTGCTCACAAAAGTAAAAGATAAACAAAAATATGTAACAGTGGCTCAGTAAGGAGCGCTTCGCTTTGAAGACTTGAAACCGCTACACTTTAAACTGACGAGTCAATAGAACGTAGGTAGCTACTAAACTGACGAGTCAATAGAACGTAGGTAGCTACTAAACTGATTAGTCAATAGAACGTAGGTAGCTACTAAACTGCCGCTTTTATTGCCCGTCAACAGCAATACCTGTATTGTATCTTTCGGTTGATAGTTATCTAATGCGTTCGTCTGTTTTGCGTATAGAAATATGCTCATACAAGAGGAGGCAGAGAAAACGAGACAGTTACGGCAGACGCAATCACTGCCTATTGCAAGGTAACTATCATCGAAAATCTTATGTTTTATCTATAAACAATAAATATCATAGCAGAATAAAACGAAACGATGATATTTTCATTAATGTGTTTTGGTTACTTTCTATATCCGATAATGTATTTACATACTCAAGCTTCTAATCTGCATTAAAGTTATTGTAATTTTGTGTTCTATCATAGTTTGGAGAAGAAGCGGGAAAACCTTACTATAGAAACTTCAGCCACTCAAGTTTTTGGCAAGCGGAGAGTTTCCAAAACGCACAACATCACGGAGCTAAAGCAAAGTAATACGAGGTATGTCGACGCTATACTTAGCCTCGAAGATTCAATATTAGTATATATAATAAAACTGCGTGAGCGTAGGTCGTAAACCCGAAAACGTGGTAATATCAATGAATCAATATAGTATATTTGAACGCGGCTGCAATCTTCCGGTGCATCGCTAATCTGTAGGTGTAACAATAGAATCGCATCACGCTCTCTGCGGCGCCGAATGAATCGCTTCACTGGCGTCTAATATACCATAAATTTTAAAGATTGTTTTATTGTAGCGTGAACCAATCGGAAGCCAACGAGTCGTCTCCGGACGAGAGTTGGAGTGTGAACAGCAAGAAATACCCGCAAGGAGTAGCGCCCCCCAACAAAATCACGCCCGAAGACTTGGCCAATGAACTGCTCTGGCTCAGGATAGACCAGAACTATTTGATGGCTGAAAAGAATAAGGTATTTGTGCTTTCAAACGTCTTTACGCTAAAAACCAGCAAAGGATTATTTATAAACAAGTAAAGGACGTAAATACTTTGTTTACGCTGTCGATTTTCTTTCCCATCTTTATCCATGGTATTATCGTGGTAGATCCGAGACCGAGAGCGCGAGTTAGCTGAGTCGATCGCGAGCAGCAGCGAAGAGTACTTGCGGCACGCCGGCGACTGCAGCCCCGCCGACAGTGGCGACACCAACCGCAGCGGCTCCCGGTACCTACCCCGCGCTATAAACGACAAACCCCATCTTAGCTCAAAGTACGCTGCTGCGGTTACAGGGTGACGTTTCGATTGCGATTGCGTCACGTTTTTGATGCGTCGTCGCGTATCGTAATGTTTTTCTTCGTGGTCGTCTTTATGTAATAATTTTATATTTGATTAAATGTAATGTAATTTTCAATGAGCAAGTAATAAATCGTACTTATCTCAACAAAAGTCAAACTTCAACTTAAACCAGCTTGTCGCACACTCGAGTCACTAGTAGCTTGAGTAACACGCGGCATGCGGCCATTGGCGTAATGTCCAGAAGGTGTAAGTGTAACGTTCAGTTTGGTATATAGGCGCGGTTCCCCGGCCTACCAGCGCAGCCTGTCGAGCACGACGCTGGACCCGCCGACGCCGCTGCTCAGCCTGCCGCCCGTGCGCCGCGAGCCGCGGGACGCGCAGCCGCGCCCGCGCCGCGCCATCAACCAGCACTCAAGTACGTACTCACTCCTGCCTCCTACTATGTGTGCTATAGATGAATTCACTACAACTGGCATACTGTATGGAATGAACGTAATGTCATAACATTTTCTTATGGGAAATAACTTGAGTCCGTCATTTTCATGTGTACTGTGTAGTGATTAATTAATCAAGTAAGTCACCCATAAATACTTTATTCACTCGCTCAATCTATTCGTGCTAGCTCTGGAAGGATTATCTAAGTATAATAAAAAATAGTACGGTGAAAGTTTTTTTTTGTTCAATCACGCGTAAACGGCTGCACGCATTTGCTTCAAATTTGCACATCTAGATAGAAAAATATCTGGAGACGACCATGGGATACTTTTGATTCTGGAAAATTAGAAAATTACACAGGCCATCCAGAAGCGTAACCTAATTCTACGCTGACGAAGTCACGTGTAACGACTGTATTGAAAATGATATAGCAGGGAAATTTCCGCTCTCTAGATTACAGTATTCAATGACATGTACAAAAAAATGGTAGCTGCACTACAATATTTTAAGTCGAAACGATAGGAAATTAACTAGGTTTTCTGTTAATTGATTGAATATCTGAGTCATGCAAGTCATTTGTGAGATAGTTTCAATTTCAACCACGATAAGATAAAGTCACTTCAACACTTTTAAATTTAATATTGCTATTTGGTACCCACTCACGTGCTTAAAAGAAATGTATTGAAACGGTGACGATACGGATTCCATAAATTGATGTTTTGTACAAGAACAGTTTCATCATACATTTTTTACTAATAACGGTGACCCGCGTCACCTACACTAGGCTAGGCCTGTCCCGTAGGATGCCACCTTTCAATGTTTATCTATTAAACTATTTAAACGTTAAAGAACATTTGAATAAAAATATGTATATGGATGCTTTCTTGTTCCCGTTTTCTGCTTTGTTCTAATTAAACGCCGTTAAAAAACTTTAGACCCCAACTGCCTTGTGATATGTGTCGCATCTCGAACGTTACTATTATCTTATCATAGTTCATTAATTAAATTAGCCAATTTCATTTGAATCTCTGTCAATACTCAATAACAGTATGTTGTTTTGAAGGCGACTAAACTAGTTTTAATGGAGCTCTTAACTAATTTGTTTGCCTTTTATATTGTTGTAGTCGTATCTAAACCCCTAACGATGCTTTCAAAGTGGCATGCACTACTAGTAATTTTGGGAATTTCTTGTAGTCAATATGTCAGTGAAAAGAGTGCAAGCGCGACAGAAATCCGATGAAGAAAAATGTTTCGCGTGTCTTCTGTTTATTTTATGTGTTATTCTCCTGATGGGATATGTGAACTTGAGTGTTAATTTGTTTTATTTTTTTGGTGAGTTTCCGTATTTCAGAAAATACATTCATTCTATTTACTGCATACAGTTTTCTTATGTGGTGCGAATACGCATATAATATTTGCATTCGCCACCGGAATCAGTATAAGTGTCAACTGGCTTTAAGATGTCATAATGGGGTAATACGTTATGGTATACGTTAAAGATTACGCCAGGAAACAAGATCGACCGTCGCATGGCTGTGTGACTTAAACCGATGACAAAGTATAAATATGACCTTATTTATATTTTGGTTAAACTCGGTAACACTCGTCTGGCCATTCGTGCTGTGTTACATTGTAACAAGTTTCATGAATGGTGAAGAGTGTCGCAGACTGTATTGACCTAATCGTTCCAAAATACAGCCAAGTCATCTAAGTTCTTAGCAGATCTTTAAGAGCTCTCGGAGGTCGCGAACATTCCGTGTTGTTGCAGCAGTAAGCGCGATGCAGCGCGCGGCGGAGCCGACGCCGCTGGCGCCGCCCGCGCCGCCCGCGCGCGCCGCCCGCCGCTCGCCGCGCCGCGCGCCCGACCAGACCGACGCCGACCACAACGATCATCAGGACATTAAACGGTCATTAACACTTTCTTTTCCATCCAAAAACGTATACCATATATTGATGAGATGTAGTTTTAAACCCAAGCTAGAGTGATCAAATAATATTATCTCGTTACAGTGCGGCCTCGGAGCTAATGACGCCGCTGCTCGAGGGCGGGCCGCTGCGCGCGGCGAGCGGCGCGGGCGCGGGCGGCGCGGGCGCGGCGCTGCGGCGGCGCAACTCCGACCCCGCGCCCGGCGAGCCGCGCCCCGCCGACCCGCGCTCCAGCGACTACATCGGCCAGACCACCAACGGCCTGTTCCGCATCGCCGGCCACAGGTCACTACCGCTAACTATACCCCGATTATTCGATTCGATAACCCTATCTCAGTGATCCTCTGTTGTACCTGTCAAGAAATTTGTCAGGCATTTACTTCGAAAGAGTTCTACTGCGGGTTGTTAGTAGAATGGTTCGATTATATATGCGCACAATATCCCACCGGTGGCTTCCGTCGCCCCGCACGTGACGATTGAATTAGTTTTAAAGAACAATAGCCTGGCGCTCTGCGAGATATATTAACGAATATACTTATTTCTTACATTACATTTGGTCACTCAAACTCAATTATTTAATCACAGGTTTCGGAAAGGCACGCGGTTCGCAAAAGGCGACAAATGCGTGTACTGTCACCAGGCGATCGACGCGTTCGTCACGCAGGGCCAGCGCTGCATCGATTGCAAGCAGCTCTACCACACCAAGTGCATACAGAACAAAGGCGTCATCACCATGCCTTGCAACAGCCCCGTCTCAGCAAACACGGCGAACAGAGGCCGCCACAAATACAGGAAGCCCTACATGAGCACCGACCAATCTAAAAGCTCTTCCAGCACAAATTTCAATTTAACCGGAACTTCAGAATTTATGGACCGAACGGATAAAATCATATCTGACGCGACGGAATTACATGCCATGCAGAATTTCATCACCAAAAAGATATTTCAAATGGAGTCTAGTGAAAATATTAAGCAATCAGAGGTAAGGCCATCGAGAACTACAATGCGCATACCGGGTCCTGTTTCATAACAGCTTGTAACACAATACCTTACAATACAAGCGCAAGCCTCTTCTCAACTCCTTGTATTGAAAATAGACTTCCGCTTGTTACAAGCCGTCATGAAACAGGCCTCCGGTTGTGTCTTGCTGTACTTTTAATTCGTCAAATGCCTGAACTTACAATTTTGATCAACAATCGAACCTCCACAGGTCGACAGGGTGTTCAAGCACGCGCTGAGAGAGTTCAAAGACAACCTGGTGGCCACGTACAGCGTGGTGGAGACGCGCGGCTCGGCGCTGAAGTACAAGGACCTGATCGGCAACTTCCTGCACGTCATGGAGACGGTGTGCGCGCGCGAGGGCTCCACGCTGTCCATCACCATGGGCGTCAACGCCTTCCGCGGGTTCATGGACGAGTTCATGAGCCAGCACGAGGCCGACAAGGGCCGCGCCAAGCGCAAGAAGGAGAAGAAGAGGAAGGTCTGTACGCCCCACACGTCTTATTACCGGTTCCGTGGGGTTCGTGTTTACATATCTATGAACGGTTGGCTGTACAGATATTGGAAAACTAAAGTGAATCTTGAAATTTTCTTGATTTTTAGGGTTCCGTACCTCAACAGGAAAAAACGGAACCCATATAGGATCACTTTGTTGTCCGTCTGTCTGTCAAGACCCTTTTTTTTGTGGAATGCGTAGAAGTAGCATGCTGAAATTAATATCAAATACTCAAGCCTGCAGTCCCTTGAAGCTGTGAAAAAATCAACCTTCTAAGTCCACGCAATCAAAAGATACAGTAATTAAAAAGGCTATTTCCATACAAATGGTCGAAATCCGAAAACCTAAAGGGTACTTCCAGTTGTCCTAGAAACTTGAAATTTGGTATGAAGGTAGTAGTAGTAGGTAGTAATTATAACACAACCACACAGAAAAGTCTCAAAATCTTAAATTTTTATGTCTGTCTGTGTATGTCACATACCAATATACACTGTTTACCACTGCTAACGACATCTAGCGTCGAATAGGAGAACTTTGTGGATAACGCGCGGGCTCGATATCATTGACGCTTGTTCGTCTACTCGCCACTAGATGGCAGTAAAAACCAAAGCAAAATATAGGAACAGGGCTTAGCTAATACTGGACAACTTAAAACACTGAGGAAAAGCAGGGAAATCTTTGTACGGAACCCTCGTGCGCGAGTCCGACTCGCACTTGGCCGGTTTTTTATATGATAAAAGATAATCCTCGCGTCATTCTTGTTACGTTATGTACCTAATGTAGCAGTTAAAACAATTTAGAATGTGTAAATTTCCAGGTGGACGATCCTATACAGTACAAAGGCCACACGTTTATCCTGTCCATGATAAACATTCCAACGGAGTGTGAAATCTGTAAAACTTTCTTCATGTGGCCCATCGAGCGATCGCTCATCTGCCAGACTTGCAAGCTCGCGTCGCACAAGAAATGCTATATTAAGGTAAGAACAAGAACTCAAAGCAATATTTTTTGTTTATGTTTAGTTTTCACCATAGTCGCTGTCATAAAAGATCTATATCGCCTATACACTTATTATTTGTATTGGAAATTGGTATGTGTTGTCAAATAACCCATTTGTCCATTGAATAGTCAAATAACCTACCTATACCTATTAAATTACTGTCAGTAATACGAGTAGTAAAATTTAGTAGTAAAGTAAAATTTCCTTTCGATGTCACGAATCACCCCATCATCGTTAGGGACGGATGCCTGCGACGCACTTACGCCGCCCCATGGGACCCTCTGCGTGTAGCGTCGTGTTGTCACGCTTTATGGTCTTACCTCGTAAAGTCAATGTAATTGTTAGTTCATTACAATGAACAACACTTGCAATATAACGACGACCGAATAGCCTAGTGGTTAGATACTTGACTATGAAGATTTGAGGTCCTGGGTTCGATCCCCAGTCGGGGCAGATGTTTGTATGATGAATACGAATGTTTGTTCTCGGATCTTGAATGTTTGATATTTATACGAGTATATATTTATTTATATAAGTAAGTTTATCCGTTGTCTAGTACCCATGGTACAGGCTTTGTCTAGTTTGGGACTAGGTCAATTGGTGTCAGTTGTCCCATGATGTATTAATTGATTGCCGACGTGTGGCAGGTGGCGACGCAGTGCCGGCAGGAGGCGGGCGCGCGCGCGGCGGCCGTGGTGGGCGCCGTGGGCGCCGGCGGCCGCCAGCAGTTCGGCGTGCTCACCAAGGGGAAGGTAACATTGATCTTGTAACTGTTTTTAGGATTCCGTACCCAAAGGGTAAAAAACGGGACCCTATTACTAAGACTCCGTTGTCCGTTCGTCTGTCACCAAGCTGTATCTATGTAGTCACTAGGCTGTTAGAATTGAAATTTTCAGATGATGTATTTCTGTTGTCGCTATAACAACAAATACTAAAAACAGAGTAAAATAAATATTTTAGTGGGACTCCCATACAACAGACATGATTTTTTTGCCGTTTTTATATAAGTACGGACTCTACTTGGACGATTTTTTTTTATTAGACATTTAAAACTGTGCATTATACACGAGGGCTGCCTTTTAAGTTTTGTCGTTTGGAAAAACTAAAGACAGTTTAAGAGTTAAATTGTATTTATTGTTTTTCAAAGTATCACCGTGATATGTAATACACTTTTTCATTCGATCGAACCAGTTTTCAAAACATTTATTCCAGTCCGAAGTCGGGGTCTCCAAAATGGCCGTTTTGTATGCCTCAACCGCTTCTTCAGGCGTCCGGTACCGTTGACCACGAAGTCGTTGCTTGTTTTTTTGGAAAAGTGAAGAAATCATTAGGGCTCAAGTCTGGGCTGTACGGCGGGTGTTCCAGATTTTCGACGTTTTGCTCTTTTAAAAACGCAATTGTTTGCCGGGCGGTGTGCGAGCTCGCATTATCGTGGTGCAGTATTATACGACGTTTTGGGTTATTTTTTCGGAACTCGCCGATAACTTCAGGTAAACAAACAGTGGTATAACAGTCAGCATTGACTGTTTTACGGTCTTCGAGCACAATGGTGGCAACGTGGCCATTTTTCGCTACAAACGTGGCGACTATTTTTATCGAAGTGCTCCGTGAGCTTATTATACTTTGGTCGGTTTTGGCTCATCTTGGAACACCCAAACAGTCGACTGCTGTTTAGAATATGGATCGTAGGCATATATCCAAGATTCGTCACCACTGATAATGTCATAAACGTGTTTAGAGTCTCCTCGGTTGAATTGCCGCAGAGTTTGCGCGACACCATCTAAACGCGAGCCATTTTTTGGTCTTCACTAAGTAAATGTGGTATCCAGCGCGAGATCAATTTTTTTACGCCTAAGTGATCATGCAAAATATTTTGAACACTGGTCCCTGAAATGCTTAATGAAGCTTCTATCTCACGGTGTGTCGATGGCGATCTTCGACGATCAGTTGCCGTACAGCATCAATGTTCTCCTGGGTCACGGCTGTTTTTGGTCGGCCTTCACGGTGCCTATCACTAAGACTAGAGCAACCACGTAGAAATTCTAAATACCAGCGTTCCACAGTCCGGATGCATGGTGCTTTATTATCAAAAACCGTAGTCAGCTCTTCAAAGCACTGAAGACGCGTTAAACCCCTTTTGAAGTTGTAAAAAATTATCGCACGTAAATTTTCTTTCGAAATTTCCATTTTCACAACTGACTTGTCAACTTTGAACCGACGCTGTACTGAAACGGTTCGGCCGATCTCGAGTCATTCTTTTGTTTTCGAATTCTAAATTCAAACATTTTATGATGATACTAGTTTTTTTTTTATAATCACGGGAGGTTTGCAAACGACAGAACTTAAAAGGCAGCCCTCGTACCTGGGTAGTCAAACCAAGAAAGTGTCAGATCCATCTGACATAAGAGCATTATCATTATTTGCATAATTGTAAGTTCTCGCTTGAGCGAAAATTGAGAGTTACTGCTAGCGTAGGGGGCGGGAAATGCTAGTTACGCTAAATGCGCTACTACAAAATGTACTTTGAATTGGCAGGTGTTTGGAGTACCTTTATGCGAACTGCCGACCGGCGATAGCAATATCCCGATAGTGGCGGACCGGCTCATCACCACGATAGAAATGACGGGCTTGTATACGGAAGGGCTCTACAGAAAGAGCGGGCTGAGTTCTAAGGTGAGCTACCACATATCGTGTTTCAAGTTACAATGAAACTGGGTATTTGACACTAGTCAAACGTGCAACTTTTTTTGTTAAGTCAAAATGAACGCTTAATATAGAAATATTTTCATAATTTCCAGTGATCAAACAGAATCCGATGTAAAAGTTTCCAATAATTTCTGACAGGGGCGGAGTCTAAATGACACACGCTATGATAGGTTTTTGTTTCCAATAATTTCTGACAGGGACGGAGTCTAAATGACACACGCTATGATAGGTTTTTGTTTCCAATAATTTCTGACAGGGGCGGAGTCTAAATGACACACGCTATGATAGGTTTTTGTTTCCAATAATTTCTGACAGGGGCGGAGTCTAAATGAGACACGCTATGATAGGTTTTTGTTTCCAATAATTTCTGACAGGGGCGGAGTCTAAATGACACACGCTATGATAGGTTTTTGTTTCCAATAATTTCTGACAGGGGCGGAGTCTAAATGAGACACGCTATGATAGGTTTTTGTTTCCAATAATTTCTGACAGGGGCGGAGTCTAAATGACACACGCTATGATAGGTTTTTGTTTCCAATAATTTCTGACAGGGGCGGAGTCTAAATGAGACACGCTATGATAGGTTTTTGTTTCCAATAATTTCTGACAGGGGCGGAGTCTAAATGAGACACGCTATGATAGGTTTTTGTTTCCAATAATTTCTGACAGGGGCGGAGTCTAAATGAGACACGCTATGATAGGTTTTTGTTTCCAATAATTTCTGACAGGGGCGGAGTCTAAATGAGACACGCTATGATAGGTTTTTGTTTCCAATAATTTCTGACAGGGGCGGAGTCTAAATGAGACACGCTATGATAGGTTTTTGTTTCCAATAATTTCTGACAGGGGCGGAGTCTAAATGAGACACGCTATGATAGGTTTTTGTTTCCAATAATTTCTGACAGGGGCGGAGTCTAAATGAGACACGCTATGATAGGTTTTTGTTTCCAATAATTTCTGACAGGGGCGGAGTCTAAATGAGACACGCTATGATAGGTTTTTGTTTCCAATAATTTCTGACAGGGGCGGAGTCTAAATGACACACGCTATGATAGGTTTTTGTTTCCAATAATTTCTAACAGGGGCGGAGTCTAAATGAGACACGCTATGATAGGTTTTTGTTTCCAATAATTTCTGACAGGGGCGGAGTCTAAATGAGACACGCTATGATAGGTTTTTGTTTCCAATAATTTCTGACAGGGGCGGAGGCTAAATGAGACACGCTATGATAGGTTTTTGTTTCCAATAATTTCTGACAGGGGCGGAGTCTAAATGAGACACGCTATGATAGGTTTTTGTTTCCAATAATTTCTGACAGGGGCGGAGTCTAAATGAGACACGCTATGATAGGTTTTTGTTTCCAATAATTTCTGACAGGGGCGGAGTCTAAATGAGACACGCTATGATAGGTTTTTGTTTCCAATAATTTCTGACAGGGGCGGAGTCTAAATGAGACACGCTATGATAGGTTTTTGTTTCCAATAATTTCTGACAGGGGCGGAGTCTAAATGAGACACGCTATGATAGGTTTTTGTTTCCAATAATTTCTGACAGGGGCGGAGTCTAAATGAGACACGCTATGATAGGTTTTTGTTTCCAATAATTTCTGACAGGGGCGGAGTCTAAATGAGACACGCTATGATAGGTTTTTGTTTCCAATAATTTCTGACAGGGGCGGAGTCTAAATGACACACGCTATGATAGGTTTTTGTTTCCAATAATTTCTGACAGGGGCGGAGTCTAAATGAGACACGCTATGATAGGTTTTTGTTTCCAATAATTTCTGACAGGGGCGGAGGCTAAATGAGACACGCTATGATAGGTTTTTGTTTCCAATAATTTCTGACAGGGACGGAGTCTAAATGACACACGCTATGATAGGTTTTTGTTTCCAATAATTTCTGACAGGGACGGAGTCTAAATGACACACGCTATGATAGGTTTTTGTTTCCAATAATTTCTGACAGGGACGGAGTCTAAATGAGACACGCTATGATAGGTTTTTGTTTCCAATAATTTCTGACAGGGACGGAGTCTAAATGAGACACGCTATGATAGGTTTTTGTTTCCAATAATTTCTGACAGGGGCGGAGTCTAAATGACACACGCTATGATAGGTTTTTGTTTCCAATAATTTCTGACAGGGGCGGAGTCTAAATGAGACACGCTATGATAGGTTTTTGTTTCCAATAATTTCTGACAGGGGCGGAGGCTAAATGAGACACGCTATGATAGGTTTTTGTTTCCAATAATTTCTGACAGGGACGGAGTCTAAATGACACACGCTATGATAGGTTTTTGTTTCCAATAATTTCTGACAGGGACGGAGTCTAAATGACACACGCTATGATAGGTTTTTGTTTCCAATAATTTCTGACAGGGACGGAGTCTAAATGACACACGCTATGATAGGTTTTTGTTTCCAATAATTTCTGACAGGGACGGAGTCTAAATGACACACGCTATGATAGGTTTTTGTTTCCAATAATTTCTGACAGGGACGGAGTCTAAATGAGACACGCTATGATAGGTTTTTGTTTCCAATAATTTCTGACAGGGACGGAGTCTAAATGAGACACGCTATGATAGGTTTTTGTTTCCAATAATTTCTGACAGGGGCGGAGTCTAAATGACACACGCTATGATAGGTTTTTGTTTTTAATAATATCAAATAATTCACCTATTTGTATTTTACTTTCACAATTTCTTAAAAATCTAATGTTCGTAACCGAAACTATTGTGATGTCCGATGTCCATTAGTGGCTCAAGAGGAGTGATCCATAGGCGTACCGGCGACGCCACGGTATAAAGTGGTAGCTTTTCAATTATACATCAAGAGCACGAAGGCAACGAACCGAACCGCGGTTTTGTAGGTGCGCCATTGACGGTTATACAGGGTGATCAATCCAAATGGATCACTAGGGAGAAGTCAGAGCCTATATGAGATTGAATAGAAATGGCATTCAAATCATAGTGAAATAAACGGATCACTCACTTTAACTCTTTCATAACCCGGGAATCGAACCCGGTCAAAATCTTTGTAAACAATGTTATACATTTTGCAAGTTAATTCGTTGTTATTGTTCATGATCTATCTATACCTATAAAACAGTACCGTGACTGACAGACAACGCACAGCCTAAACCACTGGATCTAGAGACTTGAAATTTGGCAAACATGTACCTTGAGTATCCTCGAGGTGCACTAAGAAGGGATTTTTAGAAATTCACACGGGGTAGGGAACTAGCTCATTTTGAAATATTTCACGGGGGCAAAGCCGCGGGGCATAAGCTAGTTATGTATAAGAGTTTAGAAAATGAATGCCATTTATATTAATTCTGAAATTGGCGCCATGGTTCCTAAGAACAGATTTCCCTGTCTCTTATAGTTTGTAAGTTCTCCCTTCTGACCCGTTTGGGTTGATCGCCTGTATAATGCGCGGGGCGGGCGGGCCGCAGGTGGGCGAGCTGCGGCGGCTGCTGGACGCGCGGCCGGAGCTGGGCGTGGAGCGCCTGGACGCGTACGCCGTGCACGTGCGCGCCTCCGTGCTGAAGGGCTTCTTCCGCGACCTGCCCGAGCCGCTGCTCACCTTCGACCTGTACGACGACTTCATGCTGGCTGCCGAGATCACCGACCCGCAGGTACGCCGCGCCCGGGGCGCTGCAGGATATGTTCAGCTGGCGCTCGTTTGCATCACGAGACGAGACCACAGAGTTTGGACAACAGATAACGCGCAAGTTTCCGTCTGCCAAAAATCTGTCTCTGTCTATTTAGCACAGGGTCTGTTGTGTGTGCGTGTCTTTGGGATTTGTGTGAAGACTTTGTTTTGGTATGAGTTTGTAGGAACGTGACATACTGTGAGCGTAGACAATAGACATGTGCTGTACCTCGACACCCTTAAAATTGGCGAAAAACGTGCAAATATAAGTTAAAAACGGCTGCCGTCTGTTTCAACTAAGTGCGGGGATGAATGAAGCAAAAATCTTATACGATAATTTAATTAACGGAAACTATCAGCATTTAATCGCTGTCGCAAACATTTTGTAGTATTTCTGTATCCAATAAGTTTTTTTTTTTACAGGAAAAAGTATCGAGTATATTCACGATCCTTAGAAAGCTACCGAAACCCAATTTCGACCTCGTCGAGAGGCTAATATTCCACTTGGCGAGAGTCGCGTTACGAGAAGACAGTAATAGGTAATCTACTAAAGTAATTCTGTTTCCAGTAAGAGCCGCCTTAGCGTACTCAAATTGAATGAACCAATGAGAATTGGAATTCAGCTTTTATACTTTACTAGCTGTTGCCCGCGACTTCGTCCGCGTAGATTTTGGCTATCGCTATCCCGCGGGAGCTATACAATTTTCCCTAGTAAAAAGTAGCCTATGTTATTCCTCAATGTTCAAACTATCTTCTTACCAAATTTCATCTAGAGTTTTTCCGAGAAGAGGTAACAAACAGAGAGACAGAGTTACTTTCGCATTTATAATAGCTTCCTTTTAGCTCTTTGCTCTTTGTTTCACCGTGACATGTTACGTTCACGTTGCAGGATGGGCCCCAACGCGCTGGCGATAGTGTTCGCGCCGTGCATCCTGCGCACGCGCCAGCTGCAGCCCGCGCAGGATTCACTGCAGGACATCGCGCGCCAGACCATCTGCCTCGAGGCCATCCTCTCCGACAAGATCCGCACCGTACGTACGCGCTGCACTATACAAACTGCGAGGCGCTATCCTGCCGCTTCATTACCGAAGGACATTCTAATCGTGACCAGCCGGACAATGACCTCGCACAAGGAAAATTAGAACAAACAGTTGCTGCTACATCCAAACATAACCAGCAATTTCGACTAAGTCACACTGCGGGTGGTAGGACCTTGTGCGAGGTCCGTCCGGATCGCTACCACCATCTTTCTCGCTAATCCTGCTAAGCAGCAGTGCTTGCACTGTTGTGTTCCGGTGTGGAGAGTAAGACAGCCGGTATAATAACGGGCACAAAAGGCATTTCATCTTAGCTCTCTAGTTTGGCAACGCATCTGCAAACCCCTCGAGGTTGCGGATGTCTATGGGCAGTGGTGATCACTTACCATCAGGTGACCCACTTGCTCCTTTGCCTTCTTTGTCGTATTAAAAAAAAGTCCTCCATCAGTCTACCTAGTTGTAGGTCTGCGCTCTCTTAGCTTAGTAGCGCTCGGTTGCCACAAGAGAACTTGCCTGTCCGGCTTAGATACCCAACTACAGCCGCTAGCCCAACATACGGCAGGGCATCAACTGACTGCATGATGGTCTGGCAGGTCCGCGGCATGCTGCAAGACATCGCCACGCTGGACATCGCGTCGCACACGGCGTCGGACCGGCTGTCGTCGCTGAGGGCGGCCCCGCGCGCCGCGCAGCGCCCCGAGGAGCAGCTGCTGGTCGGACACATCGTCGAGATACAGAAGGAGAAGGCCATCCTCACCTCCAACCTGCCCACGCTCATCAGGTGCGCCCTCTCAAGTCACGATGCATGCCATCCACGTCCTCCGTTCGCAACCTGCTGTCAGTAAACCCGAACCATTCTGATAACACACCGTGGTACGACCCTGTCGCAGTGAGCCATTGTTGTACCTGTCAAGAAAGCGGATTGTTAAATGGTTCGGGAATTATGTTTGTTAGGTTCAAAAACCGGCCAAATGCCACTTCCGTAGGTACCTAACGGATAAAAAAATTCAGAAAAAATACATTTCAAGATTACCCTGATTATGACTTATGATTGACAGACCGACAGACGGGAAGTGAAGTAATAATATAAGGGTTCTTTTTTTTCCTTTTTGACATCAGATAACTTTAAGAATAGCTATTCTACACAGAACACGGTGTAACAGCATATAATGTAAATAACAACCAGTAGGATACTTTTTATCAGTGATTTTAATGTGATTCTTTTTATGCGCATCTTGATATTGTATGGATGAAGCAACAAACTTTTTCTATCAGATGCTCTTTGAATCGCATGTTTTTTGCGCTGGTTTAAAAGTAACCTATGCAGCTTAAGGCGCTTCCCTGACCCAGACGCTGAAATTGCTGCTTTTTAGAGCCTTTCTGTAAATTATTTAAACGATAAAAACCAAATATATAAATACATTAAGTATCTATAACATCTTAACTTGTTTTTCTGTTTCATTTTTTTTTCCTATTTAATACTTATGATATCTGCATCACAAGTAAGTCAAGTTGCAATTAGTATTTTGTTACTACATCATAAGCATAATTTACTTTGACTTGTGACACACCAATGTATAGAGAATTTAATAGGCTAGGATTTCTATGTTAAACATTATTAAAATACCTTTTTATAATCATCATCATCATCTGCCTATTTACGTCCCACTGCTGGGCACCAGACCTTTATTTAGAATATTTTATATTTTTTAAATAAGTAATTTACGTAATCGGTGCGAATTTTGAAAAAAAAAAACATTTTTTTTCGGAAAAGCTGCGTTATTTGTGATAACACTGTAAAATGAAGTTAGAGCGATATTTAATAGATGTCGTCACTCAAACGAAGTTGTTTAGTAGAAGTGAGGTGGGGTGAGGAAGGCGCGAAGCGTTCAAGGTCATCCTCTCAAGAAAGCGTCCTAAGGTCAGATGTTGTTTGTGCAAACAAAGCGGATCATATCTGGATAAGTCCTTGTATTTTTTAAACCGGCGACCGTGGCAGCCTAGTGGTTCGACCTTATGGCCTCTCAAGCCAGAGGGTCGTCGGTTCGAGCCCCAGCTCGCACCTCTGAATTTTTCTAAATTTATGTGCGAAAAATTACATTTGTAATTTATCATGAGCTTTTCGGTGAAGGAAAACATCGCGAGGAAACCTGCACACTCCTGCGAAGCAATTCAATAGTGTGTGAGAAGTTCCTAATCCACACTAGACCCGCGTGGGATCTATAGCCCAAGCTCTCTCATCCTGAGAGGAGGCAATGCCCAGTTATGGAACGTATAGAGGCTGATGATGATGATGTTTTTTTTTTTTTACCTTTGTCGCGATAATCTGATGCTTACTAAAATACTGCAAATGAAAATAACTATTGATTAAAAATACACGATCCACAATACACCCGTTATATTTTGTTAACAAGCTAATTGTTTTATTCGTGTTTACTAGCGTGTATATGCGGCTGTTCTACGAAAATGTTTAAATAAACCAGGTTCATCAGAGCCAATAATTGTGATTTTTTTCCCTTTTTGCTGCTCTACGTCGCTTTTTGTTCCTCTCAGTGTTGCATGACCCCACCGTTCCAGCAGCCGCGCGCTGTGTGATGCTGCCCGTGAAGCCATGCCTTTGATTGAAGCTTCTGCTTATAACCTTCAATTCTCGCTGCAATTTCCGTTTCGTTTCGGCCGAAAAAAGATATGATTGAACATAACTGTACGCCCTAGTTCTTGTCAAACTACAGTGACATGTTTTTACACACCAGTGTCAAATTTGGCTGAAGGGCCGCTGGTCGTATTGGGCGATTTTCCTATTTGAAACTAATTTCAGGACCGTTTGGGACTGTGACCCGCAACCTGCGCGTCTTCTCGGCTCTACATCTATCCCTGTCTGCTGTTACAGAAGACTGTCCTCCGACTCGGATTATTTAGTGCTCGATGCAAACGCAGAGGAACCGGCCGGAGACCTGCAATTCTTTGACGACTTAACCTAAACGATGACACGTAATACCTGTACTATCCTTTTTGATATCTGCGCACCGGTGAAGCGCTTACGCCACTTTTTTTTCGTTTTCCACCGCATATATTTGCTAGTTTCTTGGCACGGTCTACTGTACATTTATTTTTAAGAAGACGAGGAATATTCTACGAAATTAATACAAAACACCTTATTTATCAATATTGTTTTTTTTTCTATTTACGCGTCTTTTTTATTTCTTGCGGCCACTACAGTTCCACGCTTTTGTTGAAAAGATTGGCTAAACCTATTCTTATCAATAACACGCAAACAAATACAAATCCTACTTGACATTGACAATAAAGAAAAATAATATCGTGCGTCATCGTCTATGACACGTATTTGCTTCAATTTTACCTACAATATGATAATTTTTATTATGATCCTTTATATTACGTTCCAATTAATACACGAATACAATAATCTACATACTAGAAAGCCATGTTGAGCTGGTGCGTTGTGTAACATACGATTTGCATTCGGCCTGAGATGAGTAAATCTGAAATGTACACCAAGGGCTACGGGGAAAGCGTTGACGTAGTTTGGTAACGTGCGTGTGTCGGCAGGGCCACGTCCGACGACGACCTGCTGTCGGCGACGGACCACGACGGCGAGTTCGGCAGCACGGACGACCTCAGCGCGGGCGCCGCGTCGCTGGCGCGCTCGCAGCGGCTGCTGCACCGCCAGCTGTCCTCCGACGACCCCATCATGGTCTAGCCCGCCACGCGTCGGTGCGAGATACCTGATGGAATCCCTTGCCTGTCGCCGAGCCTCCAATGGCTATTTACGACACGGAAACTTATTATGAAGGTTTTCAGAAGCTCGACGCTTCGAAATGGTGCAGATATGCCAAAAGCAATCTTTTGTTTAGATTAGGTGGTTAACTAGAGTGACGCCGCAGGTTCACTATTCGAAGTTGAAAGCCTATAGGAGGTTGTGTACAAAACTCATCCGACCAGTTGCATCAATATTCTTGCCGTGGTACCTTGCGCTATGGCTGGGGTAATGGTGTGTAGTCATTAGTGTTGATGTTTACTCGTACGGTGAAATGTGATCATTGTGTCTTTATTAAGTTAATGTTCAAACGGCGCCCGTTCCGAGTTACGGGCGGGCAGGCCATCCTTTGGTTCCTGGTTTGTTAGAATATTTACATCAGAATGTCTTCGTGTTCGGTATTTTATTCCTACAAAATGTTGATATTTCCGATTCGTTATTGAAGTAACTATATTCTTGCCATTCGAATCTGTGACTAACGAAGTCGTAGCCACGAGCCGTAGCGATCAAGAACGTGCCGGCCGGTAGGTTCACGCGCGGCCGAAGATAATATAGATGAGTACTTAAATAGTTATAGAGATCTCTACAAGAATTTAAAAGCGGTCATACTTTCAACATTCCGTTACTAACTAAATAAGTTCACGCAGCATTCCAAATTTTGCACTTATCATGAGTTTAGGTCCGACTAGTTTGCTTTAAAAAGAATGTGAAAGTTTGTCTCCGGCCGAAGGTGAACTGCGCACCGCGTGTCGCGGGCGTCACGCGCCGCGCGGCATTAAAGAGCTTAACCCGGGCGCGAGCCGCCCTCGGGCCCTCGCGTCCACCCGTGTCCAAATATATTATGAAAAGTATTTTTCATACAATGTTTATCTTTGCACCGACATTATATTTTATGATATATTTCCTGTCTGTAAATATGTAAATCTACTGTGAATTATGATTTTTAGAAAGATGATTATATAGTGCGAACTTATCTGAAAACAATGTTTTACTTGAATCGTCGTCTTTGTTACGAGTCGATTGTGATGGAGTCCCTAATCGTCAGTTAGAATTAAGAATAAAATATTTTTATTCGCAATTAGCATAGTTTAAATCTGTAGTTGCAAATTAAGTTATTTTATATAAATTCTTATTTTTTTATGAGCATGCTAATTTGTTTTAAATTCCGCGTTTCCACCATGACATCGTTCCAGTCAGGTTGCCACAAACTTTACAAAGACATGTTGATGTACCTATCTTGCTTTATATTATTTTATTTTGCTTCATTATCTAAAAGACTGTCTATTAATAAGCTATTGAATTATTATTAAGTCACAAATATTTTACCTGCTTTCTCATTAGTTAGGAGCTAAATACTTATCATTATTATACAACGAATATATCTGCGGCATTGTATGTCTTTTATATTTATGTACCTTTGATCCAGGGGTATGGTATGTAGCTCAATTATTTTCAGAATGGCGCTTTTTAACGCCTTGTTATGCTTTAATAACGTGTTTAATAGGCCATACTATCCGTTCAGAATCTCACATGGCAATGACTTATTTATAAATAGCATAGAATGTCGAAAAATAATTCAGGAAAACCTAATCTTCTTGATGGTGGAGGTAAATTTTACCTCTAACTACTTGTAAAGACTAAATCCTGAACTATTGAGTTCGAAACACTTGGTGCGAATCTGTCAGTGAGTCCTATAAACGGGGCTGTGCCTGGGAGCTAGAGCACGTTCTTTGTCCTCTACAAGACTATGAAGTGACGGTAAACACTTGCAGCAGAAGTGGCAGTCTCAGAAAATAAATCTGCTACATTTGTCACGAAAACGCCGCGTTTTGTTTAGGTATTTTCGTGAATCCCTACTTTGCAAACTGCCTTGCGGATGGAAACATACTCATAGATCATTTTAAGTTATGTATTTGTAAAGAATTATACCTGTGCAATGTGGCTACGATTAGAAACTATGGACACTTTAGAAGTGTGTGTAGATAGAATAAAAATCAGTTTTAAGATTTATGTTTTAGCAATTTTAATTATGTAAATACTTTTACTAGTTATAAATGAAATATAGCCAAGTACCACATTTTATCGAAAAAAAAACCTGCTAAAATTGTTTAGTTGTAAAAGTGCCTATCATTATTTTTGTTTGATATTTATATGCCCTTCAGGTGCCTAAAGAAAATGATACTTACCTATTCGCAAATTGAATATTTTATCATAATGACTTTCAGTTGAATATACTCTATCCTCTGTCAGAATGTATTCAACAGAAAGTTTGTTTCTACTCTTCCTGTTGAGATGTCGTTGTAGAAATCTGTTACGTAATGTTACGCCTTATGATATTTCAATATCTACTATGAGACATCATGTCCTCATTCTTAATTAAAATGTGCTTTGGCCATTCTCCTTCCTCTAAGAAGACTATTCTTGCTTGTGGCAATAGCATTGTGTAAGAACTGATTTTAATGTGTATTTGACATGATATTACTTCAATATTATCCCAATACGTAGAACACAATCCATATTACATTATTTAGTATGATTAGTGTTTGCCAAGGACCAATACTATGCCGTCAAACATTTTGTTGTATCATATTTCTGTATGCTATTTGACTGTGAACATCCTATGTAATTGTTAATCTTGTAATATACTAATAACATGTATATTGTTCAATTTATTGTTAGGGCTCCTATAACGTGTCAATATAATGAAATGTAACCAAAATGTTATACTGTATACAAACTATGAAAAAAATTAAAAAATGCTGTGGAATTTATGTTTTATTTTTAGCTTTAACATTCATAAGCCCTGTTCTGCATTTGCCATGGCAAAAGCCCTATAGGGCATGTGGACCAATTGTAATTATGAGAAGCTCTTTGCCAAATGCCACTTTGGAACTGAGTTTCAGTAAGTCTATCACATCTTACTTCAGATATGTCTTCGCACACCTCCATGCAATCTGAATCAACATCCTGGTCCTGAGCCAATGCACTACTTGCTCCATATGACTGCAAGTCATCAACCGTGTATATTTTTGTTGGAGGTTGTGCTGAATTGAATTCTGGTGTTGAAATCAGTTTGGCTAACTTGCAAATTTTCTCCACATTAGTTTTAGGTACCCTTGGCTGAACTAAATTAAGTAAATCATTAATAAAATATATAAGATACGGATTATAAGCTGATATGATGGGTTGAATAAATTTTATGTCCATCCATTCATTTGGGATAGTTCTGTGCAAGTCCAGTAACAGTGCACTGTTCTTTTCATTTGGAAACCAATGATTAAAGAGCAGCCTCAATTCTTTCTTCTTCTTATTTTGTGTGAACTCTTGATTGGATCTGAAACAATAAATTACTCATAATTTATTTGTTCTCTTCAGGCCATAATTATTAGCGAACAACAACTTATGCATGTGGTGACAATACTCAAATTAAGTATCTTTTATGAGTTAACAGTTGACACCTATGACTAACAGTTATTAATAATAATTTCAAGAAGACTAAATAAAGTTCACTTTCTAAGCTTATTGATTTAGAGATATAGGTATGGGAGCCTTGTGCCCTTGTTGCCAAACCGGTTTAGAGTGGTGCTCAATTTTGCATACAAGCAGGTAAAGGTCTTAGAGTAGGCAATCTTTTATACCTAAACTTGGCTTTTGTTTCAGAGAGAACCTTCTGTACTATTAGTTATTCTGTGGTGTTACCTTTGTAATTTTTTTCATTATATTTTGGACCTACTGTTTAGAAAATAAGGGGGGTGGGAACACAATTTATGCAACTTTCGGAGCCTTCGAATTGCGCAATCCCGCCTTATCCTGGGCGTACATTATAAAAGGAACCTCTATGCCAAATTTCAGCTTTCTAGGTCCAGGGGTTGGGGCTGGTATTGTTCAGTCAGTCATTCAGGATAATTATAGATTACTTTTATAGTCAGTTGTTAATTCTTAACTAGTATGTTTTGTTAACCAAACATGATTAAAGAATATAAAACATTCATTACTTAATGTTTAATTTAAAACAAGTCTGGTATTTCTTTTGATTGAAGAATCGATTCCATTGGGAAAATATTTAATGTTAAATTAGTATGAACTCATATATTGTGTTTGAGGCACTGGGTAATAATAGTTGATTAAACAAACATGTGTCTTTATGGGGATATAGAAAAGTGTGGCACATACTAACCCTTCTATCTTATTGCAGAATAAATCGGACTTCTTTAATGACTGCAATATTTCTGATACCCAGAGAGCGGCCAGTTTACGCTTATGGCAGTCTTTATCATCCTCTTGAGTTAACTTGATCAATTCCAAAACAAAGTCCATTAGTAAATCATGTCTTTGTAGAAATGTTAGAAGCACTTCAAAGCACTGAACAAAAGGAAAACTTAACTTGTTTTTGCTGTGGAAGTCTGATTCACTCAGGTAATTCAAAAGCTCTGATGATAGAAAGAGTGAATCTTCACCAGTTAAAGTTTTGTTTACATGAGCTGAAGTATTTTTTGACTTGAGCAGCTTCTTAGCATTGGAGTTCAGCAGATTGATCAATAATACTATTGACACAGTCTTCAGGTTGGAAAAGTCCAAGATACTACCAAACAAATCTCTTGCATCATTCACAATTGCTTCTTGCATATTAACGTCTTTTATATCACTTAAGTTTTTTATTTTACATCTTGGACTAGCGCATATACTTAATGATGAACAAAAGTTCAGTAAGAGAGTAATTTTATCACCATCGGAGTCCTCAATTTCCTTTGGACCAACTATGAAGTCTTTTATGAATTCTTTATGCTTGTCCCAATAATTGGTTTGCAGCCAATCCAAACTTATTGATGACGCTTCTCTCAGTATCTCAATGGATGGCAATATGTTATTATGTGCAGTGTCATGCCTTAGGTCAATTATCCAATCGGGGACACCAAGAACCCTCGCTGCTTGATGTAAGCTTGTACCCTTTGCTATTTCGGCGTCCAGCATGTGATTTACGAATCGCATGATTGCTGAGGAATACGCCAAGCGCAATACTTGCTCATTTTCTACAGCATTGATGGAGTCTTGAACATGAACTTCGAGTACAGAGAGAGTAGATTCTATACCTGCAGGCAGAGACGGACGTCTAGTTTTCCATACTAATAGTACTTCAAGAGCTTCTTGTTTACTTGAAATTGTGGGTGCTGAATAAATTTTATCGTATACTTCGAACCACTCGTTGCGATCATACCAGGGCACGATTTCACAATTGTCACTCATTTTTGATAATCAAATAGAGAATATTTAACTAACTCGCCGTAAACACTAGTCAGCATCAGTTATAAAAAGGTACTCTGTGGTCAGCATCTCAGCATTTCGTATTTAAAGTTTTTTTAAGGTTATGTCTGGGCCACGTTTTATAAAGTTACAATTTACAAGCGGAAGTCTCGTTCTATCACCTTTTGTTAGAAAGAGACTTCCGCTTGTAAATTGTAACTTGTAGCTTTATAAAACGCGGACCTGGTGTCTGTCACAGTTTTTTTTTGTACAGTGAGTGACACTTCGCTAGTGTTGCTATTGTCTGTCGATAGTGAAGTTTATCACTTTTCTGCTGCGTCACTGTCGAGTGAGGTCTGAAGTAGTATGCTAGTATGGCGTACGTAAAAATATCGAGCATGCTGTTCCGTGTGTTCTGCAGTCCCGTTTTGTTTGGAAAAAAGGAGGACATAAAATTCCGAAAAGTAATACTTGTTGTCTCAAAGCAGCCTCTTCCATTTTCTTCCATTAACAATTCCGTCACCCATATTAACCATAAGTAATCTTATTATTATTATTAGCCTAATTTGTCCCACTGCTGAGCAAAGGAATCCCCTCAATACTTCCTTTGCTTCCGGTCTTTAGAAATTTGCGGCCAGTAATTCAAGGAGTCCAGTTCATCCCGCCATCGCCGTCTAGGTCTGTCAGGTCTCCTCTTCGAGTTTATGGGACTCCACTCAGTGGCTACCTTGGCCCATAACTCGTCCGACATGCGGCAAACATGACCAGCCCAGTCCCACTTTAGCTTAGATGCTCTTTGACCTACGTCTGCAACTTGAGTCATGGCGCGCAGGGCGGTGTTGCGCCCATAATAATTTTAATATTGCAAAATAAATATTCAGTTAAACCGAGGAAAAAAACTCCTGCAAGTACTACATTTAGTACTGTTTGCCATTTTTTGGACCTCACCAGACCCCTTAGCACGTTTATCCACTACATAAAGCATTTGTCTCTCTCGCACTTGCATATTTATTAGAAAGTGACGAATGCTTTAAGTCGTGGACAAAATTTACCGTGCTAGGGGGTCTGACATTACTCCACACTAGCGCCTCTAGCGACGAATTTATACGCGATTATAACCCCTCGAATTTCGAGGCTCGAATAACGTGTTCATAAAGTAATGTATGCAACTCCACATAATTAGCTCTTTAAACACTCATTATGTAGCAGTTGCATAAACTTCTATATCGAGAGAACAACTGCATTATCTACATCACTGGCCACTAAAGGCCTAATTCCTATGTGCCTCATGCCTCATGGGACAGGGAACCTTGCCGGTCCACGGTAGACTTGATTGAAGCCTATCCCGGATTTACTGTATGATTGAGACATAAAAATAACGACCTTAGAGTCGACGATGTACAGTCAAGGGCACCAATATGTATACACCACAAAGTCCCAAAAATATGTATACAGACCTTATTATTAAGTAAGGTTGATGTATACATATTCTTGCAACTGCGCGGATGCATGTGACTTTTGACTGTTTGTTTGTTTTGCGTATTTCGCAAGTTTTGATAGGTACCGAGACAAACAAACAATTTTGCCGCGAAAAGCTCGATTTGACATTATTTGATGGATCCAAGATGGCAGATAGATTAGTTTACTTTACACAAAAAAATTGGCCACGTAAAAGACAGTTCGTAAACCCATTTTACCATGATTTTACTCGAGATGTTTTACGCAGGCGAGGCGTGTTTTAAGCACTATAATGTCTATAATGCACAATTTACTATATTCTATGAGGGATCTCCGTGGTGTGTACCAGGTACCTGTTTGACCTGATTGCCTTGGTCTTAGACGGAGATTGTACTTTATGCACTAGAGCATAAAAACGCATTTCATGCAGCCTACACCCAGCATAAATATGAACTATAAGAGAATGAGAAGTGAGAAAGCTTTATATATTATGCGCATACCATATTGTTTTCTGAAGTTTTAATTATGTGAAAATAAAAATAAAAGTATTAATAAGAATTGTTTTTATTCAAAAATCGATTCCAAAGCAAATTCTTTTTTCAATTCGCAAGCAGTAACGGCACGACGTATAGCTAAAAAAGAAGGCGTTTATACATTGCAATTATATGCTTCTTAATTCCACAAAAAAAATCTGTTGGTCATACTAATCAATTGTTCTGTTTCTGTTGATGATAGTAACCCGGCAGACTACCAAATTTCATTAAGTCTGTGATATATGAGGCTAAGAAAAACTTGATATGGAGTCAAATGTCACTTTCGGGCTTGGTTTCGGACAAGCAGTTCACTAGTGCATGCGGGAGCCAATCATGTGCGACCCAGAATGTACGGTCAATAATGTACACGACCTGATAATCCGAATCCATTTTGGATTCCGATTATCAGGTCGTTGTACGATCATATTCGCGCATTATTAAATTGTAGAAGATTGTGCGTGCGTTAATTATTTTAGGATACAACTCAATAACATGGATTACTAGTATTACGTCACCAACTTAGCGGAACAGGAGATCCGCTTACACATACCCATGTTTAAACAAATGCAATCCCTAAATTTCCACTCCTCCAATTCACCTTTCCAATCTATTACGAGAATTGGTTACTCTCTGTCAAAAGTGGGTTTCGATTATCAAGTCGTACAATAACACGTCGAGCCATTAATTACACGCGTGCCTGCCCGAGTGGTCAGTTCAGTATTTGCGAGTACGTCTCGCTATGGCCGGCTGTTGGGCAACCCTCGTTATTAAGTTAGCGACATGTACCTCCACTGAACAAGCCACGAAAACAGTTTTAAACGATTCGCGGTTAATTGTATTAGACATAATGAAAACGGGATATTGACCGCGATTACCTTATAGGTTTGCTCGTGATTATGATGCATGACTGTAACTAATGCGTCGAAATATCGGGAGCTCATCAAATCTATAAGGTAGTCGTGGTCAATGTCCCGTTTTCATTATGTCTAAAGCCACGATAAATCATATTCTCTTCAATCGTAAGGACACTTTGGCACAACGATGAAAAATAAAACGTACTTCAGTTCTTATCGTGTCGAACCTTCACTGCTTGCGTCGTGGAACATTTTTAGTTTTAAATGCACATTTTATAAAGGTCTCAGACCAGTAGACGACAATCAAACAGCATTTGAAAACATTAAGCTCGTAAGTGAAATCAACAAACATAATTTATAACAACAAGATTAAGGAAAATTAGTACAAAACATAAGAAATTAAAAGTGAAAAAATATAGTTGTCGATTCGAGAAATTGTCATCACGATATTAAAATGTTTTGTGACACTTTACGACTAATCGTTTTCTAATACTTTGCGAATGTCTTTCAAAACTAATACAATTATAGCTTAATCGATCGGGAGTGCTCGCCGCGACACTAGCTGCCGGGCTGTAAACAAACATTACGAAATAACTACGCTTCCGATATAAAAGAGTAATCTTAGTATGTACTGTAATAAATATCTATCAATATATACTCTCGATCAACAAATATAATTCAATATAGGTAATAATATAATACGAACTTTAAATCTATTAACATTATCACAATATGAGTTGCGACGACATTATGCCGTCTATTAAAAAAATTATGGTTCGTTTGTAACTCTTTTAGTATTTACAAACTTCGCTCTAGATATTATATTGTACATTTCGTCTTTTTAAGGAAATCACGCTTACCGACAGCGGAGACGACACGGCGGGCGACGCCGGCGCTAAATAAATATTAAAGTACAAAAGAGGTACTCTCCTGAGATCGCCGCGGGCGGCTAATACCTAACAGAAGTAACGTGAAGTGCGCTCACTCCTCGCAGGCTATACAACGTCATATTTACAGCTTCGTTAATTTAGTAATCGTAGATCTGTACATTTATTTATTCTGCAAAAATGGCAAGGCAATCGCGTTCATCGTTAGTTAAAATATGTCGTATCTCGCGTTCACTAGCTCCGTTAATACTGTGTCACGGCGCTCATAAGTCGACGGAGTCGAGGTCCTGCTTGGGCGCGCGCGGCGAGGGCGGTGTGGGCGGCGCGGACGGCGCGTCCGGCGCGGCGGGCGCGGGCGAGGCGGGCGGCGAGGGCCGCGCCACGAACTTGCCGGGCAGCGACGCCAGCGCCGACAGCGCCGCGTCCGCGTGCGGGATGCGCCGCATGATCTTGCCCGACGTGATCAGCCGCCCGAAGCCCTCCTGAAATACGACCGGTCCACGTTTAATATGTCGGTGGTGCTTCTTGGAATTAAAGATGGAGTCTTGAACAAAATTTAACAGAAGTGAAGAAGATTGTACAAATTATTGCAAGCGGAGACTGCATGCGATCGCGCTCATTCGTGAGAGGCCGGGAACCGATCGAGCGAGCCGCTTCGAGTTTTCAATTTCTTTTTTTATAAATATTGAATGGGAACGACAACATCACAATGACAATCGTTCATCGAAGTAGGTATTTCAATAAACGATTAATTTGACAATTTAATTAAATGGATTAACGAAAAAGTAAATGGAAAATGTCGTCATTAATGTGGAGCATGACCTGGTGCGCGAAGGCGTATCCGGAGCGCACGGAGCGGCGCGCGCGGCGCGCGGAGGGCGTGCGCGGCGCGGGCGCGGCCTCCCGCCAGCGCTGGCGCGCGCGCAGCCGCTCGGCCAGCGTGGGCCGCGTCCACGACCACGCCAGCCGCCACGACACCACCGGCACCATCAGGATTATCATCTGCAACCAGGCGAGGCTGACCATTCAAATAACTGTCTAACCCACGCGATCAGATCTTTTTACAAGCTTTTATTTAGTTTCGCCCGTCCCGATGGCTGTAATTAAATCTTGCAAGTTAAATTTCATCTACTTCTAGTGGATCTGGACTGAGTGACGATGCAATTACAGGCAATAAAAATCTCATGTTAAAAATAAATTTTTAAATAGTATTTTAGGCAACTGCTACATAATGAGTGTTTTTAGGCCTAATTATGTAGAGTTGCATACATTACTTTATCTACACACATATTATAAGTACTCTAAGATGGGTTCAGAAGCCGAAGGCATATCATGCCCATACCTGTCACAAATTTAACTGTTTTTTTTTAATCATAAACAAACATACCGAGCTGACGTTTCGTAAACTATTTTTTTTATTGTAAATTATCACATTATTATTTATACATGTCGGACTGAACTCGACTTATATACGTGAGTGATCCGTTTTATTTCACTATGATTTTAAATTATGTTGGTTTTCACATTTGAAACATCGAATTCGATATCGAAAAGTCATTACAACATCGAAGACCTCGAATTCGATGTCGTAATGACTATTACTTTACTGCTTCCGGCGGCTGGCCCCAGGCTGGCGGCGAAGTCGACGACGTGGTGAAATGCTGGTCATTTTCTACGGTTTCTGAACGCATTATAGAGGACTTATGATATGTGTGTAGATAATAGTAGTTTATGCAACTGCTACATAATGAGGGTCCTTAAAACACGAGTGTTTTAAGGCCTAATTATGTGAAGTTGCATACATTACTTTATCTACACACACATTATAAGTACTCTAAGATGGGTTCAGAAGCCGAAGGCATGTATCATACCCATACCTGTCACGAAATTAATTGTTTTTTTTTAATCATAGACAAACATACCGAGCTGACGTTTCGTAAACTGTTTTTTGTAAAAAAAAATCACATGATTAATTATACATGTCGGACTGAACTCGATTTATATACGTGAGTGATCCGTTTTATTTCACTATGATTGTAAATTACGTTGGCTGTCAAATTCGAAAAATCGAATTCAATATCGAAACGTATTACTATTACTTTACTGCTGCACCTGCAGGGCGGGCGGAGGCGACGATGTGCTGCAATGCTGGTCATTTTCTACGGTTTCTGAACGCATTATAGAGGACTTATGATATGTGTGTAGATAAATAAACTTATTTGATCGTTTATCTTTCGATAATGAATATGAGTGCGATGGCCAGCGTATTATGCGACAGATCTGACCTAGTTGAGAAACGCCGCACGCTACCAGATGTTGATGTAAATTTATGTAAATTGTTACCTCGATTTGGCTACAAAATCCCAACCGTCATTTATAGAATCATTTATATTTATTAAACCCCCATAAGTATTATTTTTATTTGCATATCTCGCCCCATCAGCACCCCCCGTAGTCAGAAGCAACATGCAACCAATTGAAGTGTGTACTAACGGTGAGCACGGCGGTGAACCAGAAGGTGGCCTGCGTGAGCGCGACGGTGAGCGAGCCGACGTAGGGCCCGCCGATGGCGTAGTTGTAGAAGTAGTCCAGCACGAAGTACGACACCAGCGAGCCCCAGATGGTCACGTGGTTGCACACCGTCCAGTACGTCGTGTCCAGCGCGATCTGTGCACACAACCACACTCAGCCCCGCCAACAATTATACTAATCACACACACCACCACCACAGTAACAATGTTGACTACTTGTAAGGTGCAAAGCGTAGAACCATCAGGTGTTTTTCTTCTTTGTTTTACTTATAGTTACTAAATTCAATAGTTGCTATGTTACATCATGATTTTGATACGGGGAGGAGCACTTGTTTATCCTATAATAAAGGTTTCACCTATTTAGGAAACAGTCTCTAATTTTTAAGAACTTTCGTATACGATGTTTAATAGCTTAATAAATTAGCTTAAATAAAATCAAGACGATACAGCAACAACAAGAATATCATTAAGTAAATATTAAATAGATGTTCCTACCTGCGTAGTATTGTCAATAATTAAAATGGTAGCTACAACGCTTCCTAGAAGCATGTGGTCTGATAAAATCTTGCCGTCCGGTGCCAACCCGTCTTTGTAAGTACCTGCAAAAATTTAATTTGTCGTGTTGTTATTTGTTCATTGTCAAACTACCGGTTAATCAAAAACGAGGCAAATGCGTCAATAATATAAAGCGAAATTGGGTTTTTAATGGAACCACAATAGAAGTTTTTTTTTCAGGTACAAACTGGAAGATTCAGAATAACCAGGCCGCGACTCACTTAAAAAAATTAATAAATCCGACACACACCCTTTACTTACCACTTAAGTTTTATTAAAATAAATAAATAAATAAAGTCAAAAATCAGAAAATCACAAAAGGTTACATAACAGTAACTAACCTAATGCATTACCCATTTGGCAAATCAGAATATTAAAGAATGATGGCCACTGGCCAAAAGGTATCTAAATGAAACAAAAGGCTTTGATAGGTAGCACGTATTTCAGGCTCATTGGGCCGCACGCACCGTAGGGGATGAGGAAGAGCACGAGCGAGGTGAAGCAGCCGTGCAGCGTGGACTTGATGAACTCCGTCTTGTTGAACAGGCGCGACGTGTGGCCGGGCGCGTACAGCTTAGGGAACTGCAGGCTGGTCGCGTCCGACACGTCCTGCTCGAACACGCCCAGCGCCAGCACCGGCAGCGACGTGTAGAACAGGTTGTACACCGAGATGAACATCTCGTCGAACACCGTCTATACACAAAATACCATCAGTTTTATCGCATAGTCTTCGTCAGATATACCAACCAATGGCAACTCCGTTTTGAGCACCTCGGACGGAACTAATTGGGTCCGGCTGAATCCTTTGACATAATATAAAGTAATAATCAAAAAAGCAACATTTGTGACATTTCGCTGTGTAAATTCAGAATAATTATGTCGAAATCTGGTTGAAAAAGTGCTGAGAGCTTTTGATGGATTCTTACAATTCACCGGGCTACTTTTGAAGTTTTCTTTTAGAAAAACTTTAATACCTATATGAAATATTGCTTGGCACGGATTTTTCCACGACTTATAAATTTGATTAAAAAATATTAAGTTTACATTAAGTACAAATCTTTCAGTAAATACTAGCTAGCTGTTTGTGATCCGTTCGGTAGTTTTCGAGGTTATCACGTACATATTGACAGACAGTCTCAGCAGGGACATTGTTTTATAATATTTAGTGATTGTAATAGCTTAAAATCGGTCCAGTCGTACGCCAATACGTATCCCAACTAACAACATTTAATACAAGCTTTGTATGTATGTATGTGATGTTCGGGTCAAATGTTGCAAGTTAACTTTCAGTGGCAGGATCGAATTGATTTGATATTTGGTATGGAAATGTAAGTTAGATGACAATACAAGCTAGTTAGTACAGACAGACAACAAGATGTACAGTTGGCAAAAAAGCCTGTATTAAAATCTAAATTTTAACAGAAAAACTATAGACTTGCGGTTAAATAATGTGTTAAACTAGAAACCGATAATCGACTCACCTGAGCGCTGAACCCGCAGAAGAACGCGAACCAGAAGTGGCAGACCGTGAACGCGAAGTTCTTGTAGAAGAAGTAGCGCAGGAACTTGCACATGCGGAAGTAGGACCAGCGGCCGTGCACCAGCAGCAGCCGCTGCAGGAAGCGGAACTGCGCGATGGAGTAGTCCGACGCCAGCACCGCCTGCATGCCCTCCTGCCCCGAGATGCCCACGCCGATGTGCGCCGCTGCAACACAACACAAGCATAAGCACAATCACACTACTAGGTCAATGTTCGTTTCTTATATATAATCATTTTATAGAGGTTCAGTACTCCTTAAATAACATTTAAAAGGTGTTATATTTACATCGTGAGGAAACGCAAGTGCCGGCTCGTCAACCTTTCAACCGCCATCATTATAAATGCAAAACAATAGGTTCCTCTGTGTTGTATCTACACTCCCGGTGGTTAAGTGTTAGATCAATTACCCGCATTAACTATATTTTCGCAAATAAACATTCTTATTCTTATTGTTTAGGCGCTTCATTGACCCAGACACTGAAATGGCTCCTAGCCATTCTGTAAATTATTTAAATGATAAAAACAAAATATATAAATACATCAAGTATCTATAACATCTTAACTTGTTTTTCTGTTTAATTTTTTTTTCCTATTTAATACTTCTAACTTATGATATCTGTATCACAAGTAAGTCGAGTTGCAATTAATATTCTGTATAAATCATTTAGAGATCATCATTGTGTATTCATCATACACCAATGTATAGAGACTTTAATAGGCTAGGATTTCTATGTTTAACATTATTAAAATACCTTTTTATAATCATCACCATCATCATCATCGTCCTATTTACGTCCCACTGCTGGGCACCAGGCCTTTATTTATAATATCTTTTTTTTTTTTTAATAAGTAATTGACGTAGGTATTCCGTGCTAATTCTGAACGTTTTTTTTTTTTTCGAAAAAGACGCGTTATTTGTGATAACACTGTGTAAAATGAAGTTAGACCGATATTTAATAGATGCCGTCACTAAAACGAAGTTGTTTAGTAGAAGTGAGGCCGGGTTGAGGAAGGCGCGAAGCGTTCAAGGTCATTCTCTCTGGGAAGCCTCTTAACAGCGAGCCGAACGATCGGTGTCGGCAGTACCTTTAATCATGGAGACGTCGTTGGCGCCGTCCCCGATGGCGAGCGTGACGGCGCGGCGCGCCTTCTTGATCAGCTCCACCACCATGGCCTTCTGCAGCGGCGTCACGCGGCAGCAGATCACCGAGCGGCACTGCAACACCACCTCCAGGAACCTAAAGACGTACAATAACTAATAGCGCAGCGTACAGAATGGCTACTATCCGCCCCCTATCGGTATCGGCTCTCGTCGCTCGCGCGCCCCGCAGACGACGGTTCAATATAGGCTAGGCTTTATTTAGAGGATGGTGAATATAGGTCTCTTTAACCTTTTCAACGCCATGGACGCTTAAAAGCGTCATGAGCCGACGTGCCTACGACGCCACCAACGCTTATAGGCGTCCGGCTGCACAGTGCAAATGCGACCTACGAACGTATGCTTAAACTTTAATAAGTCCGCGTTGGCGTTATGCCAACTTGGCGTGTGGATGATACCTTTCGAATGCGTCGTCGTTTTGACAACTTTTTAACCGATTTCAAAAAAAGATGTTTTTTTTATGTTATGTACATCGATTACTCCGTCAATTGTATACCGATTTTAAAAATTCTTTTTTTATTCGAAAGGATACCCTTACACACACCCGAAAGGATACCCGTATACACTCTTGAGGTGGTCCCATTGTCATCAAGTCATGATCTAATGATGGGATCCCAGGGAAATCGAGGGCAACCCTCAAATTTCATAGACACGTATTATGTGTTTCCTATATTTTCTAAGGCTATTCAAGTATTTGCGTCTAATAGTCATTATCTTATGTTGATGAGCTGATGATGGAAGGTACAACTCCTTAACGGTTAAAAGTTGGAGGATAATTTTGAAAATTTTAAATCAACATATAAAAACTTTTAACAAAAAGGTAAAACCGCCTTCAAAAAAAACTTTAGAAAAAAACATATAATAATCCTGAAGCCATAAGTTTTATGGCCTAGCACTAGCAGAAATATGAAGTCGGTGCGGTGCGAGCGGAATATTATTTGAATGAAGCACCGACTTCATATTTCTGCTAGTGCTAGGCCATAAAACTCATGGCTTTAGAGAATTATTTTATGTTTTTTTTGTAAAGTTTTTTTTGAAGGCGGTTTTAAGTTTTGTTAAATCATAAAGTATAGTGCTCACTTCTCCTCGAGCTTGGGGTGCAGGCAGTGCACGAGCGAGTGCCCGTTGATGACGATGGCGAACCCGTTGGAGTCGTCGTTGTGCTCGTGCGCCTCCGCCGCGGCCGGCGCGCCGCCCGCCGCGTACTCGTTGCTGGAACACCCGCACGCCACGTTACAACTGCCCTCGCACACGGGGCTCGCCATTGTAGCATTTAGAAGGGAATGTTATCCGAATAGGCTGTTCCTGACGCTTCGGCCTCATGTTCACTTTCCATCAGGTGAGATAGGGGTCAAATGCTAGTTAGTTTTGCAACTGCAACTAGTGCAATGCAACTAGTACGATTATGAGAAAACCCCCAAGAATCCGAAGCCGCTCAGCTATCAGAACATGCGACATGATAAATAAAAAAACAGAATACACGACCTCGCACACACAACACGCTACGTCGAATCCCACACAACACAATAGTACACACAATATTATACTACAACTGGACTTCACTTCACGCTCGACTATTCTAAGGGCATGTTAAGGTTTATTACATTAGTGTTACGAGCGTCTAGGGTACGTGTGGGTTAAAGAAATAACGTTCAGGTTAAAGAGAAAAAGAGCACTCTTACAGGGTGATCGGAGCAGATAGGACAGACCGGACCCTCTGCCAAATCGAACAACGCTCACATATTCAGTGGACACTACAGTGTTCAGCGGTTTGAAATATCAGAATAAACGGAAACTGCGAATATCACCCAAATGGCAGGAGGGTCTCATAAGACTTTGTGCGACATGACACGCGGTGGTGAAAGTTAGTACGACAGTGCTGGAAAAGAAATACGAGTAATATCAACTACATTTACAACAATTCGTTACTATAGTCAATCGGTCAATTGTATTTTTCTTTATTGAAATTATTTTTTAATCGATTTTAGGAAAATCATAAAATACTTCATAATTATGCACTAAACATTACGCATATAGGGCACAATTTAATACAGTATACTATACATAAATAAGATTATTACAACAAGTATACCAAAAGACTCACAAACAATGCATATTGAATTATAATGTAATCGGTACAACAAATTGTTTACAAAATATTCATTTGATAAATTCAAAGCAATACTGACAACAGAACTACAACGCACAAGGTACTAGACTTACGAATGCGCAATAACACTGTGACAATGTCGAATGAATCGCAAAAGCTTTTAAGAATCAAAAAGGTATAATAACAATTAAATGAATACAGAGCGACACGTGAATTTTATTTATCAGACGTATTGTAGGTACAGACTTTGCCTAGTTTGGGGCTAGTTCAATTGGTGTCAATTGTGCCATGATATTCATTTATTTATAATCTCGAGCAACTTTTAGGTTTTCATGTAAGTCCAGCACGAAGCCTTTGCGATTCATTATACTTTAAGGCAGTCCATACGAGAAGAACAACATGCTATGATAAAACTTTAAATATCCTTTTAGACAGCACGTGTACAAGCGAAATCGCCGCACGATGCGAACCAAATTTGATTCCAACTCTCTCGTAAGTTTGGAATTTAATTTCTGCCTTCAGTATATTCCTACAATACACTTTTTCGGTTTTGTTTGATTTCATTTCAATATCATTTTGTTCGGTCACTCTTATCCCCAAGAGCTGTATCAAAATACATTCGGTAATAGTAATGCATCGATCGTGTATGGACCGCCCTAGAGGTACGAAAACGATATCCAGATAGGCAAGGAGAGCATGAGATGTAAAGGCGGTGATATACAAGTTTAGCTCTTTGTCTCTCTACCTGTGTGCTACCGTGTTATGTTCCCACCTAAATGTGACGACGGAGACGGCGGGCGCGTTCAGCTTGACGTTGGCGGCGCGGCCGGGCGACGGGCCGGCCGCGCCGCCGTTGGCCGCGCCCGCGCCCGTGCCCGCGCTCGAGCCTGCGGCGACAACAACACTTACATACTCCGCGGCAATTCAATCACAAGCAAGGCCTACTGTCCACGACGCTTAGCTGTTGCGTGTTTTGTATGTAGGCAGCAAGCGAGCGTACAGCAAGCGTACAATGACGAATACGCGTCTATGCAGCTACACGTCGTGGACAGTAGGCCTAATTGATTTTGTGTCAGCGGAACGGTGCAAGCGCACTCGTAAACGTTTGCTTGGGAGTTGGGGGTCAGCTGAGGTTATCCTACTCTATAGCATACAACAATGCTTCTAGTCTGCTTGTTTATCCACTCATGGGTATTATAGTGAAATAAACGGATTACTCTCGTGTATACGTAGAGTTTAGACATGCCATGACGGGCTAAACGCAATTTGGTCAGTTTAAAGTATTCTTAAAAGTGGCAAAGTATTGTAGGGTTCCCCGGCGCCCGGGCGGCGGACTGACCGTGCGGAAGGAACGTGTTGACGACGCGGATGGAGTCGCGGCACTTGGCCAGCTGCCGGGCCACGTCGTCGTGCGCGGCGCCGTCGACCACGAACACCTCCGCCATGTCGTCCGTCAGCAGCTGGCACGAGTAGCCGATGTTGATGGCCGTCTCTGAAACGTGACAACACATTCGTACACCGCGAATAAGCGTACATAAGCAACACGACTGCAGCACGTCACCGCACCAGTATTTTGAGTCGCCGCTAGCACTGGTTTGACGGCAAGCAATGTTGCAGACAAAGTAGTGCTACTAAGCCGTTTAAGCCGCCTTAAGTGAAAAGGCTCGTTTAAATAAGTCTTTTTTTTTCTGATTACTTCAATTTAGAGGAATTTTTGCTCGACCACGGTTATCCAGTGTTAAATGAAGAAAGTTTGTAAATTAAAATGGTACATACAATGACAACGCAAAGAAAAATCCGTTAAGCAGCTGGACTTGAACCAGCAACCTCGGTAATCCGTACCACGCTCCACCAATTAAGCTATACTTAACGTTGGTGTACCTAACGAATTTTTCAATGCCTTGTGTCATATTTTTATTTGGAAGATCTCTATTTGGAAGATGGAAGTCCAGCTGCTTAACGGATTTTTTTTTGCATTGTCATTGTATGTTCAATTTCATACTATGAATGTTTCATAAAAATAAAAACAAAATAATCAATAAATCGATTATTTTCATTTAATTAAAATGGTGCTAAATCGTGTCGTTACCTTGTTTGTCTCCAGTCAGCACCCATATTTTAATACCCGCCATACTAAGGTTTGCTATCGTTTCAGGTACTCCGTCTTGTAGTTTGTCTTCAATTGCTGTTACACCTGTCAGGAGAGATATTAATTAATTACGCAGTTGGGTTCATACCTCAAAGTTAGTCAACATTCAATGTGAACTATTCGACTGCATCTTTTAGATTCTGGCTCACTAAATATAAGATCACAAAATACATAAAGACAGCAAACAAGTGTCTTATTTTTTAGGGTTCCGCACCAAAATGGTAAAAACTAACCCATATGATGAGACTTGGTGTGTATTACGTCTATCTGTCAGTCACAGCTGGATGCCTCAGAAACTGCTAATGATTTCTAGTTAATTTGGGTTGTGCTGTTGCAGATTATGCTTACCCAAGTTTTTTTCAAATAGAAAATAATCATCATATTTTGCAACAGGGTCTAATAAGGTCTAAAAGGGGGCCTCAAAATAGGGGTTACTGGGTCCAACATTATTTTAGAGCCGCAAAGTTTTCGTATTATAATGAAAAATTATTAAAAAAGTAGAAGCGAGAGTGTAAGGAGTTAACGCGAATGGGTCGGGGCGGGGGTGTACCGAGCAGCAGCAGGTCGGTCTCGATCTCCTCGTAGATGGCGTCGAGCCGCTCGTCGCGGTCGCGGAGCGCCAGCGCGGCCACCTGGTGCCGGCGCTTCCACTCCGCGAAGCCGCGCTCGTCCAGCGGCCGCCACGCCAGCGCCAGCGTGCGCAGACCCTCGCCAGCGAATTTCTATAACATAACCAACGCAATCGTCTACATATAGACTTCCTTTCATCTTGACTTGAGCGGGCTAAAAGTTTATAACCAACTGCGCAAGCAGCGGCCGTTAGCAGCCGAAAGTTATAGTAACGATAAAGGCAGACACCGCATCGAAAGTACGGAAAAGAAATCGGTTAAAATTGTATTAAAATAATAATATCTTACGTTTATTAATTTGAATATTGTAAGGCCAATGAAATCGTATGATCAGTTTTGAAAAATCTTTAGTAAACATTTCGGTTCCATACAAAAATGTACTTATTTATAAAATTAAAGTAGTCTGTTTCGTTTCGAAATGTTTTAGAAACCATACGATTCATAAAGTTTGTCAAAGAAACTGATTTAAAAAATGCATGTTTTTTGTTGAAGCGTTCTAAAAACATTAAAAAAAAGGTCTGCAAAATTATTAATTTTATATTTAATTGTATTGATTCATATTCTTAGCCAATAAAAACAACTAACGAGATACTTTGTGCATTGATTTTGAACACATAAATTTGTTTTTGGCTATTTAGATAAGTATTTTTTTAGGACTTGGATTTACCTAATCTAGTGATTTTTTAATATTTTGTACTAGTATGAACATAAACCATAAACATAAAAGCAAAATTAATTGTATGATCAGATTTTTTGAAAAATAAATATGAATGCACTTTTATATGCATATTCATGAGATTCACTAAGGATTATTTCTCAACTCAGTTGATTTAATTACATTTCGGATATTTAAATATACTTATTATCCTAATCCTAACTAATATAATAAATGCGAATGTAACTCTGTCTCTCTGTCTTTCTGTCTGTCTGTCTGTTTGTTACCTCTTCACGGGAAAACCGCTGCACCAATCTAGATGAAATTTGGTAAGAAGATATTTGAATATTGAGGAATAACATAGGCTACTTTTTATTCGGGAAAATTGTATAGTTCCCGCGGGATAGCGATAACCAAAATCTACGCGAACGAAGTCGCGAGCAACAACTAGTAACATATAATTTAATTAAAAAGTCAAAGATTTTTTTAGACAAAGTTTCCATAGCTTGTGTTTTCGATCAGACAGGGATTTTCTAAATACTACCTATTAAATTCGTAAACAAGCTTACTTACATTTAAATGCTCCTGTGTTTGTGTTTTCACCCTCGTCTGGTTTGATTTTAACCTCTCATATATTACATTATCAGCACCTTTTGTATATAACCTAATTTCACCATCCTTTCTCAATATCACGGACATTCTTTTCCTAACATTATTAAAATCTAATATACACAACAATTCGTACACCTGTAACAAAAAATTGCACAGTTAATTTCTAAGTCCAAAAACAATTTATTCATCATTTATTATATTTTCGAATTTACCTCCGTTTGACCCATTACTTCTATAGTAATACTATTAGGCGCGCGTTCTCTGAACACGAAACCGAAATTTCTAGCCGCGGACACTAATGCCGACTCGTCCGGTGATTGGGCCTACAACACAAAAATACATCAAATAAGTAAGGTCCCTCGCCTCGCATCACACAGTAATGAACTTACGAAATGTCGTCGGACCTGATATTCGAGTCGTCCATTCTTCTGGTCGGGCATGACGGTGTGACAGAGCGCCAGCAGCCGGAAGAAGTCGTGGACGTGCTGGTCGCCGCTGCGCACCGCGTCCAGCAGCGACCCGTCGAAGAACTTGAAGTCCGGCTCGTGCTCCGGGTTGGACGAGAAGTCCAGCGGCTGCATCCGCTGCGCACGCACCACGTTAGCACCCCGACATTACCGTGCGCTAAGGCTCACACCAACGTTCAACAAATATACCTTCAACTCTCTTTGTTAACATGATACGTGCTAGACTAGTGATTAACGTGAAGGGAATTTACTTCGAAACCGTAATTAATGTATTTAATGTCAATTACAGAGGGAAAGCGGTTTACGAGAAATGTAATAAAGTTTATATCGATCGCGGAGATCGTTTAACGTATATTTGTTTACCCATTAACCCGGCTCCACGCTGAGCCGCCGGCGGTGCGGTGCAATTTAATCCCCGATATCAAAGGACAGGCACGACAGTTTTACAGCGCGCCGCCGCGCCGTGATGAACAAAGTGTGGAGCCGATTTTACCGAAAGCATACAGATTAAATCGTAAATCAAATAAGCGTTCTACAAAACCAACACGATGCAAAGCCTCGCATGCAACACAAATAGAAACAACTATTTACACATTCACAAACAGAGTTACGGTCTGGTCAGGCGGGTTTAGTTAGTTTGATTAGTTCGAACAAGAGGCTAAGCTGCCATACGTATAGTTTACGTGTTTCGTGAGGAATTGGAAGTGGATGTCTTGATACCTAACTAAAGTACTTTTTAATGGTATTAAATACTGATAACTGGAGAAAGTGATAGATGTTAGCCTAAAAACCATTCCACAAAAGAAATAGAAGAACGACGATACTGCTATGAAGCCTATGAGTTGTGGTGTGGATAGGATAATTGATGTTTGCTCAAAGAATCAAATAGCAACTTATTTATTCTGCTTATAGTTTTAGTTTGTAGCTACTTAGTTATTTGAGCAGGTCCAACGAAATACAGGCCCAATAGAGAAGATATCAGTATCACTGTAAAGTGTATGTCAGTGTATTTTTGAGTCTCCAAGAAAATGTTATAGCCGTGTATCGACATGCCAGAGGCGAGGCAACATGAAGAGAGCGGCCAGCTCGGCCCAAACAAAGCTCAGGTGGTAAATGCCGATACATGTCAGTACAATAACGAGTATTCAGAGCCAGGTGTGATGCCTCGACTAAAATATGCATTGCAACGCTCGTAAACTATGTATCGAGTCTGACTTGAGACATGAGGTCCACTTTTTATAGATACAAAAGCATCGCTTATGAATACACGCGTGACCCTGAATGCGATCAGATGTTCCAAAAGAGAATCGAATCAATATTAAAAACTACGAAAACATTCAAATTCGTAACTCTTTTGGCGATTGATCTAGCGATGTGTTGAGTGTGGTGTTAAGTCAGTGAGGCCATTGATATGACCGTCATACGCCATACTCCAGAACGTTAGTTAAACACAACCTTTTGTGTTTCACTTTAGGTATGAGATAGTTTAGGACTATATAGCGTGTCCCTCGTATTTTAAATGAGTGACACTGACAAACAAGTTTTTTTTTTTCTATAAATACAATTTTGTAATTTTTTATAATTATAAACGTTCAGTGTTAGCACACATTTGACTGCTGCCGATGCCGCAACATAGAGGGCGATCACAGAACGGGGTGGTAAATATGAATTGTTAAATCATAGCAAACCTTGCACATTCAATTAATATGCATGGTGGTTTCATACGAATCGAACAACGCATAAGTTACCATCCCGCGCTGCACCTCAACCGTAAACGGTTACGTGCTGGCAGCAGCTGAGGTCGGCGTGTGGCGTGTGGCGTGTGGCGTGTGGCGTGTGGCGTGTGGCGTATGGCGTATGTGTGTGGGCGTGCGCGTCGGTGGCGCTGCGTACATGCGCGGGGTCCGGCTGGCGGCGCGCGCCGGGCGTGGAGCGGCCCGCCTCGTGCTCCTGCTCCAGCAGCCGCGCGCGCGACGCCGAGCCCGCCGCCCGCGCCCCCGCCCCCGCCGCCGCCCGCTGCCCGACACAACTCACACTATTTATGCCGCCCGGCGTACTCACGGACCGACCGACTGAATCATCTCAAATTAAATATTGATTAACGCTCGCTTTATTGCCCTAACCTGATGCTTAATGACAGTGAGCGTCGTTACATTTCAGTTTAATAAGCGCGAGGCGCTTTATCTTGCGAAATGGCATGCCGAAATGGCATGCCAAAACGGCTCCTTATTGCATTGACTCTAATGATTTCATCGCCCGATTTTTCATAACTTTTCATGTGAATTTGGCTAACACTAAACGAAACTGCATCGTGTGTGCATGCAAATAAAGTGTATAATATCGTGAAAGGTGGGTGGCAGACTGTAGTGTGGCAAAAATTTTGTGAAAAATCGCACCAGTAGATGCGATCGTGAATGAAAACAAATAAAATCGCAAAACGTGTGCAGTTACACATGCACGAACTGGAATACAAAAAAAAGTAAACTCAAACGATTAACACAGGATGCCGTTCGGACAAGACATTATCCCAAAGCTAGAAGGGACGAGGACAAAACATTTGAAATCGCAATCTGTATCACTCAAAAAACTCGTCGATGATTAAAACAATTCAAACTTCATGCAAAACAAAACTGTGAACGCTTAGGGCGTGCTGTTTTGCCGTGGTGTTGCAACAACTGGATGAGGCAACCTACATGCTTGTGATTTCTAGTATGACGGTGCTCGACTACTGTTTTATACTTGAGATAAAAAGTATGTTCAAATCAATGAGCGACTAGACGCGTCGCGGCGGTACCTCGCTGAGCTCGATGGCCTCGCCGGTGCTCTCGTCCACCACGTCGCCGTAGCAGACGCCCGCTATGGAGCACTTGTTGAACGTCATTATGTTCTGCGTCAGGGTGCCCGTTTTGTCCGAGAAAATGTACTGAATTTGACCTAAAATCACACAAATATACAATAATTTTTTATTCGAAATAATGGCTTTTGAAAATTACTCTCGAGAGTATGTACTTTTTAAGTAGGTACGTACCGAGTTCCTCGTTCAGCGTGGTCGTCCTCGCCTTAGCCGCTGTACCGGTTTTTTCATAGTACATCTTCTCGTCCCAATTTATGAGGAAACTCTGCGCGAATCTTATAACCTGAAACACAAGAGACCTATTAGCAAACTCCCTTAGGGCTTAGTAAAACATTTTATTAAGATGTGTTTAAGTCATAAATAGTGTTTTAGGACTCTGTTGCGTATCTAGTATCACTAAATTTGAGTGGTCCTTCAAAGCGGATCAACAAAGGAACACTCTAAATTATGTTTTGTCTGGATGGCATTTAAGAGTCGATTGTTTTAAAGAATACGTAATTGTAATACTCACTTCGACGGAAACGTATAGCGATATAGGCACCACAGTGTTCATGACGATCGCGTAGGAGAAGAAGACTAGGAAAGCGATGACAACGGCGCCCGAGGCGGGCTCGGCCGGCACCAGCGAGTCCCACGGCAGGTAGGCCTGGAAGTGGCGTCCCACCAGCCACTCCCACACGCCGCACGCCACCGTGCAGAACACGCACATCGACAGCAGGAAGAACACTATCTGCAACGCCACGCGCAGCGTCAGGCAGGCGGCTAAGGATGCGGCCACATCACGGCTACAGTTACAGCTCGCCAGTCGGTTAACGTCCAACTATCCTCAAATCGGTGCTACGGGACTCGATGAACAAGTATCTAGTTCAGTGTAAAAAAATCACCAAATCTATCGGATTTGGCGAATTTCTTACATAAATAAATCCAAATCATTTTTCAATTGTAATTTCCAACCAACTGAATTTAATATAATTTTATCTACACACATATCATAAGTCCTCTATAATGCGTTCAGAAACCGTAGAAAATGACCAGCATTTCAGCATGTCGCCGACTGCTCGCCACCAGCCGCCGGAAGCAGTAAAGTAGTCGAATTCGATGTCGTTAAGAGTTTCAAATTTGAAAACCAACGTAATTTACAATCATAGTGAAATAAAACGGATCACCGGATTTGACGACCGGACCGGATGGCCTAGTGGTTAGCGACCCTGACTATGAAGCTTGAGGTCCCGGGTTCGAATCCCGGTCGGGGCAGATGTTTGTTTGATGAATACGAATGTTTGTTCTCGGGTCTTGGATGTTAAATATGTATATAAGCATGTATTTATCTATATAAGTATGTTTATCCGTTGTCTAGTACCCATAGTACAGGCTTTGCCTAGTATGGGACTAGGTCAATTGGTGTCAATTTGTCCCATGATATTTATTTATTTATTTTATTCACTCTCGTAAATAATATATAGTCATCTTCGTCTCGTTTCATAAAAACACACTCCTGTTTTAAAGACCCTCATTATGTAGCAGTTGCATAAACTACTATTATTTGGTTCCCAACTACACATCAAATAGTAGTTTATGCATCTACTACATCAGGGTCCTTAAAACAAGAGTGTGTTTTTATGAAACGAGGCGAAGCTGAGTTTCATAATAGGATCACACGAGTGTTTTAAGGCCTAATTATGTGGAGTTGCATACATTACTTTATCTACACACATATTATAAGTACTCTAAGATGGGTTCAGAAGCCGAAGGCATATATCATACCCATACCTGTCACGAATTTGATTGTTTTTTTTTTAAACCATAGACAAACATACCGAACCAAAAAAAAAACATACTTATCACATTATTAATTATACATGTCGGACTGAACTAGACTTATATACGTGAGTGATCCGTTTTATTTCACTATGATTGTAAATTACGTTGGCTGTCAAATTCGAAAAATTGAATTTGATATCGAAAAGTCACTATTACTTTACCGCTGGACCTGCAGGGCGGGCGGAGGCGATATCGAAAAGTCACTATTATATTACTTTACCGCTGGACCTGCAGGGCGGGCGGAGTCGACGATGTACTGCAATGCTGGTCATTTTCTACGGTTTCTGAACGCATTATAGAGGACTTATGATATGTGTGTAGATAAAAGTTTTTAATAACATATTATTCAATTATGTAATGCCTTCCTATTGCCGGAAGCTGATATCGTTTTCGTAGGCACCAATTTCGCTAAATAAGTCTATCGCTTAGATTATATAATAAGCTATTAATTCAAGGAAGTAGGTTTTAGATCGGTGTGACGATAATATGAATAAATAATACATAATATGATTAGTTTTTGTACAATAACATAATGTATTTCTAGCGTGTGTGTTACAAATATTGTCTAAATAATTCGTAATTTAATTTTATTACGAAACATGAAAAAAAAAACACATGATACGTAATAAAACTTTTCTCAAACATTGTCGGAAATGTTGTCATTTTACTCGAAGAAACAGAACACGAAGTGCCTTGTTGACGGCCGCATTACATTGCAGGCGCGATTACCTGTCCATAAATCGGATTGCTGGACTGTTTTTCATTTGTTTTTAACTTTTTAAAAAGTAAAATAGACTATGGAAACATCCAGTGACATATCTCATTCAGCCAAACCGGTGGCTGTATGCAGGCGTTCTATTCGAAATTTAACATTTTTATCAATGTCTTAAATAGCTTGGCAGTATTAAAAAGAAAAATATGCTTTTTAAACTAAAAAAAAATGGCGGGAACGAAATCATACGTAAACAAGTAACAATAACGCACAAAGCCTTGACTTATTTAAAGTTACGCAAGTTATATTAATTTAATAGTTTTTAGTGACAAAATCGTGATCATTTGTTGTATAGAAGTCCACCATGATGAAAATCAGAGGATAACTATTAACTAAAGCAAACTGCTTAGTACCGCTTATATTTCAATGGAAATATTTAGTCGTTGTGAAACTATTATAAAACAGGGGTAAGGAAATTACCTAATGAATTTAGTTAGTTATTAAGTATTTAATTAAATAAAATATGTTAATAATGACTCAGATATTGTAATATTTTGCAATAAATAATATTTAAGACACTGCCACAAATAGTAACAATGGCAGTTTTGGCTTGCTGTATTATGAGAGTTAATTAATAATTAAAAATTCCTTATTTCCTCTTAATGTTTGAGAAAAAATCTATATCTGCCACGGCTGGAATAGCAATTGCTCACTTCCCACGCCTGGGCATTAATCTACTAATGTTAATAATTGAATATGAGAACTCAATCAGCTTTATTATTTTCTTAGCGACTGCTTACAAAACACAATGAGGTTTTGCTTACTTGCTGTAAAATAATGCAGGTGTTTTCTTTCTGTTATCTGCCGTCAGCAATAATTAATATTAATATGTACATGTATGAGCGCCAGTGCCAGTACGCTTCGAATACGTTAATGAGTTCAGAGACAATGTTGTAAGCCGTCATCTTTGTTTGGTTTCCATTTGGCCGATTATCAAAACTAGACGGGCGTTTCTTTATGTATGCGACTGGTTTAATACTAAACCCTAGGATTTAGGTTTAATCATGATTGCAGTTGATGCCTAAACACATGGCAGCAGAAAGCTTATCAGTTATCACACCATCGTAATCGTATTTGCCATTTCTTAAGATCCCTCATCTTATACCGTGCATTTCACAATAAAGACACGAGTTTTCAAACCACTATCCGTTCGTGGTCGCTAAATATTGCTGCGTTATTCAAAACCGCTGTATGATAGCATTACGGGCACATTTTGGCCCTTTTGAGCCTTAAGAGCTCAGGCATGAGCTCTGGAGCTCTTAACAGCAGAAGCTTCAAGCTTCACTTCTTTACGGCGTAGGTTTTTTGGATATGCTGTTTAAACCAAATAGTTCATTTTAATAGTAAACAAACGGTACAAAGCACAAAAGCTAATCAATGCCTACCTAATAATAACGAATATTTGTATTTTATTGTATTTGTTACATGATCAGTACCTTATAATAAAGAATAATTAGTATTTTATTGTAATACCTAAAGAATTCACTTACCATTAATTCACTTCATTGTTTGACGTTCAATCAATGTGCTGTTTTAACTTTTAGCCAACTGACATAATTTTAAGCTACCATTTTACATCAGCATCGTATGCTAGCATGTTATAAGCAGGATCACGCAAAGGCTGATTTAATACATATACCGCGTTATCGTGCCATTCATACCACGGGTTTCGAGCGGGCATTCGCCCCGAAACATTTGAATAATACTTGGAAAAGACCAATACCTATTCATTTTATGACGTAAGAAGCGTTTTATGCCCAGTAAGGTTTAGACTATAGGTTTAGCAGGTGGGTATGACAGCTACGGTACTGCAGCCATCGAATACAATCGAAATTTTACAAGAAAGTCATCATTAGCTTAATAGCTTTTTTTTTAAATATGGCTTTCACCCTTGCTCTTTTGGCGAGGAGAATTTTGTCAATGTTAGCGTAATTCAACTCTTTCACGGTCATTCAAGTCACTAGAGAGGAGTGGACAGCGAGTATTTTTTTAGCCAACTATACAATTTGCCTTAGGACTCAAGAGATAGGTTGGCTGTTGCCGCTAGCAGTCCGAGAAGACGGACGATCAATCGATACTTGATTGAACCATTAACTGAAATACATAATAATATACAATCATAACAAAAAACTCACCCCTATAATTAGAAAATTAAGTAGCCTATCTATGCTGGTGCGCTTGAATTTGGTCTTGCCGGAGTTCTGCATGAGCTTGGTGTCCTTGCCGGCGAAGACCACAACGCCGTAGCACCAACTGGTGTTGCGCAGCACGCAGCCGCGCAGCAGCACCTTGTCGTTGTCCAGCGAGAAGTGCTGCCCGCGCCAGCTCAGGGTTCCTGCGTCATTCATCATTACTAAGGGTGTGGTCGCTGGTCGACGGGAGGGTTACACCGCGAGCTTGGCTACAGGCCGTGACCCACGGGCGAGCTTAACCGGCGAGGCCATAAAACAGACAAAACTTAACATACTGTTTAGAGCAGTCTCTGGAAACTTAGAACAATTTTTTTTCTATGAAATTTACTACCCTCCTCTACCAACATAACATAACATCTGTTTCCGTTGGCAGCATTGAATTGTAATATTGGTAGAAATTGTATGAGCTAATTATTTTATTTTGGGATGCGAACGCAGAGAAACATTAAGTATGCAAATTTTGATAACATTTATGTTATTTTTAGAGGGTCACTGCATCAACAGACGCACTTGCAAAAAATCTACCAAAAATGTGGTACTATTTCTGTTATTTTTTATGGCATCCCAACCATAATAATAGTAATAGTAATAGTAATAGTAATCATGTTTGTTTGTGAAAATTTTGAAAGTTTTCCTGTGTTTTTGTTTTTCCAAGTATGACTGAGTATGACTCCTGCGAATAAAACGTCGTGTAGAGCAATTGCTCCTCCGTTTTGTTTATAAGAAAACTGGGACTTTATTATTCACGTGTGGTGTGATTTTTCTATCGCGATATTTGACGATTTCATATTTTTAAGACAGTGACTCTAAATTTGTGTTTTTGTGCTTTTCACCATGGGTAAAGGCCATAGAATGTGTGATATTTGCGATTTATAGGAGAGACATGTCGGCGATAAATTATCCGTGCTTTGTAATTGTAATTTGTAGCTTTATAAAACACGGCTCTGGTAGACTAAAAAAAATGATGCGTAAAAGAGCATTCAGCTGCCTTATAATGCTGAATAAAATCTTGATTTTTTTTCTTGAAGTGCCTTTAGCCTTTTCATTGTCTGTATTGAGCTGTTTTGGTGTGAAATAAATGGTAACTAAAAAAGTAACATTATTACGTCATACGTAAACGTAATAATATTATTCATATTAAGATGAATACTCAATAAATCATTCAATTTACTATTTTCTTGACTTTCATTGTTGTATTTTTATACATTTTCATCCACAAACCCCACTGCATACATCCCTAATATTATCGATATATCGATGAAAGAAAAAGTATCGATATGATGCAGGACATTCCTATTAACCTTTGCCAATCCCTAAATAGTAGAATTAGTAGAACCACAGAGCAGAATAAAAAAAAATTGACAGTTCATCATCTCATGTTGGTGGCATTGTTGTTTTTACGCGAATGTTGGCACTGAAAGGTTGTAAACCTCCTCAAAAAGTGTTGTATGAAGTTCCCTCTCTTAAAACGTAGTGATTATATTCTCTTTGGTTTAGAGTTTAAGCAAGCGAGGTGAACTGATGACCTGATAAGTCGCTGGTGGTAAAAGTAATTAATTAATTACCTATTCGTAATATATACTTCGAATAGGAAACGCTCAGAATGTATCGCTTGGCTTTCATGAAGCCTAGCGGTGATAGTTTTGCTTTTAAATTCACTATATGGACTACTTTTCTGATTTTGGACACGTTTCCAAATACAAGTTTCGCTACAATGCAATACAAATTGACTCGCAACAAAATGACCACTTCAAAGCTTTCGCAAACGGATACCTATATTGAAAAATGGTCTTAGCACATTGTTGAAAGACGTATCCAACGACATCCCATACCACGAGATAGATAAGAAAAAAAAAACACTCCGCCCCGTTTACGTATAGGGGAGACAAAAAAATATTTCATTTTTTAACCTACTATTTTAACAGTTCTAAATGATTCGCGGTTAATTGAATTAGACATAATGAAAACGGGATATTGATCGTGATCGAAATATCGGGAGCTCATCAAACCTATAAGGTAATCGTGGTCAATATCCCGTTTTCATTATGTCTAACCTACTATTTTGTCGGTGTGTTTAATATGTATATGCATGCCAAATCATAGCTTTCTAGTACCAAGAGTCTGAGCTATGCTGCGGACGGAAACACGGATATGGTGAAAAGTGACACTATCATAAGAATAAATAATAACATAGTAGAACGGAATCTCTTTTGACCGAGTCCAAAACGCCGCCATTTATATACCTACTTCCCCCTTTACGTCGTTACAGCCCTCTGTCATCCAGGCGTGTTGCTAGGGTTGCTTGCTATTAAATATTAGGTGCTTACGTCTAAGGATAATATCACTAAGATATAAGTTTTTCTTTACTTTGAGATGATTATTTTATTCCAATTTTACAAAATATGAGATTTATAAATCATTACATAATTATAGAAACTTCTAAATAAGAAGTTATTATAAGTGCCATACCAAATGAAGCCATTTAAGGTGATTTAAGTAAGTATTACTTACTTACAATTATATAAAATAAAATACATACAAGCTCACGTAAAACTACAAACAACCAAACGCGCGTGCGGCGACGCCGGCCGTGATAGCCTGACTGAGTAGTCTGTTTAACGAATACTCTAATATCGTGACCTTGAGCCCGTCCGGAGCGGGAGTTTCCGTTCTACTATGTTATTACTTATTCTTATGACACTATAAAGGTTTCCCTCTCGACTACGTTAACGGAATTCTAAAAATGTAACACATAAATAAGTATTCGTATACAAAAAGCCATGCATTAATGACGTGAATATTACAAATAATAATTTCGTTTAAATGTAGCATTTGCCATGTTTTTGGCCATGCACAATTAATAACATTTTCCTTTTGGGAATTCATTACAAAATGTATCACAAACAATGTTTAATTGGAATAATGATTCATTTCCAGTATTTATTTTTCTCACCGAATATAAAGCGTAAGCGAGGTAAAACCCGCATTAATAAGACGGCTCTGGTCGCATTGGCCTGAATGTAAATGTGTAGTGTCCGACCGAACTTTCAGTTTCGGTTTCTGTTTTGACCTAGTTTCGGCGAAAAAACGGGTTAGTTCCGGTTTCGGCTCTCAATCAGCCGAAACTACGACCGAAACCAAAACTGAATTAGAGACATTTCGCACTGCGATCAGATATACACGGTGCACTGAGCTGCAAGCGACGAAGTGTCATTTTCACGACCGCGCTCATATACTCCGTTTATTTTAAATTAGACATTTAACGTTCATCAAAGTCGCACACGATTTTAAGTGAAACGAAGACACTATTTAACGATTTGAATTTGACATTTTTCATTTCAAAATGTAATATCGTAAAAACGGCTGAACCGATTTTTATAAAACATGTCAAAGAACCATTGGTAGAAAACCTGCTTTCAAATAAAATAAACCCCATTCAAATCGGTTTAACCGATTTAGAGCGACGGTGCCACAGACAGACACACAGACACACACAGCGGTCAAACTTATAATACCCCTCTTTTTGCGTCGGGGGTTAAAAAATTGTGTTGACTTGTATGCAGAAAACATAATATACCGCTAATAAATGTTAGGTATTTCGTACCTACACTTACATGTATTATTTCCCCATTTGTCTTAGAATTGAAAACATAACCTTATATGGAAGTTTAGGTATCGGTTTCGACCGAAACTGAGACCAAAGCCGAAATTAGGTTTCGGTTTCGGCCGTAAAAAGTAGTTTCGGTCGGACTCTATGAACGTGCATTAACACTCCATGCATTTGAATCGTTACCTAACCTCATCGTTAATCCGTCGTTACGACATTTGCGAATACCTCTCGTCCCGTTGTTTCGCAAAAGTACCTGACAATGTTTCTAAATGCGGGTAAACGAACTGAAAGGCAACCCGTATCAACCCATACATTACTATTTCTAGTGCGACATAGAGCAGGGCGCGGAAAAACAACGTACTTATTTCGTTTCGGTAACAAAACGAATTTATTATTAATAAATATTTCGGCGCACGCAACGCGACATCACTGTGTTTGCGCATTTACCACTCGATATCGAATCATCTTAATATAAAGAATAGCCAGCACAACTTAATTAAAACCAATTTGCGAAGTAGTGAACTAAATAGATACAAATCAAACGTCGAGCTCGTCGATCCCGGTTACACGCCTCAACAAGGCCTCTAATAAATCTAGTTCGCGGTTAATCAAACTAATGAATTATACCTTGCACCTTGTTATATAGGGTCGAAACGTACGTACACATCTTTACGGGCGACCCAGTCCACTCACCTCCCACGCCTAATAAAGGTTTTTTTGTCTATGATGTAAGTGTGAATATTTGTTTCGATTATGTTCTTTATTTTTAGTAATGACCATGATGTCACTTATGGCTTTGGCCAAAACAGTATTAGGCTGTACATTTTCCATTTAAACAACATATTTTGCAATAAATAAATATTGTAGGTATGTAATGATGTTAGAATAAAAAATTTACGTTTATAATAATTAATAACAATATGTCTTTTTTTTCAACCGACTAGATCATGTTTTCAGGGCCACGGTTTGGCAATACCTACCTTCAAACTTATTAAGTAGATTGTTGGGCGTTTCGCAGACAATTTCTCCATCGAAGGCGCCCAATTGTGCGTCGTCCTGGCTCATCGCGGCCGTCTCCAAAAGGCACTGACGACATTTTAAATTTGTCTCTCTGAAACAAAACAAACCGTAAATTAGAAACTAGTTAGGTATTTATTGCACAAAAATTTCGCGTAACTGACCATTTTTCTACATATTACTAAATGGACGTGCCACACATGTCAGCAATTTCATTAAATAAGTAATTTAATTAACTTAAAAGCATGTAAATGACGTAATAAAGGCAAGGTAATCTCGAAAACCAGCTTGATAATTACTTGCAGGAGAGTGCGGGATGCGAAAGAACATTGATTTTACGATATGTAACTGAGTCATTACATCGAAATAAACCCAAAGAAAAATAGATGATTACACACTCCTACAATTGTAAATTTACATATAAATTATCAGTCACTACTAGTCATCCTGTGACTAAGGCAAAGATAAGTTGTCTTATGAAATATTAGTAGGTACCTACTTAATAATATTTCGGTAGGTACGCGTACTAATCGCTTCAGTAGATATTATAGACGGGTCAAGGGAGGGACTTAATTAATGGTCGTTTATACTTTGGCTATTAGGCAATTTGTTGAATGACAAAATAATAATTGTACAATTTTGGTTTAATAATTAATTATTTAACTAACATAGTTATAAGTTCATTGTTGCTAACCATCTAGTTAAGTTTAGATATAGAAATTTAATATTTGTTGACATTTTAAACTGGCACTATTTGTTAATTTCATTAAGAAGTGACTGAATTCTCTTATTATTATTCGCAACTTTTGCGTCCAAATGAACAAATAAACAATTAAAATCTGTCTAACTTATCAAAACAGGCGGACAGGATCTGTCTAAAAGAAAATTCATTATTTATTATTGAATACTTGCTCTATGGGGAAAAATGTTCCTAAGCTAAATAAATGGGCCCAAACAGGTGGGTGCTGCGAAACCAGCGACAAGGCGGACAGGGAAAGAGACGGCGGAATGGCTTGAACTGCGAACGTGCCTACCACCCACAATCCCGAAGTTGTGAAAGTTCAGAACAAATGAGGCATTCTGTGGATAGACATATAACACGAGATCCCTCACAGACGAGCGAGCAATGAGGGGCTCTAGATTGCTAGGTTCCAACTAATAATAATGACCTCTAGTAGTATTAGTAGTAGACCTAAAGAGGCCTTTTTCAACCGTGGAAAAAAGAGAAGAATTATGAAAAAGAAATACTCCTACTCACCCATCCAACTCGGCAGTCTCGATGTAGCAGAGCCCGTTGGGCTCGGAGCTGCTGAGCAGCAGGATGTCGGCCGCGACGAACTGGTCGTTCTCCAGCCGGATGACGTCTCCCACCTGAACAGACGCCCACTTCTCCTCCACGAGCTTGCCATTTCGCAGCGTCTTCGCGTGTCGGTGGTTCACTTGCGAGTCGTTCTGGTGACGTTGCTGTCAACAAACGACGAGATTAAATATACTAAACGAGACTAGGGACGTTTTAGGGAATGTCAGCAGCAGAATCGACAACTGGTGAAGAGTTTAAATCTGATTTAAACAGGACTCTTTTGTAGTGTAATAGAATAGAATAAAAAAAAAATTATTACGCATCATCATCATCATGACTCGAAGGGTTGTACTTTTGTAAGAGCTTGTCTAGATTTTTAAGGTTTTGGTTGTTCAGATAATTATGTTTCTAAATTTGCGTCTTCTGTTGTCTTGAACCTAGTTAAACAAGTGGTTTCTGGCAAAATCAGCATGTTTTAGAAGTTAACAACAACAAGCGGTACTTACCCTAATGAAATTCACTTGTTTTGAGCGATCAATGGATCCTTGTTGAGGGAATACGATATTAATATCGAAATGTATCCAGCAACAAGGTGCCTGGTTTTAATTTTAAAAACATCTTACTACTCGTACTTACATTACATTACAGAGAACATTTATTGTAAGTAGATATATACCTACATGAAAAACTCAATTAATTTAACGAATAATGGGCTCGTCTTGTCATTGTCTAACAGCAGTAAAAACATAAAATATTCATGAAGGTACTAGTAGGTTAGGTACTTACTTACTTACACTTTGGTTCACATAGCTGACGTCGTTAGCCTACTTACACGTGAAACATTGCCGTGATATCTTTACCGGGTTATTGATTGTATCAAACGATTTGGGACGAGCTTCTGACCTCAAAAATACTGTTGGACAAGGTCAAATCACAAGGAAGGTCGTGGTAGCGTTAGCGGGCATAGCGGCCGCCCAACATGGACAAGCTCTCAATAAATCATTATAATAACAGGCTCCTTTACGTAACATTACATTAAGTACAATATGCGGATAATAATAAAGGAAGATACTAACGACAAGTAATTTTCTTTTCGCTGCAGTAACCAGTGTTAACTGTTCAAGTGTAAACTTTTTTCCGTAATTGTTATTTACTAAATCTATTTAAGTAGGTAATAAACAAGTTGTTTGTTTCAGAATAAGGCCTCGTGTGAGTAGGTACAAAATAATTACCAGTAAATTTGTCCTCGAACTATCAAACTGTTTTCTTTTATCATTCATTATTTACAGACCATTAAACCCGATCACTTAACGATAAAATAACAAGACGTAATAGATACTAGGACAAATAGTGACGTACTATACTTACTCGTATGTGTATAAGTACCTAAAATTGCCTTTAGAAATTGTACACATGCACAAGTATGCTTATAAATGTGAAAATAGAGGGACTATCGTAAAAATTATCAATCGCAGATGTGATATAGGTAGATACAGTGATAATTTTTATTTTCCAAGCGAACTTATTGTAAGGGTATCATCTAGGTATTTGTGGTTAATTGGCTCTGTACTGTATTTGGACGCTGAATCATTGCAGGCTTCATGATATCTAGGCTGGGGTAGCAATGACTAATGGCTCATGACAGAGAATTTGTGAGAAGCACGTATTACTTACGGCATAACAACGGCGCGACGCCCTGATGTACAAAATCTCTTATTACCCGTAAGTAAACAGAAGCACACCTACAATGATATGAATGAGGCCTCTCATTAAATAATCATAAATTTATGTTTGCTATCGAAACTTTCGATTACCCGAGGCGGGTAGGTACAAGTTCCATGTCTTGGATTTAATCGATATCCAGTGGACATAAAACGGAGAACTGACTTGCTATATTATACGTCGTACTTATTATATTATTGTACGACGTTTATTTTATTTATCGCCATCTAAGTATTTTAAATTGAATATGTCAATGGCTTTTCTAACCAGTCAATATTACGTCTCCGTCCTTGGTTGGTGCGTTTACAATACAATGGTATACCTACTTCTCTACACGAATGCAGTAGCGAGTTGCCATAGCATTGCGCCGTCGGCAGAGCTGTACATGAATCACGGAATGGCAGATTGCTACGACTTGTATAATTGTATATGTGTAAAAATTCCGTAATTATAACTTATAACTCTAGTTATTGCATAAAACGACGTAGTGAAGCTACGATTGACTATTATGTTATCTTTGATATATTTGCTATGTGCAGATATTGGAATCAACTAAAATTATGAGAAAAATTAAACAGCAACCGCCATACTGAACGTTCTCATTTGGTAAGTATTTTAAATTATTGGAAAGAAGACCATTTTACTCGGTCAATGCTATCCGAAATATATACATAAGTACTTTGAGTTTTAATGATAACACATATGTAGGCGTTATACCAAAAGGGCGAACTGTCAATCAAATCAATTAAATTAACATTTTGCGTGCTCCGACGGAAAAAGAAAACTACAGTTCGGCAAAAAATTACCCGGATTACTTTTTCCATGTATATCGAATATAGGTACGGGGCTAATTATAAAGACCATTACTTATATATACCTACAGGATGGCACATTTAGATCGGTCAGTATGGGCAAGTCTGTAACTTTGTAGTCTATAAGACATACAAAGACCTGTTCTTAGGAACCATGTCATCGTTTTTAGTGACAAGAAAAACTGCATACATAGGTTAAAGAAAAACTTGTACTCGGTTCGGGAATCGAACCCGGTCGTATTGAAAAATAAAAGTTACATAATTTCCATTTGATAGGTCATAAGCAGTAAATGTTACTATGAAACAGAATATCTAAAATGAACAAAATGTATTGTATTTCATATCGTTTAATTTAATTAAGAATATGTTCGAAATTACAACCATTTTTTTTTTCAATGCAATATTCAACTCGTTTAGGCAATACAGGGTGGAAAGTTGAGATGGGGCAGTAAGGGCAGCTACTAGATCCCCTGCTGCCACGCGAAAATGCTCTTAAGAGACCTTTACTAACTTTTTAAGTGATGACAATCGACATTCTCAGTTTTTGATAAAATGTACAGTCAGCGAGAAAATCTTCAGATTTGTCTTTTTTTTTTTAATGCCCATCGGTCCCATTTCTATCAAGGATTAAAATACTCTTTGAGACCAACTGAGGTTAGAGTACTAAAACACCCACGAATCAAAGAAAACTTTTTCCATACAGTTCGTAGGGTATATTAACCTGTTTCATCCATGACGGCCAGCGTTATCTGTGTAGCAGCATGTTCGTTTTTAGAGTTCTCTTTTCGCACAGACTAGTTGTTTTTTTACAATGATACCGATTATTCTCATTTCCAATATCCTAATGGTAGTTGTCTACAATTTAATCATTTTTAAGCTAAAGAAAATTTCGCATTGTAATTAATTACCCTACAAAATGTATGGAGAAAGTTTTCTTTGATCTGTGGGTGTTCTAGTATTCTAACCTCACAACTGAGACCAACCAACCAACGTCTCAAAGAGTATTTTAATCCTTGATAGAAATGGGACCGATTGGCAGTAAAAAAAGTCAAATCTGACGATTTTCTCGCTGACTGTACATTTTATCAAAAATCTGTGAATGTCGATTGTCATCACTTAAAAAGTTAGTAAAGGTCTCCTAAGAGCATTTTCGCGTAGCAGCAAGGGATCTAGTAGCTGCCCTTACTGCCCCATCTCAACTTTCCACCCTGTATACTATTGCGTTTTTTATCTTTAGGTGGTGAATTTGCGTTAAAATTGACTCTATGGCTGCTTTATTCATTCTAGATATCAACTTTTAAACACACAACAAAATAGTAACTTATATAGAGCTCGCTTGCTCGCTTCCTTGTACTTCTTTACCTACAAAACAACATACCATTATCACCATCAAAACTCTGCCATTTCTAATTCAGTAAAACAATAAGTGGCACTCACAAAGTCGTCGTAAGCGTCTTTGACGGCGGTGAGGGCGAGCACTCCAATTAGCGGGATGGCCGTGGTGATGGGCGTCAGCGAGGAGATGGCTGGGATGAGCTGGAGCACCAGCAGGCACAAGAAGTAGAAATTGGCTAGCCGCTGAAACTGCTCCAGCAAATTCAGCGGCAGAAACGTTATAATGGAGTACTTCGATGTTTTGATGTAGTTGTTCTGGAACAACGTTACAGAGGATAAAGATTACAAGCGTTAATAATATAAATACACCATTCCACCTCCTTTGGTTAGTACTATTATGTATTCTGTGGTAATACTTAACTCGTTGTTTGATTATGATTGCTTTTATTTGTGAAAACTTAGAGGATTTAAATATATTTTTTTCTAACTTGAAATTTATTTAATAATACATATATGTTATGTTATGATACATCGTAAATAAAATTCGTAAATAGTAGTTTATGAAACTGCTACATAATGAGGGTCCTTAAAACACGAGTGTGTTTTTATGAAACGAGGCGAAGCTGAGTTTCATAATAGGATGACACGAGTGTTTTAAGGCCTAATTATGTGGAGTTGCATACATTACTTTATCTACACACATATTATAAGTACTCTAAGACGGATTCAGAAGCCGAAGGCATATATCATACACATACCTGTCATGAATTTGACTGTTTTTTTAAATCATAGACAAACATACCGAGCTGACGTTTCGTAAACTGTTATTTTTTGTAAAAAAATAAATAAATATCACATTATTAATTATACATGTCGGACTGAACTCGACTTAAATACGTGAGTGATCCGTTTTATTTCACTGTGATTGTAAATTACGTTGGTTGTCAAATTCGATACATCGAAAAGTCATTACCGACATCGAATTCGATGTCGTAATGACTATTACTTTACTGCTGGACCTGCTGGTGTTGGTGGTTGGCGGAGGGAGGCGACGTCGTGCTGCAATGATGGTCATTTTCTACGGTTTCTGAACGCATTATAGAGGACTTATAATATGTGTGTAAATAATAAACTAATGGCTCTGTGAGCTCATCTCGCGACTAAATTTTTAAACATTTTTCGTTTTTTTTTTAAAACGAATCGCCAAGAAAAAGTTATATAATGAACGAACACGACCACAACATTACACGAAGATCAGGTCATTTATGAACATTTTTCGTTTTTTTTTTCTATTAAAAGTAGGTAATTCAAAAAACGAATCGACAAAAAAGTTACTTAGCGAATCTGCTCACAAAATTTCACAAGAATCGGTTGAGAAATGCGACCTGAAGAGGAGAACAGCCGGATATACAGACATAAGAAATAATTTTTGTCCAAACTGACACCGAGACGCTTCGCTCACTTCGTTCCCTCAGTCAATAATTCATCTAAAAACCCCTCAATTAATTATGCGTAAACAATACTGCTATTGCTAGAGTGATCTCCCATTATTATTAAAGAGTACTCAGTGTAAAATATGTATTTCGTTTAGGTTCACTTATGGACGACTTGGGAATATGGACGACTTGGGCATGTGGACGACATGGAAATGCGGACGAGTTGGGAACGTAGACGACTTGGAAATGTGAACGAATTGGGAGTGTGAAAGAATTGGGAATATGGACGACATGGGAATGCGGACGACTTGGGAATGTAGACGAGGTAGGAATGTGGACGAGACAGGAAGTGGACGAAATGGGATTGTTGACGAGTAAGGAAGTTGATAAAATGGGAATGTGGACGAAGTGAAAATAAACAAAATATTTTACAGGCACATAATAATCACAGTCATCTAATCAATACTGAAGTCACTATGAAATGTAGGTATTGAAAATCATAAAGTGACTTCCTTATTGTCATCTGCATGTGAAGGTGAAAAGGTTTTTCAGTGTTGTGACTCAGTTCAGAACATAACAGTTTTGAAATAATGAAGAAATACTTACAGCATAGCGAAACTGTGCGTTGTACTCCCTGTTGTTAGCTTTGATTCTCCGTTCATTCTCTGCAACAACAAAAAAACAAAATAAATGATAGAAAATAAATTAATTTTACCTTAGTAAAGTAAATTACACATTTTCTCGTTTATAGATTACCAAGGAGAACCAAGTTCCATGAGAAATTCTATGAAGGATTCTTAAATACATGGTGGCACATTTAGATCGGTCAGTATGAGCAAGTCTTTAACTAATAAGACATACAAAGATCTGTTCTTAAGAACCATGTCGTTGATTTCAGTGACAAGAAAAACTGCACACGTAGATTAAAAAAAATTGTACTCTGTTCGGGAATCATCCGGTCGTATTGAAAAATAAAACTTAAATAAGTACATTATTTCTATTCGCTTGCTAAATTTTTTGTAGTCCTCATAAAGAAGAACAATTACATCATACATTATTTTGTTATACTTCGAAGGAATAAGACAGCGTTTTCGATGAAAGGTCTCAATCGGCTTGATTTCATCCGTCTTGAACAATTTTATTGTCGTCATATTTCAACACGAAACAAAACCATATTAACAATCAAACTTTCCCCTTGAATCACTCTATCTATTGAGTAAAACCGCATTAAAATAAAATCCGTTGCGCAGTTTGAAAGCGTACATACGTACGCTATGTAGAGTTGTAGAGATGCAGAGGTAGAATTTGAGGGAAGAAATCCAAATCTAACTCATAATCTTTATAATACCCACTTACTTATACGCTTAGTTAGTTATGTATCTTAAAAGTATATTACATAATGAACAGAAAAGGCGAGCCAAGGTGTTTGACACCTAATTGGCGCGCTGCAGCAAGTTACTTATTTGGCTTCCGCCCCCACATTTAGCATGCATTTCATTCTATGATCGGGTCATATGGGTTTACTATTGAAAATAAGTAGGCAGATTTATGTTTCGAAGTCTCTGAAGGTTCGGATCAGTACCTACATCCATGGCTATATGAATATAAAACGTAAATAAGGGATAACGAAGTAACATCCCTAAATATTAAAACTTGTCAATAGGTCTTTTACTCTTACAACATTTTACCTCTCTATACTATCCTAAAATTAAAAAAACTTAATTGTTTTTGTTATATGGGTTGTTGTGTACACACCTAATCTACACATATTATGATATTATATGAAGCGATATAACTCGAGTTAAAAAGTAAACAATAAATAAACCAGCATCTATCTGGTCTTTATTGAAATATTTGCCCGTTAGGCAGTGTCACCAACTTTTGTTTTTTTTAAATAGATATAAATGATATAATCGAACCTCGCCAGTTGTCAGTTATTGTGATTTCTCCGGACGATTTATTATACCGAAAACCTCAAGGTAAATTTTTATACATTAATTCCTAAAACTCAAGTATTAGCTCGATTGGATTGGAACCCACGACCTAGGAAACCAGGCATCATTCATTGGTTTTAACTCAAAGGTATAAACTAATTTCGCAGTGAAATACCATACTCTGTTAATAAACACAGAAAACATATATTAGTTATCAATGTTATCAGTTATCATGAACAAGTCAAAATGGCTAACTAATGAACACTTAATAAGAATTCGTGTTCATATTGACGTCGCAGTTCTTAATTACGTTTAAAACTAATACTAATAACAATAACCATTAAAGGAATGGAAATATTCCGTTCTCACAAAGATCACGAAAATACCGCGAAGGTTTGACTACTGAGGTTAAAGGATTCTCGTGTGAAGAAGTAACGTTATGTTAGTTGGCGTCAAGAGCAGGGCAGCAGGGATAATTAGCAGTCCTTTCTTGGTTTGCTTTGTGCTCTAATTTTTAAAATGACCTGATTCGTGTGTCAAAGAAAGATGAGAAAAATAATTAAAACGCTACGCTATGCTACTTGGAGACAATTTAAGCTTTTGTTTCAATTAAAAGTTTACTGCGTCGTAAGATTTATTGCATGCGACATTTAACCTTGACCTATATTATTTTTAAACAGTTCAACGTCTGAAAGTGCATCAGGTGTAAAGTTTACCGAGTGTTATGATATGACGGCTCGACAGAGGGCGTGGCGAGTGTTTGTTGCGATGGGAATACCCTTAGTTAGTACTGATAGAAGTGTTAGACGCGTCTGTACGGGGCGGGCGCCGAACAGACGCCGATCGATCTTTCTCTCGGTTTACGACTAATCATGTTTTCATGGGTACTTTCCTTCCCTCCGTCTTCGTGCTAGCAGTCTACACCGCTCGACAAACTCGCATTACTGATGCCAGCTGCGTGGCAGTCCTTCTGTCGCGAGTGCATAATTTCATTAACCAAGCGTGACGAGACTAGCAACAGTTCTTAAAGATTTGTTTTAGTTGCCTCATTGTCAAAATACTAAGAACAAATAAATATGCATGAATATGTCATCATTATTTCTAATTTAGCAAAAAAGGATCGTTTTCAAGGTTCCGTGCCTCAAAAGGAAAAACCGGACAAGTGCAAATCGGACTCGCGCACGAGGGTTCCGTACAAAGATTTTAACGCTTTTCCCCCAGTGTTTGAAGTTGTCCAGTGTTAGCAGAGCCCTGCTCCTAAGCAAAATGTACGGAGTGTGGGGTCATCTTTATATTGGTCTGCGAAATCTACAGAAGACAGACATAAAAATTTAAGATTTTGAGAATTTTCTGAGTGGTTGTGCTATTAGAGCTACCTGCATACCAAATTTCAAGTTTCTACGACAACTGGAAGTACCCTTTAAGTTTTCAGGGTAGGGCAATTTGTATGGAAACAACCTTTTTAATGACTGTATCTTTTGATTGCGTTGACTTAGAAGTTTGATTTTTTCACAGCTTCAAGGGACTGCTGGCTTGAATATTTGATATTAATTTCAGCCTGCTACCTCCACGCGTTCCAGAGAAAAAGGGTCTTGACAGACAGACGGACAACAAAGTGATTCTATAAGGGTTCCGTTTTTCCTTTTGAGGTACACAACCCTAAAAACGGAATCCTTATAAGATGACTCACGTGTTTGTCTGTCGGTCTCTCACAGCCAATTTACTCTGAAACTACTAGACCGATTAAGTTGAAATTTGGTACACATAATATGTAAGTCAGTGACTCAAAGACGGACGTGTAACGTAAATTAATGAATTTTAAACATGACGGGCCACTTTTGGAATTGGAATCTTAAAAAAAAAGTTTTGCAAATTAAATCGTGTTAACCATATCAAATAAAAGCACTGTGAAGTCAAATGCTTTTTTACAATTTTAACATATACAGTTTTGCAGTTATTTAAAAAAATAGGCGAAAATTAATCAATCTCCCCCCCCCCCTTCCCTTTACTCCGAAACTACAAGGCCGAAAATTTTGAAAAAAATGCTGAAAATAGTTCTTTGCCTATACATTACAGGAAAATAACAAATGTATGGCATTAAAGTAACATAGGAAATTGAAATTTAAATAATTAACGTACGGAAACCTCACCACGCGAGTCGAACTCGCACTTGTCCGGTTTTTTTAGCTATAGAGATCACGTGCAAGTTTATGTAGTATAGTAGTTTCCAAACGACACGCAGTATACAATACAATAGAGTGGTTGTACTAAAACTGTGAAGTCTAGTACTAATAAATGGCTGAAAGGATATTTAAATCCTGAGCGCTATGCGAACTAATGCGATGCAACCGAATGCATTGCGGCGGCCACTGCATCTCGCTTCTATTCATCGCATAGGATTACATGCGGATGTTCAGATTGTTCTGAGGTCCCAGCCCCTTAAGATACTACTTAGAGAATAATATTTTTATAGCGGCAAGGTTATCTAACTACCTAATAGGAAGAATAAGCAACACAAAACAGGTGCTGTGGTTGTTATTTGTTACGTAAGAAAAGGTTCTCGAAAGCATATAGTTCAACAAAGATTAAATAGAAGATCTACCTGCTCAACTTGACTCAATCATCATTTCACCATTTGTGTTCATTCAAAGTATGGACGCCAAAATGTTTCATGTGGGTTAATATCAGGAATTAGTAGTTTTATAACTTATAATAACACAAATTGACAGACAAAATTACGGGTTTTCTAGCTGCTTGGCACAAGGCACTGAAATTAGTATTAAAACATTTTCAGTCCCACTTGACTCTTATTTATATTATACAACATCAACATAAGTCGCAGGGATTTTTATGACACTGAAAGGAGGATATAAACTACAGTGTCCAGCATTAACCGAATAGTAAAAAATTATGATCTCAAGTATAATTAATAATAATAAACGACAACATGATACTGAAATGCTTGCACAATAAGTAAAAGAATAAATGGTAACAATATCTTCTTCACAGAACGCTCCGAAAAATAATAAGCAACGAGGCGTATTATTTGATATTAGAGTATTTTAAAATAAGATAGGAAATGGAACGCCTACACGAGACGAATGGACGCAGATTGGGATAGAGGTAGAGCGCTCTTCCACTTGTTGCTTATAATTTAATTTGATAATTTACCATGACTTTGGTTACATTTTAAAATTACTTTAACTTGCAAAGGAATTTCGAAATGTAAAAATGACACACATTGTTTATAAATAAGTTTGCAAGAGTGAGTGTAGTAATACTGTTGGTCTCTGTTATTTCATGAATAAAAAACTTTTCTGTATGTTGACCTTTTTTAACCGTGGATTTTGTTTCAGTCACCATCTACTTGTTCAATTACTACGCGGTCAACCAAAGCATTAAACTGTATTCTACATATTTCAAACAATCTGTGTAACTTTTTTTTTTTAATAATTCTTGATTCCTCGAATTATAACTCTTACATGGCCTCTTGACTTATAATAAAATCCGTTTATTTTAACATTAGAATTAACGGCCAAACTGCCACATAAGTACTTAAAATATTATATTCGGTAATTCGAAGACAAATGGGGAAAAAGATACATGTAACTTTATACGCGTTAGCTATTATGTTTTCCTCATACAGTTTACACAATTTTACATAGTGTCTGCTTTTATTAAAAACGTGTGCAAATTTATCGTTGAATTTCTAATGTTAAAACAAACGGAGTAAAGTGAACTATGTATATTTACGAAAGTATGAAAATGGTTAAAAGCAATGCGCCCAATTGCGTAGAGCAGTTGCTAACACAAAGATAACAAAGGAAGGGAGGCCGAACGTAATCAACATGGTAAGAAATTGGTGGCTCAGTAAGATTTTTCGGGCATTGTTCTAGATTCTACTTTAACTTTCTTCTAAGGCGATAAGAGGTGTTAGGTATTTGTTTAAAAGGATCGGAAAATTACTTAGGGATAAGGATAATGGTAAGTTCTATGGAAGTAACCTCAGCATTTTTCCGCTATCCTGAAATATCGCGAAGAACATAAGCGAGCAATCAATAACAAACAGCGCGGGGTCATACTCTAAGCGCCGAAGCGCCGTCGTCGGCCGTTGACCGTGCGGGGGCGCGCCGCCTCTAACCTTGGCCAACATGTGAACCACCAATCACCTTCTCCCTTTATATTCACGGGACTAACCCAAGGCATCCACCGATTGATTGCAAATATTAGGATCGCTCAAAATAGAAGTCCACATTACATGCTTTCCGCGAAACACGATGAAAACAACTCCGTCGCTGGTGACTTCGACAGGCCGCGGAACGGTCGCTAATAACGTTATAGTACACGATGACGCAGAGCCCTGCGACGAAAGATTCCGAAGATTCGTTACGCGATTAGTGGAATCGATAGTGATGATGACGAACCGCAAGCGACGAATGTACGGAAGCGATGGTTGTGCCTGGTGCGGCGGTGCGGCTGGGCGGGCTCGCGCCGCACCAGCTTGCCGAGCAGGTCGAGCAGCGAGAGGCGCAGCGGGCGCGGCGGGCGCGCCTCGCCGCCCTCCGCGCCCAGCACCTCCAGCTCGACCGCCTCCGAGCGCGCGCACATCCGCGCCGCTACCGCCGCGCCATGCCGCCCCGCGCCGCGCGCCGCCACCCCGCCGGTCTGCGCTCCCGCGACAGCTGTCGACGCGCGCTCCGACCCGCCGCAGGGCCGAGACTCGCGTGCCGACACACTAGCGCCGCTCCGACCGGCGCGCGCATACCCATATCCGCTACCCACCCTAACCGAGTGTTGCCGTTTCATCTCGGTGTTAGCCGCGAGTAATCTCAAAGTCTACTTTCCAAATAACTTTGCAGCAGAACCCGAAAGTGGTAACATGATATTAAATACGTCGTCGTCGTAACGCGAGACTTAAACATCGGAATGTTTAGTGGGTTCTCCGCATGTAAAATAACCGCAATGTCATGTCATAATCAACGGCTTTTATGGTTCCGTAGCCAAAATGGCAAAAACAGAACCCTTAGTTTCGTCATGTCCGTCCGTCCGTATGACACAAGCATTTTACTTGAAAACTATAGGCAAGAGGATTATTGATGAAATTTTGAGTATAGGTGTCTTGTAGAAACCGCTACTTAGTTTAATAGTAAAATATCAAAAATAAATATAACATACAGGGTGTTATAAAAATACCCGTAAAGCCGCAAGGGGGTTAAATGTTCCATTATAAAGAGTCCATTTACAATAGCGATCGGCAAGCCGCGGCCCGCGACTGTTTATCCACTCAAATACAGCCAGCTAATGTTTTTACATAGTTTCATATTAGTACATATTACCTATTATCAAAATTATGAACATGTGCGGCCCGCTTTTATTCCAATTTGTCATTATGCGGCCCTTGCCAGCCAAAAGGTTGCCGACCCCTGATTTACAATATTTGATTGAATCACTGTATAAAATAACATAAAACTTTTTTTTTTTTCAGACTATATGAAAACCCAACCCTATATTTTTTACGGGTTATTTTGTAACACGTTGTATAGGGGGCACCTCATACATGTAACGAAAGTTAAAAAAAAATTTTTTTTTCAGCAAACATCAACCTGTAGCACATAATTATATTTCGACAGCTCTTTTACACTTTGAGGTTTCTAAGCAATTTATTGCATAAATTGTGCCCCCCTTTTATCTTTTAAACCGTAGGTCCAAAAATATGAAAAAAATTACAAAGGTAACGTTTAATAAATACTTTCAAGTTTTAGATCATTGAAATCACAATAAATAGTCGTACCTATACATACCTGTCGCTGATATAGCATACGATATTTAGTGACTCATATCTACTTCCGGTAATACAATAGGTTACATGTAATAATTTGCCTCAAATATCAGATTCACATATTTTAATCAAGTACGAGTATCAAATTCTGACAGCATCCCACATTAATCTAGACCTGTGATCTATGAGGGCTGTTTGATAAGTACCCGTTTTCTAAATATATTAATATCACTGGCCGCAAATAAGTATACCACCTTTTTAAGCCATTTTCCAGAGGCGGGAAAATTAAAAAAAATGGCATTCTTTTGTTTTTATTCTCATTTGACAACGATTCAGTGAAGGCGTGAACTTAAAATTGTTAAAATGGAGAAAGAACAGTATCGGTCTGTAATTAGATTCTTATTTTTGGAAGGAAAACCATGTGATGAAATAAAAGTAAGAATGCAAGCGGTTTACCATGAATGTGCTCCTTCTATGACAACCGTCAGATATTGGTATAACGAGTTTAAGCGGGGGAGAACAACCGTCTTTGATGAGGATCGCCCAGGCCGGCCAGTTGAGGTGACTACAGACGATATGGTTAAGAAAATTGAAAATATCGTTTTAGCCGACCGCCGAATTAAACTTCGAGAAATCGTTGATGCTGTAAACGTTTCAATCGAGAGGGTACAACACATATTAGAAGAAAAATTGGGTATGAAGAAAGTATCGGCGAGGTGGGTGCCGCGTTTACTCACGGAGGAGCAAAAACGGAACCGACTGACTACTTCGGAGCAGTGTTTGGCCGTGTTCAAACGTAACCTGAAGGAGTTTCTGCGTCGTTTCGTGACCGTGGATGAAACGTGGGTCCACCACTACACTCCGGAAATGAAAGAGCAGTCGAAGCAGTGGATTTTACCGGGTGAACCTGCTCCAAAGAAAGCAAAACCCGTCCCATCGGCTGGAAAGCTCATGGCGACCGTTTTTTGGGATTCGCAGGGTATTATACATATTGACTATTTAGAAAAGGGAAAAACAATAACAGGGCAGTACTATGCCAATTTATTGGATGAATTTGACGCCGTGTTGAAGGACAAACGACCCCATTAAAAAAAGAAAAAAGTACTGTTTCATCACAACGCCCCGGCTCATTCGTCCAGAGTTGTGACGGCTAAATTAGCACAGTTACGCTACGAACTATTGTCTCACCCCCCGTATTCTCCAGATTTGGCCCCATGCGATTTCTTTTTGTTTCCCAACCTAAAAAAATGGCTCGGTGGCAAGCGATTTGGATCAAGTGACGAAGTCATTGCCGCCACAGAGGCCTATTTTAATGACTTTCCAAAATCATACTTTTTGGATGGTTTATTGAAGCTTGAGTATAGGTGGAACAAATGTATAGAGTTAAAAGGTGACTACGTAGAAAAATAAATGCATATATAAAAAAAAAGTTTTTTTTTTCCCATAAACGGGTACTTATCAAACAGCCCTCGTAGACCCAAAAACGCGAAATCGTTGAAGTGCCCTCGCTTGCAAATTCTTCGAATATTTCACTGTTACTTTATGTATAAACTAGCATGTCCCTCGGCTTTGCCCCCGTAAAATATTTCAAAATGGGCTAGTTCCCTATCCCGTGGGAATTTCGAAAAATCCCTTCTTATTGCACCTTAGGAGACTCACGGTATATGTTTGCCAAATTTCAAGTCTCTAGGTCCAGTCGTTTACGCTGTGCGTTGTCTAAGCTGTCAGTCAGTCAGTCACGGTCACGGTACTGTTTTATATGTATAGAGATATTTCCGACTACACAATTCCTTTAAATATGTATAAGACATGAAGCAGGCAGACGGGAGACGCCTTTTACGTTAGTATATATATTCTTTGCCTTTGGCTTATCTATGCACTACAATTTTTCTGCCACTTTTTGATGGGGACGAGGAACACGCAGGTAGGTACAGCACAATCATGTCTACGCTCGTGTCAAGATTTGTTACGTTCCTACAAACTCACACTAAAACAAAACTGTCACACAAATGCCAAAAACACCCCTGTGCCCCTGTGCATTACGATAGATTTAATGTAAATTTTTTTAACCGACTTCAAAAATGGAGGAGGTTCTACGTTCCACTGTGTTAAGTTAAAGCGAAAGCAATCGAGACGTTTATTTTTTTGTCGTAGATTAGGCGCTCTGTTAAAGACTGATACGACAGTACAGTACGATCTGCTTGAAATAGATCGTTCAGCCAGTGCCAGGCGGCCAGACTAGTCAAATTGCCCCTTAATTAGGCTACGCGACGGTGGACGTTAGTTCTCCAAAAACATGCGTATATGTAAAGTCGTTAATCTAGTTGTTACGCAATCGTTGTTAGTTTAGCTGTGACATTTAGACCTCCACCTTTGTAACAAGTCACATAACCATTAACCAAGTGAAAACGCCATTAGGACGCCCTAAACAACAAGTTTCGCTGCTCGCGAGTAACCTTGTTTAATTACACGAATATAATTTTAAAAACATGGTAGTCTAAAGGTTTGACCTTTTCTCAACCAGAGAGTATGAGATTGCTCGGCATGAGATTGTTGAGCTTTTCGGTGATCGCACGGCTGCGGAGGTGCGGAGTTCGCAATTAGCAATAAACCAGCAGCGTTCGAACTAAGTACAGCCTATAGCTAGGTCCTCTCTCAGTTCTTATTGTGCTAGGATGCCCTTGCCTCGCAATGGGATGGGTATCGGCTGGAGATAATGATCACAATGTGCATTAAGGAGTCTCTACAAATAATGAACTCCTAGAGCGTAATATTACTGAATAGAGAACTCGGCGCAGCTTTACTTCTTGCTACAGTACAGTAACAAACTAGAAGGTGAGGTAGAGGCTGTAACATGCATGGAGTTACGCAGAGTAACTGACATGTATATTATGTTTAACACCTGTAAGCTACAGATGACGCACAATAATAAAATTAAAAGTTACATTCAAAAGACAAGGTAAATTTACAAAAGTGTGACTTTGAGGACAGGTGTCAAGAGGCCGAGGCACATCACTCACCTTGGCCATGTGTTCTCGCCGAGGACTTTCCCATGTCGGCCGCACCATCGACACACATATAAACTCACTCTTGCGCCACACTTAACACTAGCACTGTGCGTACTTATACTTAAAGGTCGGTATAAAACTGGCGTACAAAAAGTTATACGTTATATTATTAAAGGACACTTGAGGATAATGTTATGTCGTCTACGTAGCGGGCGGTAAGGCTGTATTGAGAAGGGCGGAGGGCCGCGCGGCGCGATCGGCATCCTGCACGCCCCGGGTGCACTGCGCCTTCCTGCAACAACACAACCACCCATCTTATTACGACATTCACAGGACACGCATAAATGTACAACGTTCAAAAACGTCTAAGGAAGTATGAGAATTCATCATCGTCATTGATCTCTGGGCACTTTTGTTTGATAAGTAAAACCACGTTAAGTTTCCATTAAAGTCCTATTGATATTACTTAAAAGTACCGATCAAAGCAATTATGGTTCCTATGCTAACTCACAATAAAGACAACGAATAATAATTGAGAAGATCATTAATCAGTATATCCAAAATTAAGTTGCGATTTGGCCGCTCGCAAATGTGTGTTATCGGGCAAACGAATAAGTGGAAATTAAGGAGGTTAAGTACACCCGAAATCTGATGATAAGTACTAGACTAGACACTTCACAATAGGGTTGTTTACTGATGTCAAAATAAAATCATTTTACATTTTCACTTAACAAGCTTCCAAAAATACTCATAAAAAACCGATTATTACCACAGTATATATATAAGCCAAAGCAGTACAGAAACTACGTACAAACGTTCGAAATGACACACGCACACAGACAGAATCTTTACAAGGCTAATAAGGGGGAATAGCGGTGCTGTCAGTCGCGGGTGCCGCGTCGAGACGAGTGGCGACTCTTTGTATTAAAAACCTAATAGTTATTAGATAGGTGGTATAATTTAATGATGAATAATGATAATAGCATAGTGACATAACTTATTTACTTTTTATTAATTTAATTCGAATTGTAATCAGTGGAATAAATAAAAAAACCATCTAAGATTGCGGGTTTGTAATTTTTGTTAATAAAATGATCATAAGGGTTCATTCATTTTTGGATCCAAGATGACGGAATGACACTTTGTCACTTTTGACACAGAAAAATACTCATGGGTGTCGATTTCGTGTAATTAGACTTCGGTGCGCTCAAATTTGGCATTATTTTTTGGATCTAAGTTGGTAGATGACAGTTTGTCACATTTGACACAAAAAATACTCATGGGTATCGATTTCGTGTAATTTGGCAGCGGTGAGTTCGAATTTGACATTATTTTTTGGATCCAAGATGGCGGGTGACAGTTTAGCATTTTTATCACTAATAATGGTCATGGGTATCGATTTCACGTAATTTGGCAGCGGTGAGTTCGAATTTGACATTATTTGTTTGATCCAAGATGGCGCATGACTGTTTGGCATTTTAATAACTAACGAAAACAAAGTGTTCTTAAAATGTTGATGATTATTTAATTACACAATTTTGTTTGTAAACTAGTCAGTCAATTCATTCGATTATTTGATCATTATAAAACCCAAATAAACGTTTTAGTAAATAATAAATAAAAACCCATTAATTTTATAATAATAATAAATAAATAATACTTTTAAGTGACAACCCTAATGTTCTAATAAAAACTAGCTAGTTATCTCAAAAAAGGCTTAAATAGCTGAGATATAGAGCTAACTCCACAAAACTTATTCAATTTTACAAAAAATAAGAGGACAACCCTAACGCTCAATTGGCGCTTACGTCATCATCTCAACAAAATGGCCTAGTTTCTGTACTGCTTTAGCTTATATATATACTGTGTTATTACGGCAATCAAAACGATTTTTAATTTAACAAAAACTAATAAGAGGAGACAATTTGATTACTGAAAATATGACGTCATAGTTCTTCATTCAATACAAAGTTCATACTAAAGGAGGGTCGAGCACGAGTTTTTGAATCCTTCGTAACGTAATCGAGTAGTAACGCTATCGAGAAATTTGTATGACGTTTGGAACAGCGCCCGCCTGTGAGCGTGTTTGGAACTTAAATTTAGTACGAGGTTTCTCGATTTCGATACGATAACGTAACGTTACGCAGGATTCGAAAACTCGTGCTCGACCTACGGATCGTTTTGACATTTCATAAAAAGTTGCTGATTTGACTAATAGGAAACAACCCTATTACCCTAGTTGATAATACTATTCGGTTGCCTATATGGATTTTGAATAAGTCATTAAAGACCGGGCTTTGCCATCAAGTCATCAATTTCGAGTACCTAGGTAGGTAAGGTATGGGTTGCGTAAATATTTTATGGTAGGTAACCAAAGTCGTTGCAAAGTCGGGGACCTGAATATTGGCTAACGGCTATCAAAACAAAGAAGAGAAGAAGAGCTACAAGTACCCACTATAAATACTCAAATAATAAAAAAGAAAGTCCGCATACATATTTTTATTTTTAACCGACTTCAAAAAGGAGGAGGTTCTACGTTCCACTGTATGCATGTTTTTTTACTATGTAGGTATATCGATTACTACGTCAATTTTCAAAATTATTTTTTTATTCGAAAGGGCATACACCTGAGGTGGTCCCATTGTCACTAAGTAATGATCTGATGATGGGATCCCAGGGAAATTGAGGGCAACTCTCAAATTTTATAGGCAAGTATACATATAATGTGTTTCATATATTTTCTAAGGCTATTCAAGTATTTGCGTCTAGTCATCATCTCATGTTGATGAGCTGATGATGGAAGGTACAACTCATTAACGGTTAGGAGTTGGAGGATAATTCTGAAAATTAAATCAACATAAAATTGTGAAACATGAAGTCGGTGCTTCATTCGAAGAATATTCCGCTCGCCCCGCACCGACTTCATATTTCTGCTAGTGCTCTAGCTAGGCCATAAAACTCATGGTTTTAGAGGATTATTTTATGTTTTTTTTCTAAGGTTTTTTTTGGAAGGCGGTTTTACTTTTTGTTAAAAGATTTTTATTCAATTTTAAATCAATTTCATTTCTGCAAGAATTCAGTGTTTTATGTTTAATTCTTGTTGGTGTCGCATTATAGCACTAGATTTATAATCTCCAATACTACGCAAGAAGGTTTTACTTCCAAAATCACATTTTCATGATTTCGTGTCCTGCTTTTCATAATGGAACCAGCTTCAGCATCTGCACGATTTTATCGTTATTGCCGTAATCCTTGCAAGTACTTCACGCGTCGCTTATCTCGTAAAATAAGTCTATACTGCTCAAATATTGATAAAGTTAGTGTCAGTCAGGGTAATCTGAGGATTCACATTTAAATGACCCATTGTGATGCTGTCATTATATGATCACTATTTCCTTCAATCAATACTGCAGCGTGTGATATTGATATTTGATAAACATTGCAAGTTACCTGCCTAGAGAAAGTATCAATACTGCATGAATACTGCTGGTCATGGTATTGATAATTGAGACAACTACATAGAGATAGAAGATAGTAGCCAAGCAGTGCTCCCAATGAGACAAATTAACGTTGATTGGGGGAATTGAGATGCGCAGCTTGATATCACCGTCACGTGTCACGATCGAGCTGTTCTCTAGCATAATAAAAATCTCTATTACGAATCATACTACGATTTTAACTGTCGCCCTTATTTCAGAGCTCTTTTTATCAAGTGAACGAAGTAGGGCACTAAAACAAGGGCTATTTATTTATTGGCACGGAAATGATTAAATAGCACCTGTATAGGTATTCTTATTCGGCGGAGAAGGTCACGGGGCTCGTGGCCTTATTTCGGCGATCCATGGCGACGCAAATGTTAAGTCATTTTGGAGTACGTGCTTAGTTGTTTACGTTACGACGACTCAATGACGGTGACTTAAATGTTGAGTAAAATAAACAACTACGTTTAAGATATTAAGCTTCCAGCAACTATAGATTTAAGCTATAGTACACTCATGCTGATGCTAGAATGTGAGTCAATTTTAGATTTATTTGCCTGTTTCTTTAATTTAATTTTCGTTAAAAAAACCGGCCAAGTGCAAGTCGGACTCCCGCGGGTTCCTTACAAAGATTTCCCTGCTTTACTACAGTGTTTTAGGTTGTCCAGTATTAGCAGAGCCCTGTTCCTAAGCAAAATGTATGCAGTGTGGGGTCATTTTATATTGGTCTGTGACATAGACAGACATAAAAAAAAAATATTTTCAGAATTATCTGAGTGGTTGTGCTTTAGCTTTAAGAGCTACCTTCATACCAAATTTTAAGTTTCTAGGATAACTGGACCACCTTTTTAATGACTGTATCTTTTGACTGTAGCTTTTCATTTGTTGTTACTTTTTCATTTACATTTTCTTTTTGTGAATAAATGATCTTTTATTTTATTTATTTTCTCGATAATCTCTTTGGCGCGTACGTTAGAAACCTAATCAAAGCAATAATAAGAAATAAAATAAAATTATACATAACGTGCGTCTTTTGCTCATTTGGTCGTCCTTCTTTGCTGTTTTATGTGGCATACCTACATAATCAATAAAAAAGTATTATATTGATTTAATACGTCAACATGATAAGAAACAACGAGTCAGTGTGTTGAGTACAGTGACATCATAAATGTATGTTCGTAGGGCCTTGGGGCAAACTTAATGATCGCTATAAAATGAGGTATATTTTAGACCACAGGGTCAGTAATTTAGTTTTTTTTGTCCAGTGTTCTGTTGTGACTGTGGTCTATGTTAAGGAATTTATTTTGCCAATTTCCACTAACATGATCCTGTGTACTGTCTTCTTTACTTAAATACTTCGTGACTGACCGTCTAGTTTTGTCTGTCTCGCTCTATTATTATTATTAACTTTATCCCTGTCATCCATTCATTCTATTCTATCATGCTTACGTAGGACAGATGTCGAAGACAACAGTCGAAGCTGGCGTAGTTATGACATCCCGAAAAAACACATTCATTTTTGTCAAAGGACTAGCTGGCCCGGCGAACTTCGTATCGACCGCCTAACAGTTTGTATGGGAAAATGTCGTATTTAGTATTTTCTGCGCAATTTTTCCATATTTTCTCACCGTAAAAACCTTCCCTGAACTTCCACGAATATTTCACGATCAAAATTAGCCAAATCGGTCCCGCAATTATCTAGTTCTAGCGAGACAAACGAACAGCAATTAATTTTTATATATATAGAAGAAGAAGATAGATCTATTTGCTTACAATTACTACTCGATTACGTTACGCAGGATTCGAATATTAGTGCATGGGCCTCAGTAACCTCCATTATGGACGTGGGTTGCACAGCCAGAGTAAACCAGTCCAGTTTTGTCATGTCGTCATGTCATTAAAATTTATGCACTTTATACTCGGGAAGTTAAGTATAATTAAGTGTATTTTTATATTTTCTTGTTTTTTTGTAGGTGTTTTAGTGAACGTCAAAAAATTACCATCTTTTATAAAGTACATATTTTGACGTTAACTTCTACGTTAACTTTTACATTGGCGTGCCGTTACACTTCTTTAGCAATGATGGCAATAATGGTTTCATTCCAATAATCTTCAACTTTGAAACTAAGAACAGTAGGTTCCTAAGTGAAAAGATTAAAATTTTATATATACAAGGGTGATTTAAAAAGTTCTTAGAATTGGCTGCTTACATAAACTTTTTAAATTAAGTTTTTTTTTTGTATTACTAAATTTCAAGTTTCTAGGACAACTGGAAAACGTGAAAGGATACTACGAGAGCGGGATGATAAGTAACTAGCCTTAGGTATTTAAAAAGTTTTAATTAAAAAAAGAACTTTCTCGTTTTTTAAAATATGTCTCTGGCTATCTCTGTTCTTAATTTGAATTTGGTGGCTTGAATATTTTATTGATTTTTTGGCATTTGAAAATACATTGTGTCTGTTGTTTTTCAAAATGGATAAAATTGAACAAAGAGCGGTGATTAAGTTTCTTTATATGAAGGATATGAAGGGGCTTGATATTTATGAAGAGTTAAAGAATTTTTTGGGTGAATGTGCTCTTTCTTACGCCACAGTAAAAAACTGGGTGGCTGAGTTTAAACGCGGCCGTACAAGTGTCCAAGATGAAGCCCGCCCCGGACGTCCAAAAATCGTCACCACTCCGGAAATGGTGTCCAAAGTACATGATATAGTTTTAGCGGATCGACGATTGAAGCTATCTGAAATAGCTGACACTACAGGTATTTCAAAAGAACGGGTACATCATATCTTAAGTGACGAATTAAATATGAAAAAGTTATCCGCCCGTTGGGTGCCGCGTTTGCTTACGCACGAACAAAAAAGAATTCGGGTGCAAAACTCGAAGGCATGCTTGGATCGTTTACAGAGAAATAAAGCAGATTTTATACGTCGATTTATAACAATAGATGAAACATGGGTTCACCATTACACGCCAGAATCAAAAATTCAATTAAAACAGTGGACTGAATCTGGGTGTTCGGCTCCTAAAAAAGCTATGGCTGTAAAGTCGGCTGGAAAAGTGATGGCTACTGTTCTCTGGGATGCAAATGGAATTTTGTTTATAGATACCTTCCCAAGGTCAAACTATTAATGGAGAATACTACGCTAATCTTTTAGATAAGCTTTATCAATGTATTCAGCAAAAACGACCAGGTTTAGCGAAAAAAAAAAGATCTTCCATCAAGACAACGCAAGGGATCACACTTGTGTTAAGGCTATGGCAAAAATCAACGAATTGAACTATGATTTTCTGCCCCACCCACCTTATTCGCCTGATCTAGCAGCATCAGACTTCCACCTTTTTCCCAAGCTAAAAATTTTTGGGTAGACAGAAGTTTGCCACAAATGATGTAGTTATTGCCGCCGTAGATGAGTATTTTGCCGGTCTTGAAAGAAGTCATTTTATAGAGGGCATTACAGCTTTAGAACGAAGATGAAACAAGTGCTTAGAGGTACATGGAGAGTATGTTGAAAAATAAAATCAATTTTATCACGCCAACCTAAGTATTTTTATATTAGGCTAGTTACTTATCATCCCGCCCTCGTGTTTTAGGTTTTCACGAAACGGCAATTTGTAGGTATGGAAACTACCTTTTTAATGACTGTATCTTTTGATTGCGTTGACTTAGAAGTTTGATTTTTTACAGCTTCAAAGGACTGCAGGCTTAAATATTTGATATTAATTTCAGCCAACTACCTCCATGCGCTCCAGAGACAAAGGGTCTTGACAGACAGACAGACAGACGGACAACAAAGTGATCCTATAAGGGTTCCGTTTTTCCTTTTAAGGTACGGAACCCTAAAAACAAGTTTTTATGCGACTGAAAGGTTTTTACGCAACTAAAGAAAAAGTGCACGTTTATTCCTCGAGTTACTTATTTTGCAATATCCTTATTTTAAACTCCGTTTCACACTCAAAGAGCCTTTTTCATAAACGTCATTCAAGCCTCCATTAGCTAATATAGGTTTTGTCTTCTTCTTACTAACGGAAATGTCAATATGACAAAAAAGGACAAACGAACTTTAACGGCATTTTAGTTAAAATAGGTTTATGAATACCAGGGAAAAAGTCTCAAGACTATTGTAACCAAAACAAAAGAATCACAAGTCGTTGATTTAGCGTTATGTTTTAAAAATAAAGCTGGCGGAAACTAAAATATTCACGGAAATGTTGCAAACACATTTCGATCAGTTGAAAAAATTGGGCATAATTGAGTCGACCTTCAATTAAGTAGTAGTTTAGAGACTTTAGAGTGCCTAGTCGGTGTTGTAGTTAGGGAGGTGTTGAACTAGCAATTCGAGCTCGCTAACTATCCGATTTCATATCTAGAACAGGAATTTGATACCTGCCTATAACTAAATAGAACATCCTTTCTGCGGTTTCTTGGAAATCCAGTGTGACATAGTGAAATAAACGGATCACTCATCCAGTGTCACAGTGTGAATCTTTTTTAAGACTTCATAAAAGGAGGAGGTTCGTTCGTTCATACGTTCCACTGTATGTATTATTTTATCTTGTATTCTTTGTTTCAGAAGTAATTTAAATTTTAATAAGTATTAATTGTTTTTGTCAAATGCGTTATTCCTTCAGTTCTTTAATCAAAATTGTGTTTTATTTTTTGTAAGTAGGTAGGTATATATTGCATATTTTTGTTTTGAGATTTCAATTCTACTCACAGAATAGATAACTTTTATACTAGAAATTTCTGTATAAAAGTTTGGTAGGTATTAAAAGGTTGAACGGACAATTCAAAAGTTTTCTTTTACATAGGTATCTGCTATAAATCTAATTACTGAGAATTATTATATGAGTTTATTACTCAGTTAAAACATCAGTCATCAAAGAACTTATTAGCCTTCACATTCGCTGCAGGCGCTTAATCATAAATGGCGTTGCAATTAACAGAGTTCGAGTTCTAATTAATGGAATCCTTTCAAGTTTGAGTATAATTACTTTACTTACATAATTTAGATTAGGCACTAGGATGCAAAATCAGACAATCCAAATCAGGAGTTAATTCAGCATTCACAATACGTCACACTTGTCATACGTCGTTCGCGTAATATTTTATTCACTTTTAAGGCACTTCATTTAGAATATAATTTACAATAAATGTAACTAAGACAGGTACGTTAGAGTTTAATTTAATGATTGAATAGTGGGCGCGCGGGCGGGCGGCGTGCGACCGATGCCGTCGAATGGGACGCACTGTTTCACTGTTTGGTTAGATTGTGTATTTTAGCGTAACAGCGCGCGCCAAGGTGAGCCGGTCGGGTTCTGCCGCGGCGAGCGTGCTTTCCTACTTTCATTGAAGACACTCCATTTAGCATACCTAGCACCTGACATGGATGGCTTCACGTCTCACTGATACGCAAATTATTTCGATCAGTTCCAATAAACTTCAATTCTTTATAGGCTATCTACACTGCGCCATGGTGAAAAGAATTATGAAATGAAATATTTTTATTCCGGAAATGGCTTCCATAGTTAGCAATATATATAATTCACTAGCTATTGCCCACGACTTCATCCGCGTTGATTTCGGTTATCGCTATCCCGCGGGAACTATATAATTTTCCCGAATAAATAGTAGCCTATGTTATTCCTCAATGTTCAAACTATCTTCTTACCAAATTTCATCTACATTGGTGCAGCGGTTTTCCCGTGAAGAGGTAACAAACAGACAGACAGAGAGACAGAAAGACAGAGAGACTTTCGCGTTTATAATATTAGTTAGGAAGTTAGGATTAGGATTGTCTAATAAGTAATCCCTAACTTTGATTTAGGTATATTTACTATTCTTCACTAGCTTCAGGGAGATATGATAGGTACCCATCAGGGCTTATCTAATACTTAAGTAACGTATGTTGCTATTAGTAATCGAACATAAGCAACACTCCTTTAACCTACAGACAGGATACCTATATTAACAAATTATATTATAATAAGTAATTCACTGCGTCTGTTAACGTATTGCAAAAATTACCAGACGAAAACCTTGTTGCAAGTTCGCAAGGTTACATTCGTCTCACTATCATTCGTAAATAGTCTGTTTCCCAAACTTTAACGAGGTCTATTAGATAGTGAAATAAACGGATCACTCACGTATGTCAGTCGAGTATAGCTGGACATGTTTCGGACTAATCCGTATTCCTTCCTCTGGGAGCACACGCCACGCCGGTGGCGAGACGTAAACTGACACAACTGACTGAAACTGAGCTATACTCGACTGACATACGTGAGTGATCCGTTTATTTCACTATGATTGAGTCTCACGGTAGTATTATGTTAACAAGGTCTATTAGAGTCTCGATAAAGTTTGAGCATGCGAGCGAGATGCATCGGCAATTAAATTCCACCTAACGTTTAACGTTTCACAACGAATGGAACCATTTGTCCTTTCGTTTCGATACTCGCGGGTCATTCGGTGCGAACTGAGGGCACGAGCACCCGCCGCACTAAGCTACGAAGGCATCATAGTAAAGTACTAGTAAAGTTACTAGTACAAATCGAACGCATAACATCACTTTTATAATCCAACGGTACATGCGTTTCTGCGGACAACGATTGAATGAATGATTTTGTTGATAGCTTAAACTTTTAAGTAAGTACCTAAGTACTTACAAATATAACATGAGTTGGGTTTAGGACGAAGTAGGTACCTACCCTACGAAAAACGATTAGTTTTGACTTCGTCTTTGGAAACTAATTTTAAATAAGTAATTACCTACATACCCTGCTTCTTGGAAGCCACTTCCATCAATATTTATTTTTATGTATAGCGTCATAAAGTAGGTATGGATGGATAATAAACCATGAGAACGAGAACTTCACAGGACCGTACAGGAAAACTTGTAAATAGACGTCGCGTCCGTGACTTCATTCCCGCGCCATATGTTTGGCGATAATAGCGTCCAGACAATGTAAAAAAATGCTGTACAAATATATTGACGTCACCCTGTATCTGACAAAACAACGTAACACAGCGGAATCACTTAAAACTTCGAAACGAGACATGCACATGATCACATTTTCAAGATTAGGATTAACTTGACTGACTGTTCCAACGAGGCGTAGGACAAGATTCGCAAAAGCAGAGGTAATGTACTCAGTAATACAGTGCCGGTACAGAATTTTATTGGCGATTCAATATCAACCACTTCCCATTACTGGGGTTGGTGTGGTATCGTCCACATCATTCAGTCCAATTCAGTATACGTATTAAGCAGCCAAGTGTATTGATTTCTAGGGCAGAGCAATAATTACCGCTGGCCTTATAGTATTTAAGGTTTTCTGCGTGTTTTGCAAACAATAAACTTTTTGTTAAGGTTCTAGAGTCCGAAAAGGAACTCTATTAAAATCGGCCATTCCATGTATTCGTCCACCCCCTCACTGCGTCGAAAATTCTGCATAATTTACGTTGTTTGTACCTGGTCTGTTGAAATTGATAAAAGTCTAAACTTCTTTAGAAGAATATTATTTTAGGAAAGATGAGTGAGAAGCAGGAGCTCGGATTAATATTTCTATGATTAAAAGGTATTTTATTTTTCTTAAAAAACAAGTTTCGTTCTCAATATTTAAGTACTGGGACTGATTTGGCCAGTTCTATCATTATAAATTTATGGCACTATATCGATTGTTCATTGGCTCATAAATCTCATAATGCATTTGAAAACCGACATAAAAATTGACTGCACTGACCGTCTTTCAATTGCTTGTGTTTGAATTAATAAACAAACATTAGGTAGGTATTAAGGTTAAGTTTGCTGGCTTGGCTGGCTTTTTCTTTCGCTATAATGTTATTAGTTATAACAGAGTACCTACTTACCGTAGTTAAATTTAACCAAAGATTATTAATAACACTTAGTGGCTCTGGCTCTATGAGCGATAGATTTAATTTTTAATATTTTTTAGTTTTTTTTTTATTTCTAATAAACTAATCGAATCTGATCACAAATTTCACGAGTATCGGCTTTTTCATAAAAAATAAAACAAAACGAATCTACAAAAAAATTCTATATAACGTTCTGTTCACTTCACAATTCAATTCTGTTCACATTTTTTTACTAAAATCGGTTGAGAAATGCGACCATGCGGTAGAGAGCAGCGGGACAGAAATCCGGACATACTTACGAAATAATTTTTGTTCAAGCTTCGTTCACTTCGTTCGCTCGGTCAATAATCTAAGACATAGGAGTAGAGTTCATATTAAATACAAGGAATTTAAGATGTAAAACTTTTTATCAATAAAGTCATTATTATAAAGTTATTATATTTTTCGCGTCAAGTATCGACAAATTTAAAAATAAATTGTTGAATAATTCACAAGAGTCACACCAGTTGGCAACAGTCCAAATCATCATTGTCTGTTGCCTCTGGAAAAAGTTTTATGGCCACTTTCAACGGACATTCTTTTAATAATCAGTTCTTTATATATGCATACTACAATAATTGATTTCTGCACAAACTGTACATACCTACTTTCACAAAGGAGTTTTGGTAATTTTTACTTTCAGATTTTGCAACTATTCGTCGCAGTGAAATGACAAATTTGTACCTGCCAGTTTATTGCCATTACAGCCATTCGCAGTTATCAAAATTAGGTCGAGTCAAAGTCAACAAAGGAACCCCCTAAACAATTAAGTTCGTCGCATCATCGGTGTTTTATGGTGCCCTACAAAGACAAAGAGGCCACAAGCCTACAGCCATAGGGCATGCGACGGTGTTATGCGAAATTAATAGTGAGGTACGCGTATGGCTAAATGAATGAGAACAGTATTTGAATGTGGGGACGGCAGCATTCGAATAGACAATGCAGTGAGTTGTGAGTCGTTGTATATATATGTAGCAGTTTCTCGGGTGTCAATATCTATTCGAAAGCTGTCACTTCTACATTTAACAAAACCTGGACTTGTTTATTTAACTATATACCTACCTATCGTCTTTCTTTTCCATAATAAATCTCTGTGAAATGACGTAACTTACAGCCCTGATGACGCAAAGGTGTGCCATGTCCCACATGTGTAGATTTTCTACGAATACGTAAACCCAGAAAGTAGTCACACCATAATTTTGTGAACGTTACTTAAAAAGCAGCTCTGTGTTATAATTATATAGTTATACTACATCAAGAGCGAATTCAGAAATACTGCTTTCACGTAAAAGGTAAAGAATATAAACAGATCTAGTAAGTGCGTTGTTGTCCACAAACAAAATGGAAGTACCTATGACCCAAATTTGGTTTCTGGGTCCGCCCCTGCAATCAAAGTACCTAGTTCACGCAAGGCATCACTCAGTTTGACACGATATTATATCAAATTGGATATGAACAACTCCAGAACATTATATTTCTAGGAAGCTACTTCCTATTATGTATTTGCTCTGTATCGTCAATTACAAACCAGTTCCGTTAGCAAAAGCAATCATCGCAGCGATCGCAGGTTGAGGTCTACATTTTTTTAAGACTAACGCAGAGCTAACCCTCAGCCCCTAGCCGATAGTTGTGATTAGGTTTGGGCGCGGCCGCGGCGCCTCACGCGACTTCGTGGCCACTATATCAACATGCAATATATGTTCCTATCGCCAACTCCGTGAAAAGAAACAATGAACTGATGGAATTAAATCAGGTCACCGTTGGTATGCAGATAGTTATAGCATCTATATCCTATATCTACCCCTTAACGCGGCCTTATTTGACTGACCTTGCATTAGACCCTTTTTATGAAAGACTCTTGAATCGTACACATACCTTTCATACCTACAACCTACATACCGCGATCATTTTCAGGGTTCCGTACCTCAAAAGGAAAAAACGGAACCCTTATAGGATAACTTTGTTGTCCGTCTGTCTGTCTGTCTGTCTGTCTGTCTGTCTGTCAAGACCCTTTTTCTCTGGAATGCGTGGAGGTAGCGTGCTGAAATTAATATCAAATACTCAAGCCTGCGGTCCCTTAAAGCCGTGAAAAAATCAAACTTCTACCACACCACTCCAAAAAGTCTCAAAATCTTAAAATTTTATGTCTGTCTGTAGATTTCACAGACCAATATAAGTTGACCCCACACTGCGTACATTTTGCTTAGGAGCAGGGCTCTGCTAACGCTGGACTTCTTCAAACACTGGGGAAAAGCGTTAAAATCTTTCTACGGAACCCTCGTGCGCGAGTCCGACTCGCACTTGGCCGGTTTTTCTAATGTTGATGTGCCTCCACAATCCGCAGCAATGACATCACCGTCACACTATATATTTTTTATATTAAATGTTAGATTTATAATTCGTGGAATTGGAGTGTGGTAGCTTCGCACCCTGTTAGGTTCCCATAAATTTTAAATTATAGAAATATGACAATGACTGGGCTGTCTTTGACTTTCAAAGTAGCGTAACAGCGGTTATTATTTACTAATCTATGAACTAGCGTTCTTAACTAGTTGAACTTCCCAGTGTGTTGTGCCATGAAATGTATGACTGCCACTTACGTTACACGTTACAACAACGCAAATCAATTGTAGTACTTTAATAGCGATGTAGCGATTATTATGTTCTTGTTCAGATTGTGAATAATGGGTAAACATTAAAATATTTACTACCTCTAGTTTTGCCTACACTAATAACAAAAGACATATGGAGCAACAAAGGAGGCTTGACAGCCGCAAACCGCACCCTTCTGACCTCGGGCCTCGGTGAAGACAATCTATGCCGCCACAATATTTAGGTCGCTTCACCTCAAAAAGTTAGCATCATCATCCTTCAAATCAAGCAAACAAATGACACGCTAACAATTAGGGTCGGCTTTTTCTGAAGACAATTAATTAATTAAACTAGCCCATATTGTGTAAGATTAATATAAAAGTTAGCTGGTGTTAGAGGAAGATGGACTCGTAAACCTTACGTACCCAAAGCAATCACAGTTTTAACGCGCAGACTTGTTGGCTGGCGGCCATGGCAACCACCACCTTCATTACCTGCGAACAAAACGAGACAGTCAATCTTCACCATTTGAGTAAGTTGAAGTAGGTAACAATAATAAGTAGCACGCATAAGTTCGGCTTACTTTAGCTTACTAAAGTGTAATAAAAATAAACAAGCCCAATTATTCTTGAATGAACGTTATTATTTTTTATTGCTACAAAATTGGATACATGACTCTTGCCCTTTTAGCTGCGATTCTTTACTTAGCCCTGAACTTCAGATAGCTGAAGTAAGGTTGCTTCGATAGCGAAGCAACTCGATCTTACGACGGATGAAGTATACAATAAAATGTCAATATCTACAGTTCTCAATTAAGTATCTAGGTGATTAGGTGATGACTTGGCACGGTCTGTGTTTTCGCTAAATGGTAAGTGGTAGGGTTCCGTAACCATTACAACTGTTAAAACACTTACTACAGACAGTCTTAAAATGTAAAAAGTGCACCAGCAAAAGACCGCTTATGTAAAGGTACACATTTTTGTTGAGAAGCGCATTTTTTTGGCAATAACTGAAAAACGATCATAATAAAATAAAAACGGATCACTCACGTATATAAGTCGAGTTTACAGCGACATGTTTTGGACTAATTCGTAGTCCTTCTTCTGGGAGTGCACGACCCAGCGGCGGCGAGACGTACACTGCGCGCAGCGGCTCTGCTCGCGCGAAACATGTCGGGCCAAACTCGACTTATATGCGTGAGTGATCCGTTTTTATTTCATTATGATTGAGTCTCACGGTAGTTTTATGTTAAAATATATTTGATCATGTTGAAAGTATTTAGTAAGCGTTAAATTTGTATTTTTGTACTTATTATATTTACATATTACAAATTTATGATACTTTCGGCAAAGAATATATATACTAACGTAAACTTTCGGGGCGATTATATTATATCTAAAAATCTGAAAACATTCACTTGATGCAATATTGTTCCTAGAAATATTTAGCTTTGATACGAGTATTTAACTACCAAACTAACAAGAAAGGGTACCCAACTGTCCGGTCCGACTCCGATTTAATTTATTTTATATAATTATGATAGAGATTAGTCTAAAATAACGGACACGTATTTTTTTTTAGCTGCTCAAACTCAACCTATACGGAGAAATTGTCCTCCAAAGTACTAAAAAGTGAACAAACCCCGTTTTTGCCATTAACCCTAAAAAGAGGAATAATTAAGCAAATTCTTAGAGAAAACAATACCAGAATAGCTTGATACGGACCTACAGCTTCGAGACTATGTTTAGATAGAGTTCGCCTTATTTTCGGCTACTTTTGTTCTGCGTCCCTTACTGAACTGGAACTCTTTTTACTAAGTGTACGTAGTTACATATAAATAAAACTGTTTTATACTATATGTTACAGCGCACTATTCATGCTAGAGGAAGAACTAGTACAGGAAAAACTGAGCATTGCACGACACTTTATATTATTTTAGTAACAATAATAACATTTCGACACCAATAACATCAACCTTGATAAACAATGGTCAAAAGAGTGGTTTATAGGTACAGGAATTATTTATGCGATACATCATGTGACAACGAATGAAATCATGTAGAGGTAAAAAAAGTAAACATCCCTCATCCCTCAGTATAAACAGCTACAGCTACCTGTAGGTAGGTAGGTACATTAACATTTGTGCAAATAATGCGGCACCTGATGCGGCAGAGGTTACGCGAACCACCCCCAGTCCCCCACACGCGTGCAATTTGTTTATGGACATCGCTTCCGCATCACTTTCCTTTGGAACTGAACGCTTTTAGGGCTATCGCGATATTAGTTTTTCTTGACCTTCAATTAAAATTAGGTAGGGATTGATCGTTCATGATTGGATACGACACGGGAATGGCGAAAGTTATAGTTTTCATACTTAGATTACTAACGAGTAATTCTCATAGTTATTTTGGAACGTTTAGCAAAGGATTCAGCCTTATTTTGATTGAAATCCACGCGTGTATTTTGCACGTCAGCAAAGGCCAATAAATTAGATTTATGTGAATATGAAACAATGATTTGACCTTAGCCGACTCTTGCGTCAGTATTTCAATAGGAATTGTCGATCGCGTGACAAAAACAAGGCTTGTTATATCTGCGTGACATTACAGGCACGTAGCTTCCGACCTTATAAACACTGTACCTAACTTGTCCAGATTGAATGTCACAGCAAGCGGCTCGAGGGACCATGTGGACAGCCCTATGGTGTTAAAAGATTAGAGGGTGGGCTCGCGGCCCTAGGCGCGGCGGTCTCAAAGCGAAATGTCGCGCCATTTTACCGGCCAGTGACGTCATGGCCGCGCCTGGCATTTCGGCTTGAGCAACAAAGCAGCCCCACCTTCCATCGCAACTGATAACTGGGAAAGCTTTAATAACTTTCAGAGCTTTTTCGGGTTATTCGCTGCGCACGGCCGCGACTCTACCGCGATGTCTTGCCTTGGCATTTAGATACTGTTAACTCCGTTAGGACTGACGATAGATATGAACACAAAACACTTTTTGTCTAAGCTAAGTAGATGTCATGGAAATATAAATTTTTAATTCAAACTAAAAGTTTCTAGATAGTGATATGGAACTGGGAGGTAGTGAAAAAATCAACCTTCTAAGTCAACGCAATCAAAAGATACAGTCATTAAAAAGGCTATTTCCATACAAATTGCCGAAATCCAAAAACCTAAAGGGTACTTCCAGTTATCCTAGAAACTTAAAATTTGGTATGAAGGTAGCTCTTATAGCACAACCACTCAGGAAAGTCTCAAAATCTTAAATTTTTATGTTTGTCTGTAGATTTCACAAACCAATATAAGTTGACCCCACACTGCGTACATTTTGCTTAGGAGCCAGGGCTCTGCTAACACTGGAATTCTTAAAACACTGGGGAAAAGCGTTAAAATCTTTCTACGGAACCCTCATGCGCGAATCCGACTCGCACTTGGCCGGTTTTTTTTAAATCTGGACAAAAAATAGCCAGCTCGCGTCAGTAGCAAACACACATAACAGGGTATGTTATTTCATGTTTAGTTACAAGGTTTGGGTTTGGGACTGATCGCGTGTACAGCCAGTGTAATCATTTTAAACGGTCCAGTAAATTAAGTAATAATAATAAATATTGATTTGATGTTCAGAAATCAGAAATCAGAAATTTATAGTCTTCAAGACCAACATAATTATGTGATTAGATCACATTCCTACTATTTATTCCAAAAGACGTAATAAATAAGAATGTCGAATGTCGTTAAAAATATGTTGATGGTTTATCTGATATATTAACAAAAGAAGTAAGAACTATTTTATTTTTTAAATACACACTGACACATGATTACATAGAAAAAATACATATTCCGTGTCATGTGCCATTGGCCTTACCTACAGCTACACCAAAGTTAGCAATGGCAAGTATGTTGAATTTTTCCAAGTATTCAAATGTCAGCTCATTTATCACTTTATTCAGTGACTAAAAAAGAAGCCACCGACACTTTCATTTCAAAATGTAATATCTCAGAAACGGCTGAACCGATTTTGATAAAAAACCTCAGAAAAAAAAATCCTCTAAAGCCATGAGTTTTATGGCCTAGCACAAAAATATGAAGTCAATGCAGTGCGAGCGGAATATTCTTTGAATGAAGCTTCATATTTCTGCTAGGCCATAAAACTCATGGCTTTAAAGGATTATTTTATGTTTTTTTTCTAAATTTTTTTTAAGGCGGTTTTACTTTTTGTTAAAATAATTTTTATTTCTCAATTGTAAGTTACGTTAATATTTAAAATATTATCCTCTAACTCTTAACCGTTAAGGAGTTGTACCTTCCACCATAACCTCATCAACACGAAATGATGACTACCAGGCGCAAATACTTGAATAGCTTTCGAAAATATATGAAACTAATGATGTGCCTACAAAATTTGAGGGTTGCCCTCGATTTCCCTGGGATCCCATCATCAGATCCTGACTCGGTGACAATGGGACCAACTAGAAAGTATAGCCTATCAAACAAAAAAATAATTTTCAAAATCGGTACAGCCATCTTCGAGTAATCGGGGAACGGGGAACATACATAAAAAAAAATAAAAAAATATATTCCGGCGAATTGAGAACCTCCTCTTTTTTTTGAGGTCGGTTAAAAACATGTCTAATAACCATCGCTAGAAAACTTGCTTTCAAATAATAAAACACCGCATTAAAATCGGTTCAACCGTTTAAGAGCTACGGTGCCACAGACAGACACACATAGCGGTTAAACTTATAACACCGTTCTTTTTGCGTCGGGGGTTAAAAAAATACGCTGGCAGGTGCTATTTTTCACGTGGGGTCGCGGGTGAGCAAATTAATCGTTTTTAGTTCATGAATATGGACCTCCGCAAAGTAACGCCTGATTCAATCAATTACCTTGTGGTTTGTCCGCTTCGATGCCCGATATATCGCCCGGTGTCGCCTGTGTGGTTGAAGTTTCGTTGCGCATTAATATTCAATGATCCCCATCCATGACACGTGTCTTCGTTTGTAACCGTAATATTATATAGAACAAGAAATACAAAGTGAACTTGATGTTGGCCACGTCTGCCGCCGCGACCCTCGAAGCTTGTGTTTCGCGAAAAGAAAGTTCAAGGGTATAGAGCCTTTCGTCCTAGGGTTTGTGAATAATTTAGGAGCGTAATTGAGTCCAACGCGTGGGAACGTCCAGCCGCGCGATGTCGTCACGGTCAGGCAAGGTTTCCCAGAGCACGACACCTGCAAGCCGATTGCCGTGTTCACTAACCAACGCCAATATCAAATGAGCGACAGTCTTGCACAGATAAACTGTATGGCTGTACGATACATTCAAAGCCCAAAAGCATTCTCTTCAAGCGAACCAATCAGGGAGACCCGTGACCGCCATATAGTAAGCCTCTGCCGGAGGTAAGCAAAGGTCTATTAGACCGATGGTCATAACAAATATAGCTTATGTCCGCATATTCTAAATGGCAAAAACAGGACCCTTATAGTTTCGTCATGTCCGTCCGTCCGTCCTTATGTCACAGGCATTTGACTCGAACAGTTTCATATGATTCGCGGTTAATTGCATTAGACATAGGTACTTAATAAAAACGGGATATTGACCGCGATTGATTAATGAACCTATAAGGTAATCGCGGTCAATATCCCGTTTTCATTATGTCTAATTTTACTCGAAAAGTATAATTTGGAGTATACCTAGGTGTCCTGTAGAAGCCGCTACTTAGTTTGATATTTAAATAACAAAAATAAATATTTCTTGCCCCAATAGAAATAACATGTAACAAAAGTTGAAGAAAAAAACCGGCCAAGTGCGAGTCGGACTCGTGCACGAGGGTTCCGTAGAAAGATTTTAACGCTTTTCCCCAGTGTTTTAAGAAGTCCAGTGTTAGCAGAGCCCTGCTCCTAAGCAAAATTGACGCAGTGTGGGGTCAACTTATATTGGTCTGCGAAATTTACAGACAGACATAAAAAATTTAGATTTTGAGACTTTTCTGAGTGGCTGTGCTATAAGAGCTACCTTCATACCAAATTTCAAGTTTCTAGGACAACTGGAAGTACCCTTTAGATTTTCGGATTTCGGGAATTTGTATAGAAATAGCCTTTTTAATGACTGTATCTTTTGATTTCGTTGACTTAGAAGGTTGATTTTTTTCACAGCTTCAAGAGACCGCAGGCTTGAGTATTTGATATTAATTTCAGTCTGCTACCTCCACGCGTTCCAGAGAAAGAGTCTTGACAGACAGACAGCCAGACAGACAGACAGACAGACATACAGACAGACAGACAGACGGACAACAAAGTGATCCTATAAGGGTTCCGTTATTTCTTTTGAGGTACAGAACCCTAAAAACGTACATAAAAAGGAATAAAACATTTTCTGTTTTAGGAACTAAGTATGTTAACTTTTGCGCAGTCGGTTGCAGTCTTTGTGTATTTGTAGGCCGTCCATGGGTACGGCACCCGACTGCGCAAACGTTACTACGAGTAGGTATATACTAGTTCCTAATTAAAGGACAAGGCCCAGATAAATATTTTTTTCTTTGTACAGTTTTGGTTTTATTATGTCAGGGGTTTTTTTAATTTAAATTATTTTTTTATGACACTACAATCACTACATACTAATTCACTCCCGGCTCCCGGATTCTAATTCCGGAACTGAGCCCTACACGGGCTCCCACGTTTTTGATTTGATCTTTAAAAATTCCCCCGACATTTACAAAATATAATATCTCAAAAACGGCTGAACCGATTTTGATGCTACCATCGCTAAAAAGCCTGCTTTCAAATAAAAAAAACCGCATTCAAATCGGTTCAACCGTTTAAGAGCTACGGTGCCACAGACAGACACAAACAAACGACACAAATAGCGGTCAAACTTATAACAACACCCCTCTTTTAGCGTCGGGGGTTAATAATATTTTTCAGCAAAGATCAACGTGTGGCACATATTATTTCGACAGCTCCTTTAAAAACACTTTGTGGTTTTCCGGGTGGTAGGACCCTGTGCGAGGTCCGTCCGGCTCGCTACCACTATCTTACTCGCTAATCCTACCGCTAAGCAGCAGTGCTTGCACTGTTGTGTTCCGGTGTGGAGAGTAAGACAGCCGATGCAATTACGGGCACAATTAACGACCAGATGGCCTAGATGTTAGCGACCCTGACTAAGCTTGAGGTCCCGGGTTCGAATCCCGGTCGGGGCAGATGTTTGTATGATGAATACGAATGTTTGTTCTCGGGTCTTGGTTGTTTAGTATGTATATAAGTATGTATTTATCTATATAAGTATGTTTATCCGTTGTCTAGTACCCATAGTACAGGCTTTGCCTAGTTTGGGACTAGGTCAATTTGTGTCAATTTGTCCCATGATATTTATTATTTATTTATTAAGAGGCATTTCATCTTAGCTCTCTAGGTTGGCAACGCATCTGCAAACCCTCCGGGGTTGCGGGGGTCTATGGGCAGTGGTAATCATTTACCATCAGGTGATCCACATGCTCGTTTGCCTTCCTTGTCGTATAAAAAAATTAAATTAAAAAAAGGTTCGCATTTTTTTAGTAAGCGAATATTTTCGGAAATATGTAATCGCTCGGAAAGCTGCATAAAATTATTTTCAACATGATCGGATTTACCCTACGAGCACATAACCTTATAGAGACGTAATATTATAAGGCGACCTGACCCCGTCTGTCAAGTAGTCAGTGACTATAGTCGGCCCGGCGAACCTTGATCCCTATGACAGTTCATGTTAGTGATGGGTCGTGTCGATGTAACTTAACTTTTTTATAGGCAAAGGCGTGACTTGCATTCAGCCTTGTAAAAGAACAACAGGGTTTCAGAAAAGGCACATTAACAATATGGCTATTTATGAGCTGTTGCAATTCGTTCCCAAACATGTAGACAATAGGATACCGGTGTGTTCTTTGTACATGGATATGACACAAGCTTTCGATCACGTTGATCATCGAATATTGTTAAATAAACTGGGGCACTACTGCGAAATTCGAAAATCGAAGTTCGAATCGTGTCGTCCCCCTCACTCTCGTATTAAATAATATTAGGGTGAGCGGGACGGCACGATACGAACTTCGAAATTTTGCACTTCGTAGTCGGGGCCTGAACGCATAATGTATTAAAATTTCGTACTTAAGCAACCGATTACAACATGTGATAATTATCTAGAATTGACGCACAATCGAGAAAACAAGTTTCGTCTCTATCAAATAGTCTTACTGTACAGTATAACGTACCCCAGGGCTCTGTTCTGGGACCATTGTTGTTTATTATTTATATTAACGACCTACCTGGAACTGTTAAGTAGGTATCCCATGACGCTTTTTTTGCTGATGACAATACAATATCGATAGTGCAAAGATATAAATACATATGAAAACGATATAAATAGCGAATTTCATAAAATAATTGCTTGGCTTACAAGCAATTATCGTAAGGTCAATCTTATAAAAACTAAGTTGATGCAATTGCAATTCAGCCAACGTAAATCAAGTCTTGACGTCAGCATACATAACCAAGGAAATGTAATTGAAGAAGTAGATACAGTTAAATTTTTAGGACTAAATATTGATAATTCACTTAAATGGAATTCCCATGTTCAAATGTTAACACCTAAACAAATCGTTAATGTTTAAAACTAGAAACAGTAGGTATGTCTTACCATGCATTTGTTGCGTAAATTTTAAGATATGGGGTTATTTTTTGGGGAAACTCTAAGGCCAAGATGGATTTTTTAAATACCAAAGCAATGTATTAGAGCAATGTTTGGTCTCAATCCGAGAGATAGCTGTAAGACCTTGTTTTATAAAATATAAATTATTGACATGTCCTTGCATTTATATTTATGAGATGGAAATATTTGTCAAAAGAAACCCTGACTTATTCGACAAGAGAACCACAAATGCTTTGCATCAATTGAGACCTTGTGACAACAGAAAAATCTGTCGGAACAGAGCAAATACAGCTTTATATAGAAACAGTATTCCTGGCAGGGCATCAGTCATTTTCAATAAGTTACCCAAAGAGTTAAGGGATTCTAGTTTTAGTTTATTTAAAAAAAGACTTATGCAGCTTCTAGTTTAGAAATGTTTCTAGTCAATAAATAATTTTACTAATGAGATTTAAATATAAATACATGAATAAGGACATTAATAAAATATGATAATGATTATAGTTAATTTAGTGAAATTAAGTTATCTGAGCTTGGTTCAAGTATCAATTAAATGTATAAATATTCAGGAATTTATTTTAATGTAGGTACTAGGGTTTGCAATCCGGAAAACTGAATCCGGTAATCCGGCGGATCCGGCATCATTTAAGGCTTACCGGATCCGGTACCTATATACCGGATCCGGCGATCGGATCCGGTGATAGGATTTTTTGACAAAATAATATCGCTGTTGCTTGCGTAGGTACTTTAAACCCATTAGAAGTCGACTGGCAGATGACACAACCATATAAAACGAACACTATTTGTTTTCTACGATATTTTTTTATGTATAATATATGAAATAATTATTTATCATAAGTTTATTAAACTAAAGAGTTATTATTATAACAAGCTCATGCCAATAATTATAAAGATTCATCAAATGATGATTGTGTCTGTCATAAATATGAAACTTGTTTATTAATTAGCATTCTCAAATGTTTTAATAATTATTGTGAATACTATGAACTTATATTTTATAAATTTACTTCATTTCTAAAATAATTGATCTATCTGTGAAAGTAATAAGTAGAAAAATTGTGTCACTTTCACTTCGTTGAGTCATTAAAATTCGACTACTTAGTTACCTAGACTAGGTATTACATTTTAACTGTTTGCTAATTGTTTAGTTTTTTTTATTTGTGGGTGTTCATGGTTCTAGTACTCTAACCTTAGTTGGTCTCAAAGAGTATTTACTAAAATACTACTTTGATAGGAATGCGATTGACTGGCAAACAAACAAACGAAACTGACGATTTTCTCGCTGACCGTAGTAGGTACATACATTTCATCAAAAATCTGTGAAGGTAGATTGTCATCACTAAAAAGTTAGTAGAGGTTTCCTAATGAGCATTTTCGGGTTACAGCAAGATATTTCTACTCTTACCTTACATAAATTAAATTTAAAAAACATTTATTATATGACCGAAATTCCATACATACTCGTAGTGTTAGGTAGGTACATTTTAAAAACTACGTTAATACAATACATTTGAAAAATTTCAATCGTAGTCGTCTGAGTCATCAACACAACATTATTATTATTATACAAAAAAAATTGTTTATACAAAATTTATACTTAATAATGTTTTTCTATAAGTACTGTTATACTTGACGAAATCACTAAGATAACATTTTGGACCGAAAAGCGAAAATCAACCTGATTGTCCTGATATAATCGATCCGGCTGGATCTGGTCGGTTCCGGCCGGATCGATGCGAAACCTACCCGGATCCGGCCGGATTGCAATCCCTAGTAGGTACTGAAATTAGTTTAAATATACTTTTATTATTTTATCAATCATTTTAATACTGTTTGCTTGGCAAAATATTGTATGCTGCAAGGCACAACATGAAGGACTGTTTGTTAATTTTATTTTCTACATGACATCTGTATATTTTATTTTAACTCATCTTGAACAATAAATTATCTTTATCTTTATATTTATCTAGTATTTGATTCTGGTAGTCATCATTTATTTCCATATTATTATTGACAACATTAAACAAACTCAGATCCAGTAGGTAAATAAACAGTATGTCTAAACTAGGTAACATGTGAAACCTGTGATTTAGACATAAAATTATAATCTTCCAAAGTCATCAGTTTTATGGTCTAGCACAAATATGTTGTTGTTGCTTCATTCAAAGAATACCTATTCCACTTTTAAATTAAAGGAAGACTATACTAAAGTGGAGATGAAAGTGTTAGAGTTAGACAATTAGGCCTCTGGTCCCCAACACAAGTTATATGATTTTGTATGTGAAGAAATTGTAATATTTTTTATAGGAAGACTAACATTTTTTAAGTTTTTTTCATTAGATATTTAAGCCACAAGAACCAGACAATGTAGTGTGAATATAAAGAGGTCATGATGAACCATTAGTGTGTGGGTCCAGACAGATTTGATAGAAAAATCAGCATGTTCAATTCCACAGTGCTGGGCACAATGATATGATTAGTGAAAAAGTTTTCTTGTTTTTCGATCATATGTATGTACATCCATTTCATTGGCAGACTCTACAGCCTAAACCGTCTGATGGATTTCGAATGTATGAGGAGTCATTAGATTTGTCTCAGTTGTGGGAGTGACATAGGATTTTAAGCTGGTTAGGTCATTAGGACAAAAGGAAAGAACTAATTTTGATTTTTATAAACAACAACTCTATCTAGTTTCAAATTTCAAACAATTGAAATTCTTTGTGGGCCGCAGGAGGACAGAGTATGGTTTTAAAAAAAGTACAATATTTATTAACATCAAGAGGATTCCATGATATACATTTCCTAATTGCTTTCTGAACGTATGCATTTTTAACAACAGTAATGAATGCGAGCCAACTTTTCGCTACATGATAACTAATTCATAGATGCTACTAGCACCCATGATAACTTACAATCATATTCAAACCACACATCGTGCCTAAAAGAACGTTACAGTGTTTCAAAGTGAAAGTATCATTTTCCTGAGCCAAAAGTTGACATCACTCGGTAAATTGAATCAGAGAAAAACATAAATATAAGATCAAATAAATACATACGTCACTGAATCTTTCACATAGTCCAAGCAGTCCAAGTTCAAGTTGGCGGATATAGTTACTTTATTGTGTAAATTTACAGTAAAACAGCCGGATTTCACGAAATCAACTTGTAGTCAATGAACTATCACTTACTTTACTTCTTACTTGTCAACGAAAATGGCATACGATACGAATAGTTTTTTTTTAATTCATCCCATAAGGGATAGGCAAAGGAACTGAGTACATACAGCCACGTCTGATGTGTTTTGTAAATTTCTGTATATTAAAGTCCTGTCACCGTCAGAGTTGTGTCAGTTTGTCCTAGTCACGTCCTGTCAGCTGCTCATGCCTTCCGTAAAGCGATAGTGTACTTTACGGCGAGCTACGGCGAGCAGCAGCCGGCGGATATTTGGAGGTCACAAACAGAGGGAATACGCGTTTTCACTTGAATTCTTCATTTTCTGGGCACTGTCACGTTAATTAGTTGTATAACACACTATATTTATTATCCACCAAACAACATTAAGCACAGAAACTAAGATTCAATTAAGGACACGATCCACTCTCATCGGATTCCCGCCAAATTTCTCCGATACGAATAGACAGAATAAACAGACAGCATTTTTTTTATAGAATTCATCCCGTAAGGAAAAGGCAAAGGAAGCAAAGGCCATAGAGCCATATCTGTTGTTTTTTTATTAAATTTATTTAAAAAAATTAAAGCGCCGTCACAATCAGTCGTCACCGTCAGCCTCTTTAGCACGGTAAGGTTTATACACCTATTTACCTACCAATGAGCGATAATAGCAGTTTATGCAACGCTACGTAATGAGGGTCCTTAAAAAACGAGCGTGTTTTTATGAAACGAGGCGAAGTCGAATTTCATAATAGGATTACACGAGTGTTTTAAGGCCTAATTATGTCGAGTTGCATACATTACTCATACATATTATAAGTACCTACTCTAAGATGGGTTCAGAATCCGAAGGCAAATCATACCCATGCCTGTCACGAATTTGACTGTTTTTTTAAACCCTACAATGCATTCAGTTCCACATATGGCACAAGCAACATATTTGTGAATTGCCAAGAATCAGGCAGGCAGCGACATCTATTATACGTTGAAAGGATATCATAATACACAAAGTTATTACGTAGTTCGGTGCATTTCCGCTGGGCGGCGGTATTCTTTAACGGATCGAGTGATCGATTTAAATTTCGGTGGTCGCTGCTAAAATCTGTTTTTGGCAACTTACGGAATGCGATAAAAAAATATATTAATAGTGAAAACGTTAGAAAAAATATACGTTGTGTTTGAAAAACAGTGCATAATGAAAGATAGGTTTATTTTTATAGCATTACGATATTTTTATAACGATAATCAGTTTTTTTTAACGTTCCCGATATGGTACCCCATGCATTGACGTTCAATTGCTAATACAAACAAAGAGAAAGAACGTTTGCACTTACGAGAGCATTTATGACATTGGCATAAGTTTTAATTTCGTCTAACCTGTAGGAACGGTTATTTTTGTTTTGTGGTGGTTTATTATACCTAGAATGTATTGTTTTTTAGACGATCTGAAAGAAACCCTTTACGAGATACAAACAGTGAGGATTTTTTTATCATTATCACCCAGTAGTGAAAATTATCTGTATTATTTGCGGGTCAATAGTGATGAAGACATTGAAATATTGCGGGCAACCATAAATCGAGCCTGTCAAAAATCTAGCGATTCAGAAAAAAGTCGACTGTCGATTACGGAGTTTGTTAAGCTGACCCCAGTCAAGTAAGTTTTTCGAATAATGCACAACTCTACACGTCAAAAATACCTATCTGAATTTGGGATATGGCATATGGCATCAAATTCAAGAACGGACTTTTTTTTTCATCTTTCCATGTCAATGATAACTCAGAGAAAATTCATCAGCAGGTCCCACGCTGTGATTCTACTGAGTCGACTTACAACAACAGAAGCTGTACATCACCATTGGTACTGCTCATGCCGATGATACAATCACCACAAGATCCTTAAGGCTAGATATACTAGCTTGAGGCTCGACAGACCACTTTTCTATTTGGAATGAAAAAAGTCAGCTTTGTAAATATCCTGGATGTTGAGGAAAAACTATTGTGGAGTGAAAAATGACAATTTAGACTATGTCAAAGCATGAAAAATAATTGTTACCGCAAATTTCATGTTGAAAACAAAACGCAGTTTGTGAAAACAAAAAACGTACCAAGATTATTGTCTCTGTATAGCGTGTTGTAGATAGTACCTTAATGCATGGAGTGCCATATGTGGCACACGAATAAAAAAAAGTTTTTCTTCGAAACTGTTGATTACACATATTTTTTTATTATTTTTCCCTAGAAATATACCCCAATGTTTATCATACTTTTTTTTTTCGCAAAAACAAAAGTAATGCACTGTAGGGTTAATCATAGACAAAGATACCGAGCTGACGTTTCGTAGACTGTTTTTTTTTTATTTCAAATTATCACATTATTATTTATACATGTCGGACTGAACTCGACTTACATACGTGAGTGATCTGTTTTATTTCATTATATTGTAAATTACGTTGGTTTTCAAATTTGAAACATCGAATTCAATACCAAAAAGTCATTACGACATCGAATTCGATTACTTTACTGCTGGGCTGTGTTTTATAAAGCTACAAGTTTCAATTTACAAGCGGAGTCTCATTCTATTATCTTTTATTAGAAAGAGATTTCCTTTTGTGAATTGTAATTAATTAAAGTAATTTGTAATTAATGTAAAACACGGTCCTGGCTCTATCTCTGGACTTTTACTAAAAAAATAAATAAAAAATAGACATGGCTGTATGGATTTAGTTTCCTCTGCCATCCCTTTGGGTTTTGGGTGTAGTTAATGTACGGAAGTCTCTTTCTAATAAAAGGTAATAAGATGAGACTTCCGCTTGTAAATTGTAACTTGTAGCTTTATAAAACACGGCCCAGTTATTGTACGACCTAATAATGCACGACCTGATAATCCGAGTACATGGTACACGGAATACGGGTCGTGCATTATCACCCCGTGCCGAACAAGTACGAGCAAATATTGCTCGACCTGTTATTGTACGACCTGATAATCGGAATCCACTTTTGACTACTGAACTATGAGACGAAGTCGACGGAGCTCTGCTTTCCTATTCCGCTGAGTTAAGGCGCTTCGCGCCTTGTCGCAATACTAACCTAACCTAACCTAAAACAATAAATAAACCTAACCGATTGGATTCCGATTATCAGGTCGTACATTATTAGGTTGTACATTATCAGGTCGTACATTATCTTGTACGACCTAATAATGCGCGACCGTGATATTGTACGACCAGGGGGACGACTACGAAATTCGAAAATCGAAGTTCGTATCGTATCGTCCCGCTCGCTCTCGTATTAAATCATATTAGCGTGAGCGGGACGGCACGACACGAAGTTCGAATTTTGCACTTCATAGTTTAGGGCCTGGGGGACGACTACGAAATTCGAAAATCGAAGTTCGTATCGTATCGTCCCGCTCGCTCTCGTATTAAATCATATTAGCGTGAGCGGGACGGCATGACACGAAGTTCGAATTTGGCACTTCGTAGTTTAGGACCAGATAATCGGAAGCCAAAATGGACTCCAATTATCAGGTCGTACATTATTGGCCGTACACGTACATTCCGGGTCGTACATTATTGGCTCCCTGGGTTTTGGCAAGACATTTCGTGTGGTTTTTGTCTGTGCTTTTTACAAGAAATGAAATCATTTGTTAGGTGCAAACAAACGCAAATTACAGTAATATTATTTTGTGCAACATTTTATGAATCTATTTCATCGTTATCATTATTTAACTCGGAATAAGGAGCATCTCAATTGCTGCTTGGGATTGGGATACGAACAAAGTTCACAATCATGAATATATCAATTGAAAAGAGACGATCGGAGTGCCCGGCTTTACCCAAAGGTTGGCAAAGGGAAGAAGTGTTAAGAAAAACCGGACTGTCGGCAGGGAAAGTTGACGTTTATTACTACAGGTATGTAGCATGGCTATACTTGGAATCATTTTGTACTGTTCAATCATTGGAAAGTACTTAGCTTTTTAATTTGTTAATTTTTAAGTTTTTTATTTAAATAATAAAATACAGTTACATCTAGATTCTAGCTACTAAACCTCACTTTTGATCACTTGTACAGACTCCTTATTTTAATTTAAACATTAGATTGGAATGCTTTTGCAACTTCAAAACATACGTTATCCCACAACACAAAATGATTTACAGTTGTGGTTTAGTCACTCTTAAATGAAGACTGAATTTTCCAATCAAATGTTAAATTGACATTGTAACACATCATTACTAAATCAGGGATTAACACCCAGCTCTTTGTAACGACATCTAGCTTAATCCATGGTGACAATGTATTTTCTGTAGCCCTACAGGTAAAAAGTTTCGCAGTAAGCCAGAGCTAGTGCGTTATCTGGGTGATAGTATGGACCTGTCGTGTTTCGACTTTCAACAGGGTCAGATAAACACGATGTTGCTGTGCAAGGCCAAGAAAGCACGAGCGCAGTTTGATTACAGGTTCCCTTAGTGACATACTCGTACACTTGTGTTGTGACCATTAGTGCCGTCCTGTGCTTTATGTTACTGTATGCTATTCACCAGATAGATGCTTGTTTGTAATCAGTGTGCCTAATAGGAAGACTACTGTAAGCTCAAACCTTTCTGTCAAATATGGGATACAGACAGGGATGGGCTGTAGTACACCAGCTGAGTTTGCTTTAATGAGAGAGAAAAGTACTTAGCCCAATTTTCTCTTATAGGGGTAAAACTCAGTAAGTATATATTGGTGATGGTAAAAAAAGAAATTGGTTTTGAAATGCAAAAATTCAAATTCTCTGTTATACACAAATATCAAATTTAGTAAAAATTTATTAAAACAAAAATTTACAAATATTAAATGTAATGGGAACTGGTATGTATGTAATGTATTGTTTTAAATTTAATGTTCAAATTTCAGTAATTGAATCATTATTTTCCCACCCTGTCTGCACTTCTGGGAAGTAGCCATGAAGGTTATGCTTACATTAGAATACCTATAATATGGTTTTTTTTATAAATATTCAGGGTTCATTGATATAGGGTGTAATAATCACTACTACAAAATCACTCATTTTAACTAAAGCGGTGTTTATATGTAGCTAATATTTTTGGACCCTGTTTATATTTGGTCTGATGTTGCCTTTGAATTAGTGTGGTATATTCAGGATCGCCAGCTATTGCACCTGTAGTCACATAGTTATCACCTGGTTCCACTTATGCACTGCTATTCTTATTGCAGTCTGCTTCCGCGCCTTCATTAGGTAGATGATCAGCTTACATAATGAAAATAAAATCCTTATCAAGATGTAGTCTGGTTATTTGAAGCAATATTTAGTTAGATGCTGAAATTGTTTAAGCTTTCCACTTTATACAGTCACCATCAAATGTGAAGCACTGACTGCTGCAGCCTTTGTATGTGTTTGAAGCTGACTGTACTTTTTAACAATAACACATTGTCACCGCAGCTTATAAATGTACCTATAATCATCTGTTCCATTTCTTGCTGTTACACTTTCATAGTAAGTAAGTAATGCTAATTTACTTTATTTGTATAGTAGAAGCTGAATAAGCAAAATAATGACCTAGATGAATTATCAGAACTTATATTGCACATAGAGTACCTAATTGGTTGAATCAGGCATTACTTTGAGAAGGTCCATATTGATGAACTGAAAACAATCAATTTGCTCACCCTTAACCACACATGTAAGATAGCTATGTCTATGAGAAAAATGTATGTTTCCATGCAACACTGTCACCTCCATTAAGCTGCTACATGCATCATCAACACATGTCATGCAGATCCAACTATCACCACCACCACCACCACCACCACTACACTATACGGTAATGCGTTTTGGAACTCTCTATGAGCCTATTCTCGAACCACCAAAATCACCATTCAACATGCTGTGATTAGTGGCATAGACGAAAGTGTCTTACACATGTGGTCACGGATGAGCAAATTAATTGTTTTTAGCTTATAGAGTTAAGTTACATCCTTCCAAATAAAATGAAGGGTAAGTATTGTTCCTGTGGTAAGTAAAGTTTATGTGCAAAAATAAACATGAGTAACAATTTTTTATTAGCATCTATGTAAATTATGACAGTTGCTTCATAGTTAGTGGACAGGCTTCTGGAAATATTAGTAACATGAGATGAGGGGAGGTCACCAATTTTTTGAGTTCAGTCAATCATTTAATGTATACTCTTGTGGATTACTCCACAATAGACACTCAGCATAATAAGTATTGTGACGTTTTTGCTTATTTATTAGAAACAGTGCATGAGTGTTACGCATGCTTTATTGTTGTGTATATAACAACATTAATATTTTAGTGTTTGATTAGTGTTAGTAAAACTTGTTCTAACTTGATCATGGTATTGTGGATATTGTAGGCCCAACCCCCTTAACAGCAGATTTTTTTTTAATTACATATATTAATTTCCGATTTTGATAAGCGACATTTTGTTTAGTATCAATAGTTCCTCTCTGGCAACTTTTCCGTAGCCAAAACCTTGAGTAAATATCGTTTTCTGGTTTTACAGAGGCGTCCGTTCAGACGCGTCGCTCGTGCCGCCGATACGCCAAACGGCTTCCATCTTCAAACAGCCCGTCACTGTGTACAAGACTCAGGAAAGCAAGGTGAAGACGGACCTGAAACACGGCACTCAGGAGAAACCCAAACAACTGTTCTGGGAAAAGCGACTAGAGGTAAATAAATTTAAACTTGAAGTAGGTTCAAATTGCAATAAAAAATAGCAGGCTTATTTACAACAGTTCCAGGAATAACCTAATCATATTACTGATGATATTATGACGCCTTAAAGGTAAAAGGTAGTTAAGACTTCCTGTACATGTAAATCACTTAAAACTCGAATTTAACGATTTCCAGGGCTTAACAGCATGCGACGCGAACGGAGTTATAGGGACGACATCGCTCCCTAAATACATCAAGCCACTTGGTCCGTACATCTCTGACGCCACCACCATCCAATCACTGGCTACGGCGCTTCACGTGTCGTCTCAGTCCATTACTGGTATGTGTATGCACTTTTAATTTAATACACCAAATAATAAAGCAGGTGATACACAAGCTCCAAGTCACCCAAGAGGCTATGGAACGGGCTATGTTAAGTATCTCCCTCTGTGATCGAATCAGGAACACAAAAATCCGGAGGAGAACGAAATTGATCGATAATGCCCGTGTGATCGGTAGCAGAAATTGGAAGTGGGCAGGCCATATATGCCGCAGTCAGGATAACAAATGGGGTAGACGGGTGCTTGAGTGGAGGCCTAGGGTTACGTGGTTAGGGTGGCCGGGAGGAACTGGATGCGAAAGGCGCAATACCGGAAGGAATGCTGTGCATTAGAAGAGACACTCAGCATTGGGTGGAAAAGGGATGAAAAGGAGAAGAGAAGAGAGACAATCAGTCAGTCAGTGATAAAAATGCCCATTTTTAGACGTTAATAATATCTCGGTAGCTGATTGTGCTATAGATTTATGAAATTTGGGGTTCTAGTTAGTCTTAGGGGTCTTAATAGGAACCAAATTTCATGTGTTTATGTTAAATAGATTTTGAGTTATTAAGGGGTCAAAAGTAGCTCCAAATGGTTCATGTAATATAAACTCACGGCTACTGCGTCGCCAGTTCCTTTTTCTTGAACTTGGCTTGACATCCTGCCGCGTGTCTAAGATCTATGTGGGGCACTCGGAAAGTTTTGCGGTACTACAAAAAATATATTTATTTACTTTATTATATATTTTTAAAGAACTCTCCATTGGCGTCTACATATACACAGTTTCATTCGTCTAAACGCATTTTGCAGTCCGCATCAGACACCTCTTCAACCGCGTTCTCGAATGCAGCCAGTGCATCTTCCGGTGATGAAAACTGTTTTTCCTTGAGTTGATTTTTATTTTGAGAAATAAAAAAAGGCATAAGGTGCCAAAGCGGGGGACTGTAATGAGCGCTGAGTGAGCCGGCGAGTTGTCGTGGGTGAAGGACTAGCCCACGCACGGTGGCCGGTGTTCGATCGCTTGCCGTTCATAGCGGTAAAAACTTCTGGCAAATATTTGGTAACATCCATTCAGTATTGCTACTCCTTTGATGTTGTAAGGGTACGGACACCAGATAACCCTTCAAAGAAAAAAAATTGCAATCAAAATTTTGCGAGCAATTCTCGCTCTCATTTTGAAACAGCCACACGGTCGAATTGACGCTTAGTTTCTGAATCGTACTGATAAATCCATGATTCATCACCCGTAATGATATTGTAACAGCGCCGAGACGAGCCTGCTTCAAATTTTGCTATCATGTCTCGGCGCCATTCTGCCAGAACCTCCTTCTGAGCCTGCGTCAGATTGTGCGGGGACCCAGCGTGTGAACTATCGTCCTTACCCGTAGATGCCCGTATCGAATTTCATGCACGCTTCCTGATCCAATCTGCAGGATTATGCAAAAGGAAAAAAACTGAACCCTTATAGGATCACTTTGTTGTCCGTCTGTCTGTCTGTCAAGATCCTTTTTCTCTGGAACGCGTATAGGTAGCATGCTGAAATTAATATCAAATACTCAAGCCTGCGGTCCCTTCAAGCCGTAAAAAAAAATCAACCTTCTAAGTCAACGCAATCAAAAGATAGTCATTAAAAAGGTCGTTTCCATACAAATTGCCGTACTTTGAAAACTTAAAAGGATACTTCCAGTTGTCCTAGAAACTTGAAATTTGGTATGAAGGTAGCTCTTATAGCACAACCACTCAGAAAAGTCTCAAAATCATAAATTTTTATGTCTGTCTGTGTATGTCACAAACCATTATAGACTGTTTATCACTGCTAACGACATCTAGCGTCGAATAGGAGAACTTTGTGAATGTCGTGCGGGCTCGAGATCACGCGCGGCGCGGGGTCATTGACGCTTGTTCCCCTACCCGCCACTAGATGGCAGTAAAATCCTAAGCAAAATATAGGAACAGGGCTTTGCTACTACTGGAAAACTTAATTTTTTAATCCGTGTATGCCATTTTTCTTGTCACTAAAATCGGTGAAATGGTTCCTAAGAACAGATCTTTGTATATCTTATAGTTACAGACTTGCCCATACCCCCATGCCCCATACTGACCGATCTAAATGTGCCACCCTGTATAATCATATAATCAAGTTGTAGTAAATTTTATCAGCTTTCATTGTGTTATTGTGTATAACAAAATTTGCTATGGCTCATCGTTTTCGAGATATGAACAAATTCTTCAACCCTAACACCACAAGATTTAAGATTCAAATCAAATTGAATTTACTAGAATAGTTAGTCTTAAAATTATTGCGTATGGTAACCGATTTGACTAATCTTTTTTTAATTTGTATCACAGGCCAAACTGGTTCAAAGCAAGCGATATTAGAAAATCCGGGCGTATTTCTAAACCCAGAACAACCGCTAATCGCGTCGGTGACCATTAGTAAGGAGGACGTGAGGAAGCAGGAGGAACGTGTAAAGCGCGCGCGAGCGAGACTGCAAGAGGCGTTAGCGGCGGCCTAGGGCTGCGCCGGCGGGGACGCGCCCCCCGCCGCCCCGGACCGCCTGCCGCCGCCGCCCGCTCAGACACCCACACCCGCGCCCGTGCCAACCACTTGTTCCCCTGCCAGTCCAAGGGAATCGCGAGAATTATCCCCTCCTATAGTAGACTCGACTACCGATTGAGTTCAAAGATCTCGTGTGGCATTCCATCAACTCGTCAGTGTTAGTAAAAGACGTTTTTTGTGCATAAATAAAATGTATGATGTTGTCGCATACAAGACGGGACTATATACATATAATAGAACCACTGTAGAACTATTCAGGATAGCTTGTTGATTATAGATGTTAAGGAATTTAATTTACTAATAATAGTAGTATTTTTTTACTAATCTCATTAAGCCCAAGCCATGTCCTTAGAGGAGGCCTGTGCCCAGCAGTGGGACGTAAAACAAGGCTGGTGATTAATAATAATAATAGAGGTGAAATGTGTGGATATGTGTAACTTTCCATTTGAAAAAATACATTACAGACTATAATTGAAGTATTTTAATCTTTAATAAGGATTTATAACAATAAAAGTTTTTGTAATCTGTAAGCAGTAATTTTATTTTTCTAATTTTCTGTAACAATTCGCAGCTGTGAAATGAGACGGTCACTCCCCTTGTACCAATCTAACTTAATAAATATACAATTTGTTATTGCTAGGTTATGAGCCCAGATAATTTGGTATCCCAATATTCCCAATCGGACTACAGAGAAAGAATCTAAAGCAACGAATGTCATAACAATATTATCATTAAAACTATAGTATCACAACCACAGTAGTAGGTAGGTACAGTATGCAGTAGCTTTGTCAAGCAGAGTTTGGTTACCTACATATTATTCTTCCCGGCACACCCGACGTCTGAATACTTTACAGAAGAATTAATGATAAGATAAGTATATTTACATAATATTATACATCGTCACTGACGTATACATTAAAACTCTGCAAACTCTGCTTGCTAAAAAGTGTTGGAAGTGTCAAGAGCCTTGTTTTGTTCAATGCAGTTTTGTGACATGGACAATAATATCATTAATTTATATTTAGTAGTACCTATCTGCATTTCTTGCCAAGGACATCAGTAAGTGCAAAGCTGAGGTGTTAAAAGTGTATGAAATACCTAGCTAAAGAAAGAAAATTCTTCATCATAATTGATTTTTAAATAATAAGTCTTATATCTAATTTTGGTCAATTCGTTACATTTTATCAATTGCTCATCTCAGCGTTAGCTGAACCAATCTACATAACGCTCATACCAGGAATATCAACATATGAATATAATTAAAGCTTTCCTAATTACTTTCTTAAGCGAAAAACAAACTGAAATATTAACTTGACTTATAAAATAAGTTAAGTACTTATTTAATCTTAACCTACATGAACACAAATATGACTAGAATGATAGAAGTTAAACTTGATGGACAAACATGCTTAAAATGTTATTTATATTAATATATTTTAAAAAGGCGATAGATTTAACATCAACTTTAAAATGTAATGTGCGATATTGTTTTAATTGTAAAATGGACAAATTCTATTATCTAAGGCCCCTTCCTTTATTAGGTTTCAAGCGCAAAAAGGTCTTAACTTTCATTTGCATGAACGCTGAATACGCGATACCCGTTATAGCGTAAGTTCCAAATGGAAACAATCTAGCAAAATGAGGAATGTCTTTGCAAAAAGCGCCTATTTTTTCAGGAAAGTAAAGGGAAATATTAATTTAACGAAACACCAAAATAAAAATAAGCACCAAGTAATTTTTACCTTCAAGAAAGCAAGTCCTGTTATTAACATGAGCACTTTCTGTTAGTTATAAAACTTTTTGCAAGTACAGTCAAGGTCATAAATATCTATACTGCCATTGAGTAAAAATACAGTTATTTTTGATGAGTAGGTAACATTACCTATATATAAATATATCTATTCAATCCAATTCATCACATTAATTTCAAATAAGTAATGATTCAATAATGTCCCTTAATTCTGTTAGTACTCGCTAAATAAATTAAAATGTATGATCATGACTGTACCTTTGTCTTATTTATATTTTGAGGACAATATTTCGCGTTCATACAAGTGAGTGAACTATTTAATATTTTATTTTGATAGTGAAATACTTATTTTCTACATTTCAAACATTTTAGGGTCCCGTAGTCAACAAGGAACCCGTTTCGTCATGTCAGTCCGTCTGTCCGCGGCTTAGCTCAGGACTTGGCACTAGAAAGCAGTAATTTGGAATGGTTAAATATACCATCATCAAATCATGCCGACAGTGGCATACATAATAAAATATTGAAAAAAAAAAACATATTTGTGGTAAGTAGGTAGTTAAGTACCTCTCCTACACATGTACAGGTAGGGATGACTTTTTTTCTCGCGTATTCCACGGTGTAGGATGTCGTTAGATGGCTTTTACAAAAAAAAAAAAAAATCTATTTCGGGATCTGTTAGCGAAATATTTAGCTTTAAATGCTCATTTTTGTTGCGAGTCGTCAAGTGCCAAACAGTAGGAAACTATTGTTTGGAAATGTAAAAAAAAATTAAGGCAATAGTGCACAATTATAGTGAAATTGGAAGGAAAACTATCACAGCTAAGACAAACTTATTAGATTAAAATTTAGACTTTCGTAACGGCTACGGAACCCTATCCTGAGCGTTTCCGACACCGTTTCTTGGCCGGTTTTTATTATTACGTTTGGAAATACTATTAAGCTTAATATTAATTATTGATTATCATGAATGCTGATTTTATTATAATTAAAAGTTTCAAACAATATCAACTTTCTAAAGCAGCTAAATACAAGAAATGATTTTGTAATAATTAGACTATAATATATTATAGAAGAATTAATAAGTGATATGTAATGTAGTCACGATATTTGTATATATAATGATCATAGTAATCTATAATATAACAATAATAACTTAACTAGATTGAACTTTAGGGAACAATCATCCAACTAACCGAAATCGCAACCAATAGCGTTCACACTGCGCACACCGGAGTGTGCTCCATTCTCCAGCCGTCGCGTCTCCCTCACTCAACACCTATTTTCGTCAATAAATTGTTCACTGTGCGGGTATATTTAGAGAATAAAAATGAAAATAGACATTCACTAGCAAAGAGTGTGTAAGTTGCATTCAAATTCTTACTTGAAATTCACAATAAATTTGATATACCTATGTGTATTTCAGTCCCAGTGAAGATGCGCAAAGAATAGATCAAATTAAACATACCAAACCCTTGTTTCCTGTTCGATGATATGTTTATTTGATATGCAAAACATGAAAAAAACATTTTATTTATGTCCATGGGTAAAAATTTGAAAACAAAACTGTTCCTATTACAAAATAGCCAAGAAAAAAATATTGTATTAAACGTGACTGAAAATCTGGCATCCACCTTGATATTATAAATGTTTTCCATTTACTGTACATATTGTCAACACCTTCCAAATTAGCAATAGACAAATGATGTGAAGGAATTCTTTTACCTATGCCAACGCGGCGAAAATGTTCATTTATAGTATTCTGATCTGATGTTAGTGTTGGTCCCACATTCATCTTGTAGGAACCAATCCAATACAATATAGGGCTAGCAGAAGATAGTAGTCTTGTTGAAACCTGAATATGTACAAACATAATGCAGAAAATGGACAGAAACATGATGTGCACTATGTACACAAAAAAAGCTGGATCATTAGCACCAAAACTTTTTGAATATTGCTTCTGCCTGTAAGGCACTTTGTTTGTATAGCCAAAATTGCTCCTTATTCCAAACGTCAAGCACAGTTTAGGGTTATTTTTTATATAGGACATGCAATGATACATGATTAGAAACAAAATTGGTGATGCTAATAAAAAATTAGGTATCTGCTTAAATTTATAGTATTTAAATAGCCCAACATCCCAGTAGTGATTTTGTATGTATTGATATGATAAAGGTAGTGAGCTGTTACACCAGGGGCTGTCTCCTCTGCCTGGCAGTACATATTCAGAGTTTGACAAGAACTCTGGCAGGTTGTGCTGTCCAGGCACACAAAATTTCAAGTAATTGTAAGTCTGCACTAGAACAAATGGAATTAATGCTATTATCACAGTCAAAAATAGTGATACACAAGATGTCACTAGCGGTAGCAACAGGAATGGAAGAATAATTCTACGTTTTAGGGTTCTGTATTTGTATGCAATTTCAGGTAAAGTTCTTTCGATAACATTCCTGAAATTAGTATATAATATGAATCCTAAATTAACAGAGCCATTTGACCGAGTTATCATTGAAAATCCTGCTGGCAACCCACTCACAATATCTATATTTGCAAACCGTAGTGTTTCATTTTCTGTACATTTTAACATTGTATAGAAAGACATGAAAGCAAATAATGTCTCTGAATAAGGCGCCGAAAAAAATATGCTGCCAGGATTAACACAATAAAGCACTACAGACTTATAAGCTTTGCTTTCACTTCGTAAAATTCTCAAACTCAGTCTGTGTAATATGTCTGCTGATTTTATAAACATTATAAGGTTTATAACAGTTGCTGAAATGAGTATTGAGCTGTGAATGTTTAAGAAAGAACCAACAACACTGTTCAGACCATATGAGACATACCTAACTACCAGAGGAAAGAATGGAAAGAAAGCTAAACAGTTTTCATAAGTGTATCCATATTGTGCAATGTGAACGAAGTACTGAGCGTCCCAACGTTTTAAACCGCCCAGCAACGTGTCAACAGCAGCGTCGCCCCACGTATGCCGGAGGCTGGCGTCCTCTGGGCTGACAAACACATTCGCATCATGGTCCGGTATTATGAAGTTAGTCACTGCTTGTACCACTAACACCACTACTCTTGAGCTAAAGGCAAACCATAGCAACTTCTGCCTCGGTGAATACATTATTTACGTCTGTAAAACAAGAATCATCTTCAGCACCGCACCGGTATACATCACAATCATAAAGCTATTTGTTTTAGTAATGAGAAACTTACTTACCTTGACGTAGAGTTATTTATAAGGTCATGTCGTTTTTGTGATTCGGCTTTATTGATACAAATCAAGAAAGATACGCATTTCAAAACAATAAACCCAAAATTCTTCGATTATCTTCAGGCAGTGTTAACGATAATGACAGTTGACAGTTCTAGAGATTTGTTTAACATTTAAACGGGTTTCGAGCATTTAAAAAAACGCCTTAGTCGCCTAACAAAAAAAGTAAAACCACCTTCAAAAAAAAATACAAAAACACCTGTAAAAAGTAAATATTAAATGAAGCATAATAAACAAAAAAATTGTGGGCCCTAATTTTTTTGTCACTTTTTCCATTCACTTTCCCAGATATCAACTGGCTCCCGGATTCGGGCTCTCACATTTGGGATGATTCGAATTTAATTAACACAAACCCACCGACAAGACATCTTCATTTCAAAATGTAGACAAAAACGGCTGAACGGCTTTTTATGAATTTTAGCTAAGAACCATCTAAATTAAACTAGCTTTCGATTAAAAAAAGCTGCGTCCAAATCCTTTCAGGAACTACGATGCCACGGACAGATACACAGGTCAAACTTTAACACCCCTCTTTGTCGTCGGGGGTTAATAAAAAGAGAAGCGGCATGGTTCCGTGACCTTGTCGCCGCGCTTGTGACGCGTACGCCAAGTGCGCGAATTGTAACTCACTATTGCTCGTGTTCTAAAATGGTGATTTGCAGCATATGTAATTGCGGAAAATCATCTATTGTGTAATTACACTAGTAATTGCGTGCGTGATTGCTATTTCTATTCTCTATTCTATAAAATAGTTCCTTAGCCGCGACGCGGTCAGACGGGAATTACCGTTCGTTGAGTTAAAGTGAATGGATTAACTTAAACGTTGGGGAAAGGAAAATTAAACAAGAAATTTTACTTTGTTAATAATAATTGCATTCTGTCACATAATAATATTGTTACACCCAGATTCACATCATACGATTTTAGACGTTTCTAGCAGTCTAGACAAAGATACGCGCTTGTTTTAGCATTACAAAAATGCACGAAAACATCGCGAAGTAATTCTTACAAGCTTCTTGTTTAAACAACTAACAAGTTGCAGGACTTAAAACAAAAGTGTATGCTTTATTTATTGCTGTGACAATATTATATTTGTAGTGGGGAACTCGCGTCAAATACACCCTGCTTGCTAATATCGTAGTGAATTGTGAATGAATACATATACATATATATAATCCAATGTACTTTACCAAGTATTGTACAAATAATGTGTATGCGATTAGTAATAAATTCATTTTCATAATATATAATTCTGGGCAATTTAACATACTCCCCTTAAACTGAGCAACAGTACTCTTTATACTTTTTACAACTTAAATTTAATGAATTCGCTATAAAACCACTACAAAATAATATTAAAGTAATATTATAGGCTACAAAAAGCTAAACTCTTATAAAATAGTTTACCTCCACAAAGATGAAATATATGACGCAAGTCGTGGGGAGATACAACGCAGGAGTGGGAATAACCGCCCAAACATCTTCCAGCACTACACTGATGTATGAAAAGTGAAATCATAACAGCGATGTCTATTTGCCGTAAATTTATTTGAAAAACAAACCCTCAGTCCAATATAAATTTGTGACAAATTGTAATTTACGAACAACCGAAAACGATGCATGGAAGATTACCATCCAGATGTAAACAGACATACATTTATTATTGCTCTAAATTGCGCTTTCTTCTTTTATATTTTTTTTGTTTAAAAGGAAAGTATTTACATAACAGGATATCTTAATATCTTTACGCAACTGAACAGTTTGAGTCAATGAATGATGAAATAACATAAACATTATCAATATAAATTATACCTCAGAAATGTGTGTTTCTCATGGGAATAGTATACAGAAAACAACTGAAGTTTATCTACCATATTTACGAAGTTCTTATGTTTAACAATTTCCATTATAAACTAAAAAAACAAGAAGGAATGAATTTTACTTGCGATATAGGAAAATCCTTTACAGTTACATATTGTTGAAGTTTCCATGAAACTAGGCTGACCATAAAGTGGTGTTTTTATTAGACTTATTAGGTCACATCGCTATACCAGTTTACTAGATGTAATAAACAACACGACGTTAGTCGCCGTCAGCGGTAACGGCCGCTAAACTTTCGCTTGAGAAATGGCACTATAGAAATTTTGAAAAACATTCATCCTTGTTCTCATTAGTCAACTCCCCTACCTCTACTAAATGCCTCGTATCACTTTTAGCCCTAAAAAGGAAACCGAATACAAAATGAACCGATTCCTCGTTCGCCTTTTAGAAATAAAACGTCTTCTACCGTTTCGACTCTTTCGACAGCGCCATTTCAAGCTTCGTGTTACTGACAAATAAAATATCACACAACTTCCACCACAATGTAAAAAAGAATAGTGCAAAGATCAACAGCTGCTTCCCTGATACGAACACGACAAACCCTATTAAACCTACGACTCATATTTAGACAGAACATGGATAAGGGGACCTGCCTACGGCGCGTCGTAACTTCGCTTGACTGCCAGTCAAAAAGCGCCTTTGGACTCGTCTGTCAGCAGAGTGCCGTTTATTTGTAGCAGGGGAGCAGCGTACAATTGAATACGCGGGCTAATAGTGTGTGTGAGGTGCGGGCTCGGCGCAGGAGTGTTAGCTCATGGACAGCTGCCCCAGCGCCAGTAGCCTCTCCACCGCCGCGTTCACGTCGCCGAATGTCGCGATTAGAGCTGCAACAAGTGTTTTCAGATATAATTTATATATTTGGGGACTGTACGTGCTCCAATTATTTTTTCGTCGCCCAGTGCATCTCCTCATATCATGTTGGTTAACACTTCGCAAAGTAACGCCTGATTGAATAAATTACTTACTCTTACTTAAAAAGCTGCTACATGTAAGAAAGCAACTCGAAGCCCATCGTCAATACAGTCATCCGACGAAGCTGTCTAGACAGAGCAATCATGCGGGGGGTGGATAGGGCGAGCCCCAGTGGCATACGCCGCCGCTGCCCGTTTTTGTTAGGGACTAGGAAGAGGGCTGCTGCTGTGGCCCTGCGGTTGCGGTGAAGGCATTTACACAAACATCAAAGGCGTCGAGCCACTGTTATAATCTCTTTACACTGTGCTATCGTGCAGCAGAGCTCACGCACGTAATGGAACAAATCTAGTATTGCTAGCGTAGCGTCCAAGTCCATCAAATGACTAGCATGTTTTTTCCCACCAACCTATAAAAGTATTTTGTTAAAAAAGTAATATGAAATGCAAGCTTTTTGCCCACTGTTTTTTTGTTGACTGTATATGTATTGTCATTTAATTTACACATCCATACTACATTTCAAGTCTATCCAAACATTGGAAGTGGGTCTAATTTATCTTGCAAGATCCGACCTGAACTAAGAGACACGCAAACAAAAATGGCAAGTAAGTAAAAAGCTTGTAAAGATGGTAATGTCTGTGTCTGACCTTGCAAGTTGGCCTCCCTGTTGAGGAACCCCATGGCCGCCAGCTGCTCGAGCTGCTGCGAGTAGCGCTGCTCGGGCGGCTGCGCGGAGCTGCCCTGGTTGTTGGCCATGGCCGCCACCATCCGCTGCATGAACTGTCGACAACGCCACCGTTAACACTCGTCAGTACCGTCGATGGGTCAACCATTACAATGCGTAGGAACGAAACACCGGTCTCCTACAATAATCAATGAATATAGAAAACGATATACTGGCGAATTGTATATGCGGTAATGAAAACGGTACTGAAATTAATTACGGTTAATATAATGTAAATAAATGGAAAAAGAAAAATCAAAGTTCATGAACTAAAAACAATTCACTTGCTCACCCGCGACCACACTTGGAAAATAGCTACGTCTGTGCGGCAAATACACGTTTTCATGTAATACCTCCACCTCCACTGCTACACAAATCAAAATATGCCACACAGACCCAACTATCACCCAGAAAATTTATTATTTTTTAGTTCACGAATATGGACCTCCTCAAAGTAACGCATGATTAAATAAATTAAATAAAAGTTAACAACTGAGTTCTTGAATAAATAAATTACGTTAAAAGTCTTCAATAATCAATAACCTGAGACCCTATTGTCAACGCGCTCAGCTTCGCTTCGGCATTCACTATCGCTTTCACGCTCGGTCTCGTACCGTTTGAGAAAAAAAAATGGCGAATGACAAAGTGAAGCCGAGTGCGTTAGACACTAAGGCATCTAATAAGTGCAAAGTGTCATGTCAACTTTTCGTCAATGTTTTTTTAGGTTTCATTTATCGTGATTTACCTATACGTAAGAACAAAATACACATACATTTCAATATGAAATAAAAACCAAATGCTACCGCCGTTCAATAGGGTATACAAAGTTACCAGTAAACGCCAAAGGCTTGTTAACTCCATGTTCGGGAGATGGATTGTTCCTTCGATTCTCGAGTACATGGGAAGATAGCAATGGGGTCATTAAAATGTTGACAGTTTACACTAACGTACACTAAGTACACTCGTATATGATCATTGGATCATTTTCTTTTTCAACATGAAAGACAAACAGCAAAGTTTGTAAATGGATGATTTGCAAGTGATCAGAACAGCTTACTCTAAAAGCTAAGGTGGAATGAATGCTTTTTGCGCCAGTAATTCCCTCGGTTATCTTAGGCGTCCTCCTAATTGACGCGATACGCGTCATCTCGCGAATCAACGATGCGATCATCGCATGTCCCCATGCCTTTCGAATCGCGCCTTGCGAACGCTAATCAGTACACCCAAACAAACACTAAACAAAAATAATCAATAAATCGATTATTTTCATTAATCAGTACACCTGTTCGAAATTCGTGTATACAATTAGGACGACGCCTTACCCTACACGCCGAAACACAACATTAAGCATAAATTAGCGATTAACAGGAAGAAAGACCAAATGAATATCGTTTGACTTATGCATTCGTACCCAAACAAAAGACGCACAACTACAAACGAACCTGCGAGAACAGCTCAGTGTTCTGCTGCTGGCGCTGCGGCGGGTTAGCGGCGGGCGCGGGCGCGGGAGCGGGCGCGGCGGGCGGCGCGGCGGCCGCGCCCACGCCCAGCCCCAGGTTGGTGACGAGGCTCGGCGCCGCCGTGCGCAGCTGCTCCATGCCTTGCTGGATCTGGAGCAGGGCGTTCAGGGCCTGTGGGAATAACCAGTGGTTGTAGAAACAGAATACATATGGTATTTATTTGTTGTCCGTCAGCCTGTCTGTCAATCTATCTCTGATCTATACCTATAAAACAGTACCGTGACTGACTGACTGATAGACAACGCACAGCCTAAATCACTGGACCTAGAGACTTGAAATTTGGCAAACATATACCTTGAGTATCCTAGAGGTGCACTAAGAAGGGATTTTTTGAAATTCCCACGGGATAGGGAACTAGCCCATTTTGGAATATTTCACGGAGGCAAAGCCGCGGGCCATAAGCTTGTCCTAAATAAATCAAAACCTATAGGGTACTTCACAATTACCTAGAATCATGAAATTTTACACGAAACAAGATCTCACAACACAAGTCAAGGAAAAATAACTAGAACCGATAGGTACCGAACCCTCTGTGCGCGAGTCCGACTTTCCCTTAGACGGTTTTGAAATGCAGGGCCGTGTTGTACATGTAAAGCTACAAGTTACAATCTACAAGCGGAAGTCTCTTTCTAACAAAAGGTGATAGAATGATACTTCCGCTTGTAAATTGTAACTTGCAGTTTTATATAACAGGGCCCAGATATCTCGTTCCAACGACAACGACGTTCGAGATGGCTGTGTGCTTGCGGCTGGAGATAGGAGCCAACGTCGTCTAGGCAGTGGATAAATTACGATTTTAGTTCAAGAAAATGTTCTGAAATGGATTACAATATAATAACGAACGAACCTGTGGGTTGGACATCATCTGTTGCATTTCTGGGTTCTGTAGCTGGGCGAGCATCTGTGGCATCATCGTCCGAATCTGGTCTTGCAGTTGGGGATTGTTCGCGAACATTGGGTTCTGCAAACAACACAGTCATGTTCTCATGTTCGCACTTGGATAAGTTCCCAACAGAGTAGGTAAATTAAGTTGCTCACAGATGGCGCCACAAGGTAAGACTCAATATCCTAAGGATAAGGATCATTAGATTCATTAGCCAATCATTTGACGAGTTAATCTTGCTGTTGTCCCTTTATGTTGCTACAATTTCAAACTGCGAATGTTGCATATAAACGCATTTTTACAAAATAAAATACGGCTTTCCCGTTAGAACTTATTATAACTTTTGAATATTTATTGAAAGAATACACGAAAGACCAGAAAATAATTTTATTACTCTGGGAATCGCACCGGTTCCTTGGCATTCTGTGTCCCACGCAATACTCTTACACTAAACCGACCTGGTTAACGAGCTGCGAAGCCATCTCGGGGTCGGCGGCGAGCGCCTGCAGCATGTTGTTGGTGTAGGGCGCCGACAGCATGGACTGCACGAGGCGCGGGTTCTCGGACATCTGCTGCAGCAGCGACTGCATGCCGGGCGTGTTGATGAGGCCGGGCCCGCCGCCCGCGCCCGCCGCGCCGCCTCCGCCGCCGCCGCCGCCTCCGCCGCCGCGCTGCCATGGATTGGGCAGCGGCTGCCGATTCTCGGCGCCTTGTTGCGGGTTTGTGCCGTCTGTCAGGGTAGCAAATACATTATTCATAATCATAAGTCATAAGATTCATTTATAGTGTTCTTCCCAAAGGGATACGCTTGTAAACGGAGTGACTGCCACTCTTCTCTGGTTTCAGACAGCTGTAATACTTCCTAATGCTACCATTGCTGCAATGCAATGCTGCCTACCATTGACTTGCCCTAACTTAATCAAAAAATTATGGTAAAACGTTGATAAAACAGCTGTCAAAAGTAACATTATGCTTTTGTAACATATCAAATAAACAAAATTGAACATCTCGTTGAAAATGCACTGTAGATCTAAAATAGAACGAACCAACTTAATAAGCACAAATATAAGACTTCATATGTAAAGCTTACTCACCAGAATTGTCCACTAGGCCGGAGAACGGGTTGCCGGCCATGCTGCTGGCTGCGTTAAGCATGGGCTCCTGTATGTCGCGGTACATCCGCTGTAGCGCGTTGTAACCACCTGGGAAAACACGTGCAGTTAGAATCAGCACCAACACAGATTCCCCAAACAACAAACCCTCGCCAGTTTACTCATGACATGCTTACTTCGCAAACGCTAAGCCGGCGCGCGGACATTTTTTGATCAAATCGTTTAGTATTTTCGAATTTGTTTGCTACTCCGCTTTCTCGCACTATTGTGAGTGCGGAAAGCTTTAAGTAACTCATTTGAGCATTCTAATCACAACTAAAACTAATTGAACAACTGGTAGAAGGTTTTGGAGCTTTGAAAATGGGCTTGCAGTTCCCTAGTTCCGAAGCGCGTCAGCGTAGTGTAGTGGGTGGTGATAGCTGGGTCTGTGTGACATATGTTGATTCGTGTGGCAGTGAGGAGGAAAGGTGTGGTCGCAGGTGAGCAAACTAAATGTATTTAGTTCATATCAACTATGCTGCCGAGCCTTACCAGGTATGCTCTCGAGGTTGGAGAGTGCGCGGTCGTGCGAGCGCATGAGCTCCTGCAGCATGGCGGGGTTGCGCGCGAGCTCCATGGTCTGACGGAGCAGCTCGGGGTTGTTCAGCATGTGACTGATCTCCGGGTTCCGCTGTGACAGATATCATTATCATCTAATCTTAATTCATCAAGGTCATGTCATAAGGCAATTCATCCATTTTAATGAGGTTTACAGAGGATTTTTTAATTAAAAACTGTCCATCAATATATCCCTTCTGCTCCTGGGTTTCATACAGCTACATTTTGTGTGAATAAATGTATCTCTCTTTCTCTTTTGTTCTCATATCATTTATTTTTATTTATCAGTAATTAATTAATTATTGTTAAAATAGTTTTCTATTAACAAATGGGTGAGTCAGCTGTTTCATAATGAAAATAACAAGTGTAACCAATTTCAATGAGAATTCCCTGACAACAGGGCTTACTATGTTTCTAAGTATTATACAAGGTATACAAGTAGTATACAAGGTATTTGAATTATATTGCTATCTACATTCAACATCATACTCCAACAAATACAATAAAATCATGATGACATTGATGACTAATGACACCTGACTTGCCCACATTTCTAAGTGTTTATAAATATTTCAAACCAGAAACTGGTTTACCTAAACTTAAAAAATCATTGATTTAAATTCAACTACTACACAATATTAATGATAATTAAAGGAGAAGTTATGCTAACAATTAATATTAGTGACAATTTATAATCAAGTTTGTATCTTTACTAAGTCCCTAACCAGAAGATTTTCAAATCAATTAGAATATTAGTCTAATGCTTAAATCTAATACTACTACTATTGTCAAATAGTTTTTAGGGTTACATAGCCAAAATGGTAAAAACGGAACACTTATAGTTTCGTCATGTTCGTCTGTCTGTCTGTGCCGCGGCTCAGCTCAGAGACTATTGGTACTTGAAAGCTGTAATTTTGCATTGATATACCTAACACATTAATTAGGCCGAAAAAGTGCTGTAATAAAATCATAAAAAAATGTTTTTTTGAGGTACAGTCAGCGTCATATATATGGTGACATCCAAAGTGCTCAAATAGTTCAGTACACCATACGATTTGTATGGTTTAAAAATATTGGGGGTGCTCTTATAAGTTATCGATTGAGTTATTCGTTTGCGAAATATTTAGCTTTGAAGTGCTCATTTTTGTTTGAGTCGTAAGTGTCTCCCACTCTACCAGAAAAACTGTTGTATTGTATTCAAAAATGTGAAAAAGATCTGAGAAGTAGTGCATACAGTGAATATAAAAGGAGAACTATCAGAGATAAGTAGGCTTTACAGGTTTGCGAGTAATTGTTGATCAACTTTTTACATGACTGCCCAAAGAAAAAGAGTGTATTGTTTTTATATTTGTCTATGTCAGTAACCAATATAAAATGACCCCACACTGCATACAGTTTGCTTGGGAGCAGGGTGGGTGCAAACACTGGTATTTATAGGTGTGATGAAAATACCATTAAAATTAGGTATGTATGCCAGGGCTTTTTATTAATGGCTTAGGAATCCTATCCTGGGCATGTCCCGCACACTAATGGCTGTTTTTTTTAATACTCAGAATATGCTAAACCAAAATTGTTAAATAAACAGCAATGTTCAAAAATTACCTAAGTGGAAATTTACATTGGAACTCTCATACAATAAACATGTAATCATGTAACATAACCATGAGTCACAGCTTGTCAATACACATAGTAAACTAAATACTATTGTAATTTTACTGTATGGGATTTCATAACTCTGAATGACTACTAATACTTACAGACATCAGGTCCTGCATCTGTGGGTTAGAGGTGATGAGGCTGCGCATGTTCTCGGGGTCATTCATCATCTGCTGCACCAGCGGGTTGTCCAGCACCTGTCGTAGCATGTCCGGGTTGGACAGCAGCTCCTGCTGCATCCGAGCCTGCCACAAACAAGAAAAGTTAACTGCATGTCAAATGTAGTTCATAATTATCTTTATAATGCTCATTCAAATAAAATAACAACCAGACAAACCTAACCTCCTAAGTCCTCACTTTTTATGATTGAAGTAGTGTTCCAGACCAGACCGAGATGCAAGTTCCCAGTTTTTTCGATTTTTGTTATTATTTCAACATGTTTAAAGCAATTTATTCATTGTACAAGCAATTATTCATACTATTAATTTGTACTTATACAAGTTTGCGGGGACTTACAAGGCTAAATTTAAACAATCAGTCTGATTTGTTTTTTATTACGCCTCAATGGTGTTTTAAAGTTTTGATTGAGTCTTGAATTAGCTCACTCAGCAATGTTAAATATGGGCATTGAAGTAACATGAAGTAACATTGAAGTGCATGTTAAATAAGTACATACAATTTGCAAATATGTACATCCATTTGTAAAATAACAAAAAGAGAAAATAACAGAAGAATATCCAAAATTCTTGTGACATCAATAAAGTGAAATTTTCTTACTTGCAAATCCATAAAAGTGCTCTGTCCAAGACCCAAGCTCTCCAAGCCAGCCAGACCTCCTAAAGAGTTCAACCCAAATGGAGTAGCACCCACATCAGCTGAAAAAATACAAGTTTTTTTTTCAGTGGTAAACAAAATTAATATAAAAAACATGACAAGGTGACATAGCATATATTGCATAGATTGTTGTATACACGTCAGTTGTTGGAGGGGTTACCTGGCGGCCGGCGTGGACCGCCCTCGGGCTCCGGCCGCGGCGGCGTCTTGATCACGAGGTGCACCGTGAGCCCGTCCTTGATGTTGTGCTGTTTCAGCGTGTCGACATCGTTCATGATCTTCCCGGCAAAGATAAGGCACAGCTGCTCCGGTTCCGCCCCGAACCGCGGCCCAAGCACTTCCTTCAACTGAAATCATCACAATTAACTATGCACCCGTTGCCTTATGATTGAATAAATGTCGTCACAAATTGCGTATGCAATATCTGTGTTATTACGCCATGAGTAAGGTTTCCGATGGTGGCGTACTCACTTTTCTAATGTCTGAATCCTCTTCGATATCCACTTGCTGTTTTTCCTTTGGAGTTTTCACTGTGATTGTAATTTTTTTGGGTTCATCCTGGCCCTCTGCCATTTTGGCAAATTTAGATGACTCTGGACTTTGGCGGAAAACTGAAAATATGTACAAGCACTATAGAATTTGACGAGTCTCATTGACTTGACTTGACGGCTCATAAATTTCTTGTCTATGATCTATGAGTGGGCCAATGTTGCCATGATTTTAAAAATAAATATATATTACACCTTTCTAGGGTCGTCCTCCAATCTCACCGGTTTTTCGACGGAAACAGTTCTATGCTTTATGGCAATTTTTCCGGATGTGGTGAAAAGCGGAAATAGCAAGAGTGACGGTTTGTTTCTGTGACATGAATGAAGGCTGACATGAAACAAAAACAAAAAACAGTTTCCAATAATGTCTCTCGCAAAATTTTAATGATATTAGTAAATAGACGTATGTTCTTATTATCAAACATAAAATAATACATGCTTGTGATCAGTTCCATCCGTATACCTTTTTTTTTGTTTTAGGCTTCCGTTGTTAGGAGACAATTTTTAACACCAAGTTATTAGCATTGCGGCATTGTTTTTGCATGCCAGAGGATGCTAAACTCATTCTTTTAGGTTTCCTGTTTTTTACAACTCTCATCCAATGGAGGTATGTAATTTGCCATGTATTGAAATAACTTTCAGTGTTCTCTTCGTTTTAATTTAAGCTTAAGTTTTCTCAATATTTTGAATCAAGTTGGAGCTGGCTGACACTTTCTTGCGCGACGAGGATCAATCATCCACTCACATCTATAAACCAGCTTTACCTGATAAAAGAAAACATGATAAATCACAAGGTAATTCCCAGACATAATAAATACCGTTCTTATTCAAATGGAATATTTTTACCTGTACCATATAACTTTGGAAGGAGCTACTAAGGCGGTGGTGGTCGTATTAAGGGCATAAGACTAAAAGTAGTCTGTCACAGCTCTTATCTCATTAATGTGCACCAGCATAAAAATATAATAGATAGGTAACTACCTGATTTAATTTAGAGTTAGATTACACAAGGCTTGAAATTTTACATATGATTTCACTAAATTTGTATTCATGGTACTTAACAATGGTAGTTAATAGTCAAAAATGAAACAGCTTTCCCTGTAAACAAAATCTTCATGACTAATATGATTGATTTTTGCTTGACCCATAAAAAAACTTTTTTTCCCCTCACTACCTCGGAAAGCCGTCTTTTATCCTTTAATGCAAGCGGGTAAAATCGCATTTTATCCACTAGTGGGGAAAGTAATTTGACCTTGGAGTGGAGCGTGTTTAAGTAGCTTTTGACAGATAACAAAACGTAAAACGCTCATAATAATGGTTCATTCGATGTTAATTATCATTAAATAAATGATAAATGGTTTGAGAATTTAATAAAAAATACCATATAATTAACTTGATGTTGAATATAATTCTGAAAGCACAAGTTGAGTCGATGCAATTTCAAAACGCTTTGTCAGAAATGTCAACATTGCTAGCAAAAAAATTCTCACCGACTCCGACTCACGTAAAAGTACACAACTTTCAGAGTTTTCTGTTACAATATCGTAAAAAAAATAGTGATTCCATTGATGAAGATTTATTTTATGACCTGTTTTTTGCGTGTTGCGCTTTCCTCGCTACAGTGAGATGAAAAGTTTTGTGTTACACACGGGTGCAAATGTCTTTTACTTCTCGTGTGTTGAAACACTCGCTACGCTCAGGATTCTATTTTAGAACCACTCGCTTCGCTCGTGGGTCAACTATAGAATCCTTTCGCTTGCTTGTGTTTCAATTCCACACTCGCGGGTAAAATACAACTGCACCCGTGTATAACAAATAACTATTTCACTACACCTAAAATGCTCACGCTAATTACATCAGGGTCTCCGGTTTGAAAATCCACCCCTGTGTCAATCACATTTCTTTTTACTAATAATTATGTACAGGTACTTTTTTTATTTGGTTGGGGTTGGTCTAAAAATAATTTCATAACAATCTGTCTGACCTTGGCGCAATTTGTTATCCAGTACCAGAATTTGTAGCATTTCCTAGCACCATCTTATTATAGAATATAATAACTTGTAAATACTGTTCTAAATCTTAAGTCTGTTACATAATAAATACAACTTCCAACTCTCTTCTTTTGGTCCCTAGGCATAACATCTGCCTTGAGAGAGAACTCTCTATTGTGTTCCTCACCACAAGTCTACACACACTAAGAAGTCTTCAGCAGACAATTGTCCAAGAAAACATTTTATGTAGGATGGCTTTTTAAGTGTGTACCTATAAATGAGCTCTTAATAAAGACTATATAATCTTCCAGAAGAGAAATGCGAGCTGATGGCGAAGGAGGAGGCGGACGCGGCGGAGACGATCGCGTCGCTCTTGCTGCGCAGATACGACGGCAAGGGCTACGGCGAGGACGACACCTCGCAGCCCACCTCGCGCGCCGCGCCGCAAGTGCCGCAGGAGCCCACCCGCAAGAAGAAGAAGAGAAAGAGGTGATGTTTATATCAAAAAATTATATGCAGAGCCAAGGGCAGGCGAGCGTTCATCGTGAAAATAAAAAATAAAACAATTCTTATTTAATTAATTTTCTCGACAAAACTTAGCCTAGGTGGGCTTTGATGGTGGCAAGCAAAGCAAACGTCCAAGGCTTCTCACAACAATTAACCCATGTGCAAATGTTTCTGGCGCAGGCTTCATAAAGGTTTTATTGAAGGTTTGCTTGCGTGCGCGATATCGGCGGGCGGCCTAAGAATGGGGAAATGGGGGGTGATTCATGACACCCTCCCCATAGTCACCACGCAACCTAACCAGTGCGTGAACTAAAAGAGAAATTACACCTTTCCTTTCCTATTCAGTTAGGTACAATACGAATAAGCGAGAAAAAAGCAGTAGTAATACCTAGGTACGCATTGCGAACTGTATGTAACAGCCGGTATGCCCACTTCTGGTATCAGATCCCAGATATCGATATGCCTAACGAACTGCCGCTACGAGTCCATCCGGCGGGTGGCGAGCGCGTTCGGCATGCGCGAGGTGTGCGAGGAGGAGGCGTGGAACTTCTACTGGACGGACATGAGCGTGTCCGTGGAGCGCGCCAAGGAGATGAAGCGCTTCCAGCGCATCAACCACTTCCCGGGCATGCTGGAGATCTGCAGGTATGGCTTTCAAGCCGCGACTTATGAAACGAAATCACGGTCCCCACTTCAACTAGACTTTTCTCAGTCGCTCACGCATCACGATAATAATATGTAGCCGGCTGTCCCGCTTGCATTATTATCTAAATGCCGCACCGTCTCACAATCTTATTTTCTTTGTACCACCATTCTTTATCATTGGAAGGATATGAAAATATGAATGGTGTAAGCGATGCAATGTTGTGCGCCTTAGCTAATATGCCTGCGGATTGTTACAGGAAAGATCTACTTGCGCGTAATCTAAATCGGATGCAGAAAATATATCCTAAAGAGTACAACTTTTTTCCTAAATCCTGGTGCCTTCCAGCAGAGTAAGTACCGCGGCCATTTCCTGCTCTAGTATTTGTAATAATCGATATTTTCTTTTTTTATATACTTATGTAAGTACATTTTTTAGCTTTGGCGAAGCACTGAACTACAGTAAGTCGCGTAAAAATAAAACATTCATTATAAAACCGGAATGCGGCAGCCAAGGACGCGGAATTTATTTAACCAAATCGCTCAAAGAAATCAAGCCTACAGACAAATTGATATGTCAGGTAATTGAAATATTTTCTTCCATCACTTTGTTTAGTTATTTCAAACTCATAATAATAAGATGCTGACATCAATAGGTATATTTGTTTATCTTTCAGGTGTACCTCTCGAAACCCTATCTAGTGGACGGTTATAAGTTCGACATAAGAGTGTATACTTTGATAACGTCGTGCGATCCTCTTAGGATTTTTGTCTACAATGAAGGTCTTGTAAGGTACGTTCTAATTATGAACTAAAAACAATTACTTTGCTCACCCGCGACCACTAAGGACAAATAGTTATATCTGTGCGGCAAATGTATGTTTCCATGCAACACCTCCGCCTCCACTGCTACACGAATTAACACTTGCCACACAGACCCAACTATCACCACCACCACTAAACTAAACGCTGACACGTTTCGGCACTCTCCACGAGGCCATTTACGAAGCACAACAACTGCTCAACATGCCACCACTTCCACTACACAGCGCAGTGGAGGCGGAGGTGTTGCATGGAAACATACATTTGCCGCACAGATATAACTATTTGTCATTAGTGGTCGCGGGTGAGCAAAGTAATTGTTTTTAGTTCATAAATATGGACCTCCGCAAAGTAACGCCTGATTCAATAAATTACGTTCTAATTACAATAATTTCCTGTTCTGTTAGTAAGGTATGCCATGTGCGAAGGAAAACTACCCTGGCACCTCCACTCACGAATCAAATGGCCCACTCTTAAGCCTATTGGGCTTCAAACGTCTTGCTGAATTTAGAACGAGTGCTTTAGGTACTCCTTGCTAATACCTATACGAGTAAGATCAACGTTCGTGTTACAGATTCGCGACGAGTAGATACGCAGATCCGAACGTCAACAACACTACCAATGTGTTCATGCACCTCACCAACTATGCTCTAAACAAGCACAGCCGCACCTACGTGTATGACTCTGAAGCAGGCAGCAAACGGTAAGTAATAAGGCCGGGCGGCCAAATGTATATTGCCGACTTAGGTTGTAAAAATACATGACTAAAAAAGTACACAGCTATTTACGTTATCGTCTAACTTCTTAGGAGATACAACAGTACTATAAGCAGCGGTTATTTATTATAAAGGAGTTAATTTAAGTTCCTGAAAATGCCAAGAAATCTACTGGTGTCCGGCGTAGGTTTATGATTATTTCATTATGGTTAGGGAAATCTCTCACGCCAAACATCACTTTCAGAGAAACAGTTTAATGGACTTTTTAAAAAACTGTTTTATTACCTATTAATTACACATATGCAAAGTCAAACTCTTTATTGCATATAAAATGTTGTGCATAACGGGATATTGACCGCGATTACCTTAGTTTAGGTTAGGATGAGCTCCCGATATTTCGAGGCAGTGCATCATGATCACGGGTAGACTGACTGACTGGGTAGTAAGGTAATCGCGGTCAATATCCCGTTATGAATATGTGTAATTCATAATAAAATAATTAGTTTTTGAAAATGTCCATCAAATTGTGTCTAATGTAATTATTTATTAACCGCGAATCATTTAAAACTTATTGTTTTTTTTTTTTTTTATATTTAAGTACCTATACTGAGCGTTGAAGAATTTGTCGCTTCCACATTACCTTATTGACGTAGTCACTGCTAAGTATAAAACATAGTACAACGTTTATTGGATTTCCGGGTCGTCAGCAAGATATCAACGTTGAACAAGATCCTGCTGTCGCAAGGCATCGACCTGGACCGCCTGTGGCACTCCATCGACCAGGTCATCGTGAAGACGATCATATCCGCGTGGCCGATACTCAAACACAGCTATCACGCGTGTTTCCCTTCACATGACATGGTTATTTTACTAACTACGTTGCGTTGGACACATTAATAAATAAATACTTAACCCATATATGCCCAGAACCATGTCTTTAATTGGTCCCTTAAATGCCCCTTGATTCGAAAACGATTAGCAACATAAATGCCCATAACTATACTTTGAAGTGATTCCTTATGAGCCTATATTGATTCGAAAACGAATCAAAAATGGAGCTGTCTTTGAAGTTCAATAACATATACATTTCGTTCGGGATGTGCATGCCACCGCCATCTATGTGTAGAAATGGATACTTTCTTCTAGTTGTCATTGATTTCATCGAGTACCTTAACTTATTTGGCGGATAATATGTCAGTGCAAGTTGCGACTTGATTTTGGCGTGCTAAAATTATGGCGTCTTTCACAAAAAAGTAAGTAATTATCCAGTTAACTGAAATACAGAAATTTGTGTAATGAGAACATAAGGTTAGATAACTTGGACATATTTTCTTGTAATTGTAATAAAGAATTGTCTGTATTCAGACCCCTAAAAAGGGTTTATTTAGACAGCGTATCGAAAACGAAACAGTGGGTAAATATGCGGTGAATGATACTGAATAGGCATTTTGTGTTTCAGAAGGAGCAAGCCGTTGTCAAGTAACGAAATAGTCGATATTGTAAATGATTTGGACTCGGACAGTGAAGCAACAGGGTTCAGATATTTATATTTACCCTCCTGGCGATAGATTAGTTTCAGACTCGGATTCTGGCGACGAGACAAATGTAAGTTTTGAGAAATTGTCGCGTGGACAACTTCTGGCACCTGCTGAACTGGTCATCATGTCAGCCGATTGACGTCCACTGCTGGACATAGACTTCCCCCAAGGCTCTCCACTCAGACCGGTCTTGTGCTTTCCGCATCCACCGCGGTCCCGCAATCTTTACTAGGTCGTCGCTCCATCTTGTTGGAAAGCCTACCGACAGCTCGTCTCCCGGTCCGTGGATGCCATTCGAGAACCATCTGACCCCATCGGCCATCAGTTCTGCGAGCAATGTGCCCCGCCCACTGCCACATAAGTTTCGCAATTCTTCGGGCTATGTCGGTAACTTTAGTTCTACTGCAGATATCATCATTTCTGATTCTGTCCCGCAGAGAAATCCCGAGCATAGCCCTCTCCATCGCCCTCTGAGTGACTTTGAGCTTCCTTATGAGGCCCATCGTTAGCGCCCACGTCTCGGATCCGTAAGTCATCACTGGCAACACACACTGGTCAAAACTTTTGACTTCAAACTCTGCGGTAATTTGAACGAAAAGACGCTGTATTTTGTATATTCGTCATTTAAATGCCCAACGTTTCGTTTTTGAACATTAAAAAAAATGGTCCTTATCCAATGCCAACAGCCATAAAAGTAGTTTTTACGTTTATAGGTAACTGTAGCCGACGTGTCTTACACCACCTCATTGACGCTGCATTGAAACAGAAGTCGTTCTGATAAGAACGTTAGTAATTGACGTCTGCCAAGGAACGAGAACATTTAGCGTGCGCTCGCGTCGGGAGCTCGGGACGACTGCGGCCAGTTATAAAAAGGTACTCTGTGACTGCGGCGCGAGCCGATCTGCGCAACAGTTTTGTTCCGATACAACGGACGGACTACGGCGGACTGAGGAAACATTGGCGCTACCCGTATTTATATGCGAGCGAGGAGGCCACGCCCCATCACGCCACTTTTCGTGTATCTCTTTTAATTATATAGATTTTAAGTGAAACAGCATTTTGTATCCTCGCGCGTACACTCACTAGTTTTAAGGTAAATTATTGTTATATAAGGAATCATTTTGTAAATATATATTCATTCCATTAGAAGACTCGTACAACTTAATTAGGAGTTTTATTCCACTGCAACCATTCTCCTAAATACCTATTACTAGCAGCCCGTCCCGGCTTCGCACGGGGTAGACAATTATAAAATGAAAAAAGTTGTTGTAGTGACATAACTACAATAGTTGGACATATGCTACCGCGGAGTTTTTTGTAGACATTATGATGTTCTTCAATATTGTTGTACATTATTTTGTTCTATCGCTAATAGTTTCGGCAGCGCATTCGACGAAAGACATTTTAAGACTCATTTTTCTACACCTTCGGTTACATTGTTAAAATTTTACCAAGGATCCCTAATTATAAACATACAAAAATAGGTACAAATCTTTCCTCTTTATAATATTAGTGTAGATAACAAACGTATCCAAAATTTATAAGAATCCGAGATATAAAATAGTTCTGAGCAGATGCAGTGCTGATCGTTTTCGAATCAGAAGGCATACACAACACCAATTACAAACCTAATTACGGTCATATTGTGACGTTGATCGTTTTCGAGTCGGGGCATATAATGGGTTATTAACACGCTCACTTACATATTTCATTTAGCACTTTTACTCGGTAGTTTTTGGAAACATTGCGTAATTTCATACTTATTATATTAGTATTTTTTCGTAACCGTTTGAGTCGTTAGTTGAAATACAGCCTAACACAAAGTTACATACAATACATATTTACTCGCTTATGTTTTTCTTGGAGTATGGGAGCATTAATTAGGATAATGTAACATGGAGCGAAGAAGAAAGCCATTAAGAGTGTTTAGGAAAAGTACAAAAACTATAAAAAAAATATAACAAGAGGATTTTCATCGAGCGTAACTGTAGATGTCGTTTCGTGTTTACCTAGAGCAAAATAGTTGCTTCTTTTATTTGAGGGTGCCTAATGCCTATTTCCAATTACTTAAAGTATGTTTTAGTATTTATGTGTATTTCAATCGCATTTTAGCGTTCGGTATCGTTGCGTAGTTATTCTAAGTTTTCCGTAGATATTTAATATTTATTTTTTAACAATGGAAGCATTTTCCATTTAACGTACCTATGTATTTTGAAACTTATCTACCTTAATATAAAATTTACAGGTCCACGCTTGCTTCGAAATACTTGGGTTCGACATTCTGCTAGACCACAAACTTCACCCATACATCTTGGAGGTAAATCAAAAAATTTGCTAATAGTGTACCTAACCACTAAGGACGGATGGATTCTGTTTGTTTATTCGTCGCAGGTAAACCACTCGCCAAGCTTCCACACGGACACAGCTTTAGACCGTGAAGTGAAGGAGGGGTTATTGACCGACACGTTCACGATGCTCAACATCTGGCAGTGCGACAAGCGGCGCGTGCTGGAGGAGGACCGCCGCCGCATCCGCGACCGCCTGCTGCAGACCAACAAGTGAGCGCTGAGCGGGGTGCGGGCTGTCAGCAGCCACAGTAAAATCAAACACAACAACGAAATCAGGCCCCTTTCACCAACGTTACAAATTACAATTTACAATGACAATTCGGTGTAAATTGTTGATTTGTATATAAGGTTTTTTCGTAGTGTGAAATAACATGTAGATTGAATTGACGTTGATGAAATTAGCAACATATCAGTCGTATCACCAACAACAGTACTGTCATCTCATTAGCCATATCAACAACTTGTGTTTTTATCAGCAGAACGCTTGTTCAACGAAATCTTAAGATTTTAGAAGCGTAAAAGTTTTTCGGGATCCCAGCTAGAGCACCCGATTAACTTTTTCCCTTTTAAAACCTCGATGTCAACAACCGAAGAATCTTCGACAAGATCTACAACAGGAGCGTTAATGTCGTCGCCAGACGTCGTTATAGTCGGAGTAACAATTCGGCAGTTTTGAACTTTCTGTCTGAATTGTTTTTGCACCGGCAAAAACGACGTCTGCCTGCTCAACTCCAAGTTCTTCAACAACATCAATAATCTATATGACATCTTCAACATCATGAAAAACAACAAGAAGTTCTGTAAAAAAATAAAACATTTTTGCCGACTGTACATAAAACAGACAGAATGTACCTGTATTGTCATCCAACTTACAAATTCATGGCAAATTTAGTTGATGCCATAACCGTTGAAGAGTTCCCTCCTGCGGAGACGATCCTGGTCGTACCGCCAAAATTTTACTACCAGATTATTGTCACTGGACTTACACGAGTATGCCACAGCTATACAGGACACGTGGTCGAATACGATTTTTTTTTACTTTTGAAGCAGACATCATAAAATTATTTAGTTACTTAAATAACAACAGTGCAACTTAAATATGTACAAGCTTGTCAAGAAAAACATTGCCATTGTCGTTATTAGCAACATTTAGTATAAATTTATATTATTTATTTAAATTGTAAAGAACTCGTTAAAACAATAATTACAAACTAAAGATCAGCACTAATAGGCTTCTTCAATAGGATCCACAATATTATTAAATACGATTGGGTGTAATGTTACATCTGTTACATTAAGTCGTATCCGTAATATTATAAAATACACATAAGTACGTAATAGTTCATAAATTGTTTTATGACTCGCAACTTCATATTTAAAAAAAATTCTTAGGTTGCCTTTTGTTGGGGGCATCCCCAAAAGCAGCAGTAACATCTTCAACATTAATTATATTCTGAAATTCACAATGATCGGATAACCGTTTACCGTCATCGAGATCGGCGCATAATCATTAAGATCAAATTTGACGTTATCACCTTCAGAAACAACAGCAAGTGGTATTTTCTGTTTCCAGGTTTGCAGAGTTCACTCCTGGGGAAGAAAATAAGGAACCAGAAAAAAGCCCGTGGCAGACGCAGATACAGTGGGAGGAGACTCATTTGGGCAACTACAGGTAAATCACAACTCGTATGATGACTACAAATCGATTTAACCCTTAATTTGGCAGTGTACAACATAATGGACATAGGCAGTACATAGCACAAACGTCATAAAATTAATTTTTCTGCCGTTCAAAATTATGTCATAATCAAAAGTCACTGATCAATCAATAGCAATAGAAGTTTACTTAAAACATTTTTATTTTGAACCATCATCAATATCTATAGCAGTCTTTTTGGATTTTAATTTTATTACACATTTTTAGTAGATATAAAATCAGAAGAGACTAGAACTCAGGTTTTCACTTTTCAGTTCTGCCAAATTAAGGGTTAATATCCATCGGAGCTCAATAGATAACACATAAAACAGTTTCTTCATATTGCGGCTCATACCATCGAACATAAGCCAGCGAACTATAAAGATATGGAAGCATAATAACGCCTATACATCGGCGCACGAAAATATGACCCTATATCACGGACAACTACGACGCAACGTACACATGAAATAATAGTCACAATCGAAACTCCCGTGACACAAGCCCGCACGTCACGAACATCATGGATGACTGACGCGCCGCGTTGTTTATATTTTAGCCGCGATATCTATGTGGTGGAGCCATTTTTTGGGCTTAGATACAATTCCATAGATATTATTGTCCCTGGACATAAGCAGACACCTCTCCGTTGTGTACGACTGGCGGGTGAGCCGATGATCGAGGGCTTGCGGCGCGAGTTGGAGACACGGCCAATGGCGCGACGCGCTCAGCTTGGAGGAGGAGGGGTAGAAACCGTGTGAAACCAGCACTAAAGCACGCCCCCCCCCCCCCTCCGCTCCCCCTAGCCCCTAGCCAAGCTAGTGTGCCCGCAGGCGCGTGTACCCGGTGGGCGAGCAGTACGCCAGCCTGTTCCAGCAGCCGTCGGGCTCGCTATACACCGGCACGGCCTCCTCGCGCGCGCGCGGCGATTGCACGCGCTTGCAGAGGGAAGAGTTCCAGGTACACACGTTGTCCATCACCTCGATAGTTTTCGAACGACTTGGTGTCGTCTTTTGTTTAATTTAATAACTAATATAAAACTACCGTAAGACATATTCAGACGGAATAAACGGGCCAGTCACGTATTTCTAGTCGAAGTTAGACCGACATGTTTCGAACCAATCCGTGGTTCTTTTTCAAGGTTGGCTCGAGCTGCGGTGCGCTCCCTCGCAACTCGACTGCTCGGCTGTTCGAAACATGTCGAGTACACCTCGAATACAAATACGTGAGTGACACGTTTCTTCTGTTTTAATTCAGTATCTCTCGTTACCATTGCTACTAGAGTCGACCGGCATTGTATATGTATATTTTCAGTTATTAACCCGTGGAGCATCCTATAAACAGCCAACTTCATACAAAGTTGGACCCATCATAAGCATACAAACTTAAAAAAAAGTCAGGAACAGATGGGTGTCCCTAGGTTGTTTGACCCTGGACACATCCGTCACTTGTTATAGAAACCAACTGATGGTAAAATATTAAATATTGGTTTTCTTCTAGCAAACCAAAGCTAAAGCGGAGGCGCTCAAAAAGCCTTCTCAGCCCAATAAGGGCCTGAAAGATGGCGAGAAAAAAGTAGGCGAAGAAGCGAGCACCGTCGCTTCCGAGAAGTCGGTCAAGAGCAAAGCGAAGTCAGAAAAGGACCAGAAGAAAAAAGATGATAAGGAAAAGGGGAAACTTACTGCCAAGCCGTCGCAAGCGCTGCAACCCGTCAGTTGATACGAGAAAAGTGTTTTTAGTTTGATGCTCAATTTAGTCTCTCTTGCTCAGTGACCCAACGTTGCAAACTAGTTACGAGTAGCTTGTTTTATCGTAACTGTAATTGGCTTTTTAATAATAAAGTAAAAAACAAAAGTTTAATCGGGAACGCACCAATTCTCTACTTTCGGCTGTGCCATCCCATCTCCGAACTTGAGCTAGACTAGATTAGCTAAAAATATCCGATATCTTACAACTCAGTGTACTGAAAATCTTGATTAGCTTACCTTACGTTTTAGGTGGAAGAGAAGGAGGTGAAGCCGGCGTACGTGCTGTGCTCGTTCGAGCCCGACCCGATCGTGGAGCGCGAGGAGCGCGAGCGCGTCAACCAGCTGGCGCAGCGGGACTTCCTCGTCCGCAGCTACGGCTTGCTGGAGCAGGTGGCGGGGCCCTTATGGTCACGGGCGTGATCATAATTTGATATACCTACTGTTCTAATTTTAATTTTGTTACCTGGGCATTTTCAAAGGTACCCTTTCTGCCAAAAAGTCCTAAATTTTTCCATAGAAACTTTATTTGTCAGTTTTGTGACGGTCCGTATAGAATGTATATTAAAACGCGTCACAAAACTGACAAAAATTGCGGGACACTTTTCTTATTATATAAATAGATAGCCCTTGTGATTCTGAGCAGAAATAAACCAAAATTTGTTAAGTTATCCAAAAAAAGTAAAGGGTACACAGTTTTTTAAAATGGTGAGCATTTCATAATAAGATGAAACTTATGATCATACCTGTTGATCATAGGGAGCTCCTCGGGTTAATACCTACAACAAATAATATATGTATTTACTTGTGGTAATATTTATCCCTGTGTTTCCAGATCTATCTGGTGATGAAAAAAATGGGTACTCTGAGGCCCGAGGACGAGCGCAAATACGGTGTGTACGGCCGACTGTCCGTAGTCTCTAACTCGCCAAAGGTACGGCTTGCTAGTGCAACATTTATTTAACATGTTGCCAATAATACTGAAATTGCAACATTATTTTTTTCAATGATATTGAGGTCGCGTTTTGTCTTTTTGAATAAGTTTTCTGTTAAAAATGAAATTTTTTATACTAAGCTTTTTTTTCCCGACTACTTTTATTGTCATCCGACTTACATACATATCTATACAAAATTTGAAGTCAATCCAACCACTGAAAGTGGGTCAAAATTAACTTGCAAATTGCTCCAGTTGCGTTGACACCATTGACTAACTGTCGCTGTTTTTCCTAACCCCCCGGGGGTTATGACCAAGTAAAACATGTCTTCATTTACGGATAGTGAACCCATAGTATCCTGTCGCAATGTTCGGAGGCCATTTCATGGAAGATCCCATGAAATATTGTCATTCTTGTCACGTTGGCCAACACAATGTTTTGTAACGATTCTAGTCTATGAATTGGCGTTTGAACATATTGAGAAATTCAGCTGTCCTATTTTGTAATCATACAATACTGAATGTAATATAAAATATTGTGTTTGCCCACAGAAAGTGTGATTGTATATGCTGCACGAAAGTAAAATAAAAATGCGAAAAAAAATAGGTGTAAGGACTTACAGACGGAACAGATAAAATTTTGTGTACAGACCGCCTTTACGAAGTACAAGATTGTGAAACACAAGCCTGACGTCTTCGGGGATCATTGCGATGAGGGTAAGTTTATCTGTTCATAAATAAAATGTTATACTTATTGGTGCATTCTGGTCAACTGTATATAATTAATATCATTTAATATACATACTTAAGTCTCTTACTCAAAGAATTTTGATGCAGGCAAACATTCAAAGGCACCTGATCTGAGACATACGCTCGCGATAAAAAAAACTCTCAGGCTTACTCTCCCACTATAGAATTTACAAACTAACCAATTAATAAAACCTCGGATAAAAAAAAATATGAAGACGCAAACACCTGCATCTATCTCATCACATCATAGGACTCCAGTATATATTGACTGAAATTCTGAATCACGACATAATTTGAATGTGAAAAGGTTTTAAATATGTAACTTAGTTACGCAATGTCGTATCAACAACTGTACGTTTGGAACAACTGACCAGCGTCCTTGTTTCAGCTTTTTCAAGTCCACGAGTCTACGAATCTGGGCAAGCATGACTATTCATACTTACAATATCCTATCCTACTATTACTAATATTCCTACCATTCATAATGCGAAAACAATTTGAGATCTTTAAATATATCTAAGAGTGCTCCTCAGTGGCGTAACCCTGTGCTGTGTGATAGGACTGCAAGTGCAGTGTCGCGACGCGGTGATGAACGAGCGGCCCGCGGCGCCGGCGCAGCGCCCGCTTTACAAACGGACGCACCTCGCGCGGACGGCTTACACCATATGGAAAAGCAACTCGTAATATTTCATCTATAATCTTTAAATTTATAATGCACAAATGTTGCACAATGTGCCAGACCCAATCTACGTAAATATCAAGGAGGATAGTATACGGAGTGTCAAAGCCCATACTTCGAATCGTTCCCCGCAGTTATATTAAAATTCAGGCAATTTCTAGATGGCGCCAAGGTCGTAGCCAGCGGGTCAAATAATAACAAAACAGCGGTACGAATGTGTCACTCAAGCAAGGTAGATGGCGCTGAATGTAAATAAGAACGATTCAATGTATGGGCTTTGTCAATCCGTTTACTTTCCATGATCCTTGGCAAATATGTAACTTTTCTTAATTCCCATTTCTCACGTATATCAAAGTATAGGCCGACATGTTTCGGACTAATCCACAGTCCTTCCTCTGCGCAGTTTTCTTTTCGCTACCGCTGAAGCGTGTGCTTCCAGAGGAAGGAGTATGGATTAGTCCGAAACATGTCGAGCTATACTAGACTGACATACAGTGTGTAATCCGTTTATTTCACTATGATTGCATCACATGGTAGTTTCTTGTTAAAACTAATAAATTGATTTATTTTTTATAGATTTGCACCCTGATCCCACCTATCAAATAAGGAAAGCATAGATTGTGCTTAAAATCAGTATACGACTTGCAAGTGTCGCCGTTGTGTTCATAAACTAAAACTGTGCCATTTCATGCCTTGCTCGGCCAAGCAAGCGCCAAATGTGGTTGTACTAGTCAAAAAGCGACCTTACCTTGCTCAACTCGGTTATTCCTTTTAAGCATTATTGTAATTTTTCTTCAGAAACAATATTTAGATTATAATTGCTTTAAATCTTGAAGTAAATAGTATTATTTTACTTTTAACAATTGTGTGCCTTAAGCTTGTTTCAAACGGACTATAACATCATTGTTACTGTTCTGTAAATTCTGGTGATTATAAAAATAAGCAAACTCTATGTCAAAATATATTTACTTTGTGTACAAAACAGTTTCATTTTCGAACTCGTCCTTATTTATAAATTGATGATAAGCAATAAAATGTATTTCATAAGGTCCAATGTGTATTTTCGGCATGAATTATACATAAATGCATTTAATTACATCTATATGACTTACCTAATTGTCACAAAGTTTAAAGTCCTGCTTAATGATAATTATTATTTAACACTTAACAGCAAAAGATATTGCATCCACACACCACTTGTATAAAATTGCACTTCTGGCATTCTCCATTGTACTAGGTAATGTATAGGTACAGACTACTCAGAACAAAAGCTTCTTAGGCAATGAACCTCCATCTATGCTGTCTAGGAGTTTTCGCTTGAGTGAAGGCTTCTCGGCCTCCAGCCTAGTGACGTTGGAAGGCATAGGCAACTTCGCCCCCACTGTTGGCGCTGGCTTGTTGCTGCAACGAAAAATACCGGCTCGAATAGTTCAGGAACAAACGCCGTTATTATAAAATTCCTACGACTACGTAATTGGCAGAAAGGAAAGCTTTTGCAAACAATCAAATACAGATTTTGCTAACTGGTTTGCCCTGTTTCGGCCACGTGAGTTGAAACTCATTCACGAACTAAAAACAATTAATTGTGTGGTCGCAGGTGAGCAACTAATAGTTTTTAGTCATGGATATTGGAAGAATTCGCATTGACATCTCTTTCTTTGACATAAGAAGCGCCATTGACGGCTGAAGTATATCTAAAACCCAAATCCTGTTCTAAATGCTCACAATGTAATCAAAATGACTAACCTGTAACTAAATATTATCATAATCATCATCATCAACACAACAGAAAGACTATAGTTTTCTATGTTCCCGAACGGTTAACCGACGGTGGAAATTTCAAACGACTAAGGGACAAATGGAGGGTAACTACAACTTAGAAAAGTTCAAAAACATTTTAATTCCAAAGTAGGTCTAATATTTCAAAAAACGGCAGAACTGATTTTGACGACACTTCGCTAAGACAGAAGCATCTCGGATTAACCTAGCTTACAATAAAAAAAAAACATTTAAATCGGTCCATTCGTTCACGAGTTACGATGGCACCGCCAGACAAAAAGATGCACATATCAAGCTTAAACACCGCTCTCCTTGCGTCGGGAGTTAAATAGGATATTTATATTTGTGAACCTGAAGTACGGCATCTGCAGCGCCTGCGTGCAGTCGCAGCGCTGCGGCGGGTGCAGCACGAGCAGGCTCTCGAGCAGCTGGATGAGGTCGTCGGCCGCCGCGCTGAAGATGTGGGGCAGCTGCTGGGCCGGGAACTGCTTGAATTGTACGTAATCCGGCAGACCTTTCATGCCCTGATGGAGTGTTAAGAAGGTGCTACATTAGGGTTGTCATACGTACATGTCCCAGTTTGAAGCATGGTGGCCCGGTGTCTGGCCCGTTAACCCTTTCGTTCCGGCAAAGTCATACACAAAATCTACCCAGTTTGCCAGGTCCAGTGAAATGATATCTGCTCCTCAGTCCTGTAGGCGAGTTAACTCGTTAACAGAAATGATGCTCTTACGTCCGAAAGGCTACTCAACTCGGCTAGGTAAAACGCTTTTCAAAGCCGGTAGACGAGATAACTCGTTAGCATTGTCAAACTTTGACATTACACAAACAACATTTTGACGAAACTATTAAGATACAAATACGTAATGAATGAATTCTTGGGGTAATAAGTTTATTCACTTTTCAATTTTAACCTAGTTGCCAACACCACAATAACTGCAGCAAACAGATATGACTCAAGACCCAGAGTACGGGACGCAATGCGTTCGGTTGCGGAGGATGTAGTGACATAATATTAACAAAGAGTATACGCGCCTACCGGATCTGAGAGCTCATCGCACAAAATGAGTTAACTTGTCAGCCGGAATGAAAGGGTTCACCTTTTCGACGCTAAGACAAATGTCAAAGCACTCATTAATACGCTAAACCGTTTGCAAAAAACCAAATTCTATCGTTCTTATTGCTCATACATATATAATTGGTACCTACATTGCTGTACAGCAATACAAGCGGTTTCTACGCGACATTGCTTTGGTGGCGTCAAGGTAATGCCTATCTCAAGAAGAAGAAGAATGTAAAATCAATTTAACGCAATGTTTTACTATGTTACATATAATTATGTAACACTTTGGAACTGCAATCTACAAAAAAATACAGTTATTTGATAACATGAATAATTTTGTTATGCAAATGATATTTTTACTTACTGGCCAATTTTCATCATTTGGTGTGCCAAACACCTGGAAGATGCGAGTCAGCTGGTCCAGATCCGACTCTCCGGGCAGGAAGGGCACGCGCAGCAGCAGCTCAGCCAGGATACAGCCTATCGCCCACATGTCCACCCCTGTGCCATACTGTCTTGCCCCAAATAATAGCTCTGGTGATCTATGCAACAAACAATAAACATAAAAAAAAAAACTACACTTTTTCTTTGGCCAGTCGTGTAATAAGGCTAACCTCTGAGGCTGGCCTCATAGATTTATAATATACAGATCAAGATCAAGAGTTGCAATTGATTTTTATATTATATCTTATCTGTGCTCAAACTCAAAGACTAGTCAGATTTTTAAAATTATGTAATCTGCGGTGGTTGTCGTATTACCTGTACCATCTTGTTACAACTTGATGAGTGTTTATTCTGGTTGGAGAGCCAAAAGCTTTTGCTAATCCAAAATCACCAATTTTCAGTATGCCTTCCCGATTTATCAATAAATTGTTTGGCTTCAAATCTCTATGTAGAATCCAATTCTGATGCAAATATTCTAAACCTGAAACAATAATTTTCTTTGTTTTCAAATCAGGCTAGCTTTTCTTCATTCATATAAAATTATTGCTAGCAGCAGTATTTTATATTTCATTTCAAAATTAAATATTTATTTAAAAAGAACTCGTAATTATCTGATGCTGTAAATAGGGTTACTAGATGGAATTATTAATTACTAGACAGAAAAGTGAAATGTTCTAAGAAATTCCAAGGAAAAGTACTGAGATTTTTATTCATAAACGATTCTCAGGCCTATTGTATAAAATTAAAAAGATGGTCCCACACTCACTATACCACATATTACATTCATACCTCAACGGGCAATGCTTTGAAGTTAGGTTCCACAACGAACACTCGGAATTGTATGTACAAGATTAAATCTGGAGTACCTCAGGGAAGCATACTGGGACCAGTTCTCTACACCATATTTACTGCTGACCTACGAGATCCAGCTCTGGGAGACACCCAGTAATAGAAATATTGAGATCCTGGAACGATTTCAAGCCAAAACACTCAGATCCATCTTTAAAATACCACATTACATAAGTAATAAATTTATATATCTGGATTTAAAGCTGCCAACCGTCAAACAAGAGATTAGGAAATATAGCTTAAACTACCAGAAAAGACTGGCAAAGCATAAAAATGAACTCGCCCTAGGACTGTGGGGAGACAAAAGCTTACGTTACAGGAGATTAAAGAGACACAGTGTCCTGACACTACTGAATAGATTCGACAGGATGGAATGAGACACCAAAATTCAAAATTCAAAATTTTATTCAGCGAATAGGCAGTTGAATGCTCTTTTACACGTCATTTTTTTTGAGTCTACTAGCGCTTTCGGAAAGACCATGATTGCCAAGGAGAATGCGCCGCAAGAAACTTGACACAAAGTCATTTTTTCTAAAAACAAGTTACATTAGCTCTTACAATACGTAACCACAGATAAATTACACAAAGAAATAGGCTTGAGTCGGTCAGGAACTAAGAACTGTTAGGAATGAATTTCCTATCGCGGACCGAAAGGAACTAAATCCTTTCGCATGATTTGAATCGGTCTTCGTTCCTTTAGTTCAGTAGGTAGAGGAGTGGAGTGGATGAATCGCTTGAGCGGAACCGAGCGAGTGAGAGTGACCGAGACCGAGGAGCGAGATAAATAGCGCTCGTTCATAGTGTCACTAGAGCAAGCGGGAGTGAGATGAACAACTATCATTCCGTTCCGTGTCCTTCACAGATCTAAACAGTTCCAACTCGTTCACTGAACTACTAAACTAAAGGAACTAAAATACCGAACTAGTTCCTTTCACCGATTGAACGAGATAGGAGCGCTCCCTTTAAAGACCGAGTACGCACAACTCTACAAAGAAACCTCACTCTGTCATTAAAAAATTAAGAGAGAAACAAAAAACCGTATTTTAGAAACAAGTGTAAAAAGTAATTATTAGAACAGCAAAACCAGAACACTTTACTTTCACCCAAACTCCCAACTGGGAAGTGTCTCACCAAGCTAAAGAACCCAAACAGATACAAGATATCAGACAGAGTAGTGGCCTATTGTTGTGGTCAACAGATTGCCATGACGCAGAAAAGGAAAAAAAAAAAAAAAAAACGATTCTCATAGTTACACAACACTAGTTATTAAGGATGATTTATTCTAAATCAATATAATTATGGTAACCTTAGATGTAGATGGCTATTCATGGATAAGGCCTAAACTTAAAATTAATAACGGACTATTGGAGAAGTACTCTTATCAGTCCTTACCTTTCAAAGTCATTATTGTATATGCCTTCACATTTGCAGGAGTAAGCACAATGTTGTTGTCCTTAACTATTATCTCCAAGTCAGTATCCATGAAGTCAAACACTAATGATACATTTGATTTTTGCCCAAATACATCTGTAAAAAATATACCTATTAACCATTTAACCCCTTTTCAGGCAACACCAATCTAGTTAGCTTAGCACGAAACTAAATGAATATTCACAATAATAATAGGTATATTGGGCACTAATTTTAAGATAAGCAACTTTTCACAATCACATCCAATCTTATTTGAATCTTAAATATTATTTAGTTTTAATCACATAGATTAATAAATCATACCATACCTAAAAAGGGTTAAAGTAAAATAAATAAAATGTATAAAATACCTAATAATCCAATCAAATTGATGTGCTGTAATTCCTGCAACAGCTTGATTTCCCGAAGGGCAGTGCGGTTAATACCATCTTGAGCCTCCAGACGAGAACCAATTTTTATCTTTTTTACAGCCACTATTTTGTCAGTTTTCACGTCTCTAGCTTTGTAAACCGTTGCAAACTAAATACAAATGAAACAATGTTATATTGAAGGTTATAAACTAAGTCACAAAATGTAAACATGCAAATAAATAAAGTGTATAAATAAAAGCATGGTACGTAACTCAAACCCAAAGTTAAGATGTGTAAACACACGGTAAATACTTACTTGTCCTTCTCCAAGGAAGTCAATTTTCTCATAACGTAATGTAGGCTCTTCCATTGCGAGTGCAATCAAATGGTTTATTGCTAGTAATAATTACTTAACTTATTCTCATTATGGAAGCACCATTAGTGGTAAAAAAATACTAAATACACATTACATTTCGAGTGCAATAGCCTTTTCAAAAACTCTACTCGACCCAAAACATAAAAAGGTCTTAAGGTACCCGGTGCCAAAAACGATTGTAAATTCAAAATTTGTTTGACACATGCACGTAGTGATTAATTATTATATTCTCTTTGGACACATGTTTTTTTTTCACGTTTAGGGAAACTAGGGATGTGGCAGGGTAGGTGAAAATCGGTTTCTGAATATTTGAATTAAGGAGGATTAATGGAAGTTTTATTCAGTGACTTAGATAAGCTTGATTGATAAAATACCACAATACCCTGTGACTGTGACAATACCCGACAAGTTAAGTGGAGTTCTTGAGTTGCCTAAAAAAAATTACAATACGACATCGACATTACGACATTACATGCACATTACATGGACATTACCACAGAGTACCTTTTTATAACTGGTCCGGCCCGGAGAATGTAATGTAATAGGGCTGTTTATTGTGTTGTGGGTTTGGTTTGATTGATAGAGTTCGTGTCGATAAAGGTGCTCTGTGGTGACGATTATGCGAGCGAATCACATGCGAATGTGAAAGTCAGGGGGAGGAAAGTTACCTGTATTTGACAGTTGAAGTTTTTAGCTGCGCCATCTCTTACCTGTGTAAGGCTAATTTTAGTACAGTGCGTTAATCATTGCTGTCGGTTTAAAAAAAATACGGTTTTTTTTTTCATTATACATTGCAAAATTTTATGAAAAAATATCGAACCGAAGGCTTGTAATTTTCAGTCACAAATTATTGCTTGTACTTCTGTTAAAAAATGTGCAAAATTTATCATCATGCAAAGAAGAAAAAAAACGGTTTTTGGTACACCTACTACATCCCTTCAATATTTTCGGACCACAGAGTACCTTTTTATAACTGAGACTGTTTCGGACTCAAGTAAACGTCATACAGGGGGACGACTACGAAATTCGAAAATCGAAGTTCGTATCGTATCGTCCCGCTCGCTCTCGTATTAAATCATATTAGCGTGAGCGGGACGGCACGACACGAAGTTCGAATTTTGCACTTCATAGTTTAGGGCCAGAATGCAGCTGATGCAGCGCCCAGCGGCTTTCTGTTTTTTAGAAAATGCGCAGTGTTTAACTGTTATTTCGTTAATTGTCCACTAGTAAATACGTAGTGTCGATTTTCAACTCCTCCGTTTTTATCAGTGTCAGTTCGTGTGTATTGGACGTTGCGACGAAAATTCGGACGCTTTAGTTACAATCTTTCTGTGTTGTTTCAGTTATTTGAGATGCTTGTGATTTGTGCTATTGTTAGTTGATGCGATTTTAGACGCTTTAAATGCATAATTTACGAAATAAACGATTTTGAATTCTGAGTTTGAATTTTTCATAATGTCTAATCTAATAAGAGTGTGTACACATAATTCGTGTGTGCGCGCGCGTGCATGTGTGTGTGCGCGCGTGTGCTCGTGCGCGCGTGTGTGTGTTATGAAATCTGTTCTGTCGACTATCACAGATAAAAGATGGCATTGCTGTAGAGGCTGGTTGAGGGTGACATTTTTTTCCGCTGAGAGGGCGCTCTATTCCCCGTATATTATATTACTCTATGGTGAAAGTGTTCTGACAGGGTAGCATAAATATTTTTACTGATAACAGTAACAGTTACAACTATTGTAGTGCTATTGTATTTACTAATTTACTATAACTTATTGTTTAAGGTTTTGATAACCATGGCTTCCACCAGCAAAAGTCACGTATACTATGAAGATATTCCACCTGGTATGCTGAATGAAGAAGAGTTTATTTGTACAGAAAAAATTGTGCCAAGGAAAATTAAGCCTCAAAACATTGTTGTGAGGTTGATGGATCGAGAAATTTATGGGTCAAGGAAGCCGGGATCTCATTTCCATGTTGTAAGAGAATTTTATCAAAATGTATTTCCCAACTTGACAATTGTGAATGTTGAAAAGCCTCCTTGTTTCCTAAGAAAGTTCAGCCCGGATGGAAAACATTTTATTGCTTTTTCTGCTGACCAGACGTCCCTAGAGGTAAGTACTTTCTGTCCAATGTTTACAGTAAATAAACTATGAGAACATAAATAATGATAATGGATTTATTTAACTTTTTGACAGATATATGAGTATCGAGGAGCATCAGCAGCTGGGGACTTGGTTGCAGGATACCCACTAGATTTGTTAAATGCAGATGCAGATGTACACTATAGAATAAGGACTCACATATTTTACAGATTCTTCAGGGTAAGTTTAGTTTTGTTATAATTTTATTTAAGGAGTTAACCTTTCCAACGCCAAGGACACTTAAAAGCGTCATGAGCAGGCGATCCTACGACGCCACCAACGCTTATAGGCGTCCGGCTGCACAGTGCAAATGCGACCTACCGAACATACGCTTAAGGTTAAGTTCGCGTTGACGTAATGCCAACTTGGCGTGTGGATGACAACTTTTGTATGCGTCGTTGGCGTTGAAAAGGTTAATAATGACTGCCACTTAGCAGTACCTGCAAATTGAATTAAATGAGTATTAAGTAATTACTAAGGTCAGAGTAAGTTTAGTTACAATTAATATTTTATTGTTACTTGATGATGATGATGATGCGTTCCTGTAATTGTTACTTACAATTGCATATTTTATTTTCTAACCTAAAGTTAGCTTACCAACTGCTTTTTCCAGCCGAAATTTACAGTAAATGTCTGCATGCAAAGAGAAGTGTATGGACCTGAGCGAAACCCTGGCCAGCATCCACTCATGGACCAACAGCTCAACCGGGAGTGCAGCCTGTTCACCGAGGATGGTCGATATGTGATCATTGGTTCAGCAGCACACATTCCTGATGACTTGATGCCACACTTCTATTACATCCATACTAACAATGAAGCTGTTACTCCCACCATTAGGTATTTAATGTAATTTTATGAACTGAAAGCAACTTTAATGTCATTTGAATGACTTTCATAGGTGTGAGGAGTTATAATTAAAAATATAATGAATATGTAGTTAGGAACATGATTTAATATTTTTTTATTGCAGGTCAGCTTTAGAAGACTACTCTTTACATTTAGTGGATTTACACCATGGAAAACTATGTGATACAAAACACTTCAGAACAGATAAAATCTATTTGTCACATAATCAAGGCATCTATCTGTACAAAGAAGTGTTAGCTGTACTATCAGTACAACACCAGACTATACACCTGTTTCAAATTGTGGATGGAATGCTTATAGAAATGAGAAAAATTGGAAGATTTTGTTATGATGATGATCCTTTCCTGGTGAACTCTGTTTTTGCACCACCAGCCAACCAAAAGCCTTTTCATGAAGAGACAATAAATAGCCTTAAGCATAGACTACTAGTGTTCCTTTTTAGGCGAGCTAAGACCATCAGTGATGAGACAAAAGACCCACTGGAATTGAGAAAGTTTTATAAATATTTTGATATGTTTAAAAGCTTAAGGATGTGGAAAATGCAGTTACTAGATGAAGATCATCTATTCATCAAATATGCCAGTGAAGAAGTTGTGACCCTCAGAGTGGCTGAACCAAATAGCCAGTCGTCATTTTTCGTAATCTACAATATAAGTCAAAGCAAGATATTAGAAGTATATGAAAATACCTCGGAAGGACTATTACAACTGTTTGAAAACTACTGTGACTGCTTCAGAAATGCAAGACTTTGTGCAGACTCACAGTTCACTTGCTCTCCATCTAACAACCTGTATGCGAGGTTAACACAGCAACGATTTAAACAAACCATAGTGAGAGCCATTTATGGTGGTCGAACAGAGGCAACAAAGAGGATTTTGGCACAACTTCCAATAAGTGCACAGTCTTATAGTGGATCTCCCTATTTAGATTTAGGCCTATTCAGTTATGACGACAAATGGGTGTCTGTTATGGAAAGGCCTAAAGCATATGGAGAGTACCCAATTCGGTAAGCATTCAACTTGTACTCATGACATATTAGCATCAATTTTTCATTCATCATTATAACTAACTACCTATCCAAAACTTTCTTAAGATGCTTCGGCCGCATTGCAACATCCCATTTAACGAAACGTGTGTTGCCTGGTCTGCCTTCGCAGTCGAGTCATACCTGTAATCGTTAACTTCATAGTCAGGGGTCTTTTACCAATGTGCTATCTCATCAAAGCTAATACGAGGGCTGTTTGATAAGTACCCGTTTTCTAAATATATTAATATCACTGGCCGCAAATAAGTATACCACCTTTTTAAGCCATTTTTCAGAGGCGGGAAAATTAAAAAAAAAATGGCGTTCTTTTGTTTTTTTTCTCATTTGACAACGATTCAGTGAAGGCGTGAACTTAAAATTGTTAAAATGGAGAAAGAACAGTATCGGTCTGTAATTAGATTCTTATTTTTGTAAGGAAAAACTTGTGATGAAATAAAAGTAACAATACAAGCGGTTTACCATGAATGTGCTCCTTCTATGACAACCGTCAGATATTGGTATTACGAGTTTAAGCGGGGGAGAACAACCGTCTTTGATGAGGATCGCCCAGGCCGGCCAGTTGAGGTGACTACAGACGATATGGTTAAGAAAATTGAAAATATCGTTTTAGCCGACCGCCGAATTAAACTTCGAGAAACCGTTGATGCTGTAAACGTTTCAATCGAGAGGGTACAACACATATTAGAAGAAAAATTGGGTATGAAGAAAGTATCGGCGAGGTGGGTGCCGCGTTTACTCACGGAGGAGCAAAAACGGAACCAAGTGACTACTTCGGAGCAGTGTTTGGCCGTGTTCAAACGTAACCCGAAGGAGTTTCTGCGTCGTTTCGTGACCGTGGACGAAACGTGGGTCCACCACTACACGCCGGAAATGAAAGAGCAGTCGAAGCAGTTGATTTTACCGGGTGAACCTGCTTCAAAGAAAGCAAAAACCGTCCCATCGGCTGGAAAGTTCATAGCGACCGTTTTTTGGGATTCGCAGGGTATTATACATATTGACTATTTAGAAAAGGGAAAAACAATAATAGGGCAGTACTATGCCATTTTATTGGATGAATTTGACACCGTGTTGAAGGACAAACGACCCCATTTAAAAAAGAAAAAAGTACTGTTTCATCACGACAACGCCCCGGATCATTCGTCCAGAGTTGTGACGGCTAAATTAGCACAGTTACGCTACGAACTATTGTCTCACCCCCCGTATTCTCCAGATTTGGCCCCATGCGATTTCTTATTGTTTCCCAACAAAAAAAAATGGCTCGGTGGCAAGCGATTTGGATCAAACGACGAAGTCATTGCCGCCACAGAGGCCTATTTTAATGACTTTCCAAAATCATACTTTTTGGATGGTTTATTGAAGCTTGAGTATAGGTGGAACAAATGTATAAAGTTAAAAGGTGACTACGTAGAAAAATAAATGCATGTATACAAAAAATATGATTTTTTTTTCAATAAACGGGTACTTATCAAACAGCCCTCGTAAATACATAGAGTATTTTGCGAAGTTACAAGACTAACTATTTTCATATAATGAGTATCGTCTCGCGTTCCAGGTTCTATGCCCGTGATTCGGGCTTGCTGAAGTTCAAGATCTACGCGGGCGTGCTGGGGCAGTCGGTGCCGGCGAGCGCGCGGCGGCTCGTGGCCTTCACGTTCCACCCCACGGACCCGTTCGCCATCAGCGTGCAGCGGACCAACGCCGAATACATCGTCAACTTCCATATCAGGAACGCCGTGTTTAGCTGATATTTACACCTGGCTCTGTGTGAAAATAGTTCCTAAGTTTTAATCGATGTTTATTGTACTTAGGTCTATTTTTGTAATGAAACGAAACACGTACAAACTAAACATTGCAGTGAAGTATAATTTGAGACCCAACCACTTGCAGTATTCCTTGTGCTTTCCTTATGTTCAAATTATGTCTGTTTTTTTGCTTTGTACAGTCACCATATATATGACGCTGACTGTACCTAATGAACTTTGCAATGCTATCCATCCAAAAAGATGTTGTAAATAGAAATGTAATCCCTTAACACAATCCAAAAGAACTATGTACTAAGTAGTACCTACTTATATCTAAGTATATTTTTCTTTACATAATTTTATTTAATTTTCCATCATTCCTTGTTAAATACTTATATTATTTGAAAAATATAATAAATGAATAATCAATATGAGTCAGCAAAGCTACTAAACCTCTTTCATTATTAACCTATTCGATAGAGCACATTGCGTAGCAGTAGACAGAATAGGTAACATTCCCAATTTGTCACCGAGAGGTGACACTCATCGAAATATTGATAAAAATGGGAATATTACAAGACTTATAAACTAAAATAAACCCTCTTCACTCAACATGGCCCAGGCAGTTACAATCCAATAAAATATGTAAAAATACCAGAAGTAAAAACACAAGAGATGCAGTACTACCCACTTTGCGTGACTCCGAATGGAGGGCAAACGTATCCTTGCAATCCATGTAAGTGTTATGTAATAATGATAACTGCAATTTTAAGTGATATTTACCAAAGCATGTAAATACAAACTGCAACTCATCTGTGCCAAAACCTGCAACGTAACCTTTTCTACGCCAGGTCTATAAAACTGGGGAACGAGAGGTTCCGCCTAAGTATAGTTACTTTGGCCATACTTTTCTTCTTCGATTATATTATACTTTGTAGGAAAGATTTACGCGTCTTTGGTGTTAAAAAAAGGGCAGATATTAAGTCCGCCTTTGTACTCAAATGTTATTGTTGTAACTTGTGTTTTATCCTGTTTTTTGTACAATAAAGTGTTTACTTACTTAATACTGTCTCTCTGATACTCATTGCTGATTCCCGTAGTTCCAGTGACGCAGCCCTGTTGTCCGTGCCCGCAAGTGATCGGGGAGGGCGACGTGGCGTCCCTGAGCCTCCCGGACGGCAGCGTGCAGCTTTACTTCGTGCCGTCGCCGGCGCCGGCCGCCGCCTGCTGCCCGTGCCCGCCACTGAATTACCCGACATGGAATAATCCTGAAGCTTGGTTCATACGTAGTGTGCCTAACCAGTAAGTATCATGAACTCGCTAATATTTTCGTTATTATTTTAACAAAGTATCAAGTTATACCTACTCAAAAATCATTTACATTAGATTTTGTTAATCTCAAAGCACCAAGCAGTGGAAACCCCATTAAGGTCTGTGGTGGTTTCTGCGTTTTTCACAGAATCATGAAACATTTTTTTTATAATGTACTCGCAGCCCCGTTACTGATTGAGTTGTGATGATCTGATGATGATAGGATTTGTCTAGGCAGTATGTAGCCATTTTCTTTCATATCTTTATAGGTTTCCAGCATACCAGCCCGCGCCGAATCAACAATTTCAAAGACTAGCAAGCCCGTCCTGGGCACAAACTAGCAGTAACGATTATTACAGAAATAAACCCGGTTATCAGTTAAAGGTCAGTTTTTGTAACGGAAATGTGTTGCGGTGTTAACTTTGTGTTGAAAACTAACTGCATTTATAAATTCCAGTTCCATAATGACAACTGTACGTCGACGACTGATCTTCACTATTTTAGTCCACCATTACGCAACTGGTTTCCAAAACAGTGTACCGGCTCACAGACGGAGCAGCCCTGCGCGCCCGCCGAGCCCCCTCCCTGGCCCAACAAACTCTGCGCTTGCGCTTGCTATAAACAAAATGAGATTAGGAAAATACAAGAGGTCCTTACTGATTGCAAGTCCTCATGTAGTAGCATGTCTATAGAATTCGGGAAGGAAGGGAATCCTACAAGCTCTAGAGTTAAGAAAAAGAAAAATAAGGTCTGGCCTTCACGCAAAATCCAGATATCGGAAAAACCTTGCATTAAGTGTGAATATGATTTGCAACCAGAGACTCGGAAGTCAGACAAAGCCGTCACGACCTACGCTGAAAAGATGGTCGGCGGCGGCGCCGACAACGGGCGAGAAACGCAAACGACCTGCGGGCCGAACACTCCTATACGAAGGGTCGACAGTTTTTTCCGTGTAAACAACTGTGAGACGGAGATGTGGTATCCGAAGACGCCGCTGAGCCGTAATTCGATGGAGTGCAGCGAGTGCGCGGGGCTGGAGGCGTGCGCCAGCGGCGAGGCGACGAGCGGCGCCGGCGCCTCCGGGAGCGACGCCGGCTCGCGCTATTAAAACCACCGAGGATGTTGAGTGAATTTATATTCTGTTATGATACATATATTTTATCCCTTAACATTACATCTATTTACAATGAAAATAATAGTACAGTAATAAACAAAAACAACTTGAGATTTGCATTATCTTATGTTCAAATATGTAATGCACACGGAAACGACTATACAATACGAACACGTCAGTCCTTAGGCTTACCGAATAAAATAACCCTTTAGGCCGACTCGCACCACCCTGGGTTACTAACCCGGGGTTAACGGAACGTCAGACGGCACTAATACGCCGAGTCTAACCCAGGGCGGTGCAAGCCAGCCTTAGACTAGTACAGTTGTACCTGATCGGCGATCATCATGTCTCCACGAGAAATCATAATCATATTTAACTACCGATAAAAAGGAAGACAAACTAGTGGAAACAGTACACGTTTTCTTTCAAAATACATAGGAGAATATACTTTGGTAGAAAAAAAAAACTTCTATCAATAGTCTCTCGTAAATTTTCAAAGGTGTTATAAATAATAAATCGTAATAAACAATTTCAACACTTAAAACTAGTATTGCATACTGAAAGTTTAAATAAGTGAGCTGCAGTTTTTCATGCTTTCCTTTAAACTATTATTAGAAAACATAAATAAATGCATCATCATATTCCAGACGTATAGCGGTGCGCCGTAGACATAATATGATAGTGCGCGTGCGGCTAAATGCGGCGTTGTGATGCGTTTGTTGGAGGCTCGTGCAGAGGCCGCCGCGGCGGACTGGACGAGTGGCGTATATACTCAACTTACAACGAATGTTGCTCTCCGTCACTAGATTATAGTTTGATTGCATGAATGAGGATATAGAATATGTTACCTAAAAACACAAATTAAAATTGGTAAACCATTGAAACAAGTAGACCCAATTAATGTTCACTCAAATCACACACATACATATAATATGGCCACTGCAACCTTTTACATCTGGGAATCGGGTGTATTCGTGTTACACATGCACCGACTTCAATATTTCATAAACATAATTATCACAAACTATCCATGAATTTGATCTTCAGTTAAGAGACAGCACGCTACATGAGATTCAAAATCGTGGACAATACAACGTTAAATTTATCTCATAATCAATATAACTCTATTACAGTTATCTTATGCATCGCAAAATCAACCATTGTGTACATATTCTATCAATTTTATATTAGCACAACCTGAAAGTTGGCCGTTGCAACTTCTTTTCACTTTATGACTAAAGCGATATCTTACCGATCTACGAGATAGTGTAAGAGCCAATGCATTACATTACAATTAATCACTAACGCAGATTTTCTAAAATACATAGAGTTAGTGCATCGGGCGGCGGGCGCGGCGCCGACTCCTCTAACCTGTAACTCGGAATGGTATTCTCACTCGTAAACTGCACTTTCACCGAATTAGCTAATTACACTGAATTTTGTAAACTTTTATATAAAAAAAAACAATAACTAAACACTAAACGGATTACCTATACTTCCACTGGAATTTTTGTATTAAAAACTAATCAATTTGTGGCTATTATCAATATGTTCCAAAAATACGCAACTTCTGCATTTAAGTATTACATTAAAATCTACATTTGAAATGCAGTAGTTGCTCGTTTAAACATATCAGTCGTCTTATCGGTTTACTGTGAGAATTATAATATGATACAAACACTATTACAAACTTTATTTGACTAGACAGTACCATAGTACCGACGAACAACCGAACCGCGGTCACAATGGGTGGAATCTTTACGATAATAATTCGTTACGTTTTAGGCCTCAAATAAGACAAAATAAAATAATAGTACGTACACATAATACTAAACTCAGCCAATTTCCCCTCTACAACACACCAATTATACACGCTACCTAACCTAGATTAGAAATACTTCTTAAGTGAGGAAGTGTCTTTAAACATAATATCAAAATAATTTAGTACTTAGTATACGTTATTTTAAAATACAATTTGCAACTTCACAGCACTTTACCTAATCATGTGTGAGATGAACAGTCAATACTCTTTGCTATCACGTTTCGCGCCCATGCCCCTCACTGAAACAAAGAAATAAACACAAGTTAATTCTAGTGTCCAAGCATAACGTCGCCTAGCCAGATCATCATAAATTGGTGATTGGTTGCTGGAATGTCGAATTTTGATGGATTGACTTTTTTTCTGAGTGCGACGGTCTTGTTCTATAATAGTACAGTCGAGTTCTCCAATATCTGTACAGCCAACGGATTATAAATATCTAAACACGGACCTTACGTAACTTGGCAATAAGGTCTGTGTATAGATATTTTTGAACTGTTGACTGTATAGATATTGGAGAACTCGACTGTACTTAAAACTGAATAATGTTCCTTACAGAGACAATGTTTTCGGTTATCTTTGCGTTAAGCATATTTAGAGATATATTTACATATTTGGAAGATGGCTTGACGAAAAAACGACAAATAAGCCAGACGCCAGTGAAAGTTTTGAATCCGGCCGGCGATTTTCAGAAATTTGATTAGCATAGCAAAATAATGTCCATAATGTCCGACATGTTTCAAACTGATCCGTAGTCCTACCTCTGGGAGCACACGCTGCGACGGTAGTGAAACGCAAACCATGTCGGGCTATACTCGATTGACCCGTTAATTTCACCATGATTGAATCTCATGGTACTCATTTTAAAATTTGATTAGCGCTTATATTTTGCCGTGCACGCGGGCACGGAGCGACCGTTGCGGCTCGATGGGGCTACAGTCGAAGCAGCAGTGCTGTTACGAAAGTGCGAGACGCCGTGGAAGAGAAGCTCAGGCCTTATACTACGAAGTGGAAAATTCAAAGTTCGTGTCGTGCCGTCCCGCTCACGCTAATATTTAATACGAGGGTGAGCGGGAGCATATTCTGGAGGCGTTAGATGTGCTGACCGGGTGCGGCGGCGCGGGCTGCGGCTGCGCGTGCGCGAGGTCGCGGATGGCGGCGAGCGTGCGCCGGGTGTGCTGGAAGGCGGGGCGCTGCGCGGGGTCGGCGTGCCAGGCGGCGCGCATCACCTCGTAGGGGCCGGCGGGGCAGCCCTCGGGCGCCTCCATGCGGTACCCGCGCTCCACGTGCCGCACCACCTCCGCTAGAGGCTGCCAAATACGGACATATACATTATTTACCGTGCAGAGACCACCGTTCCGTAAGGAGCGACTCACTCTAACGGCAGAATCTTTTAGAAATTTAAACTTTTCAGGCTTAATATTGCATTGTGGCCCTATCTAATATCTATCCATCTGAAATGTTAACCGATAACAATACTCACAATCCTAGGATATGGCACTCTTCCGAATGAGTAGATCTCCCAAAGTAGAATACCGAAGCTCCACATGTCAGACTTATTTGAAAATTTCTGTAACACAAAAGCAAATCATTACTTAATTTCAGTTCCGTAAGACCACAGTACAGTCAACTGCAGAAATACAGGTGCATACAACTTACTCAAAAATATGCTCTTAATGTCGGCGAATTAAGGTTGTGGTGGATTAATTGGATACATATTTTTGCACTTGACCGTACATTAGACGCATTGACAGCTGTAAAACATTGATGTGACGTGTACGTACGTTGTACTTGAGCGCCTCGGGCGCGGTCCACTTGATGGGCAGCTTGGCCTGCACGCGCAGCGCGTCCGCCGGGTCGTCGGGCGCTAGCTCGGCGCGCGCCAGCCCGAAGTCCGCCACCTGCACAGCCACCACAACACTAATTAATTAATACCTCTCTATTCGACACCACGCACCTTCAGAATGAAACAGACCAATTCAAAATATGTCATATTTCTATATTAAATTATGTAGTAGTAAGATTTTAGGTAAAATTTTGAAATATGTCATATTCAGAATTGAGTCTCTTTAATTCTGAAGGTGCGCCAGTTCGGAGTGACCTGAGGCCGACACAGACTAGCATTTATCACAGTCACAAAAAGTCTTGGTTAGAAAGGGATGTATCTAGCGCATTAGCCCTAAAGTAAGCTTGCAGATTATATCTCAACAGCATAATTACGACGATTTACAGCCTATCAGTATGGCACGCATATAGTGCTAGTTACGGGTAAGTTTTATCATCATGGCTCATCGCAACCGGGACCACAGAGCACGGCCCGGGGCATGGCTGACCTTGGCCGTGCCCTCGGCGGAGATGAGCACGTTCCTGGCGGCCAGGTCGCGGTGCACGACGCGCGACCGCTCCAGGTACTCCATGCCGCAGCACGCGTCACTGAAACGATTCAAACAATCACATTCTGTATTTTAATGATGGCAATCGAAAGAGTAAATGACAAATAATTATTCCCCTTTAACATAACATTTTAAAACAAAGGAGTACCGTGAAATTTCACGCTATAGTTATTAAGTTATTATTATTATAACGTTTATAACGTCGTCCACTGACAATATCCTTACAATTATTTCATACTTTTTTAAAAACTTAGACTGCAGTATTACTTAATTTAAAATATTTAAGGCACTTTCCCTCCATGTGGCATAGCCTGTATATTGTGGTGGTGTTAAATAGTGACACCGCTGGTGGCGGAGTACCCACTAGGCGAAGTTGATCTGGTTGAGCTGCGTGACGTAGTGGCGGCCGCGGCTGCGCAGGTAGTCCAGCAGCGAGCCCTGCGCGCAGTGCTCCGTCACGAGGCACGTGGCCGACGCCGAGAACACCAGCCCCAGCAGGCGCACCAGGTTCTCGTGCTTCAGCGACCTGTCGATATCAACGTCACACATTGACATCACTTGAATAAAACTCGACTAAAAACAAAACAACTATTTTCCGGGCCGTAGTCAGTCAGCTGCGATCAATCGAGGAATGGTTGTCTTTTCACCACGTCGCCGTCATAAAATTAATCGATCGCTCATAGTCATCGTATTTGTATGCAACCAAAAGGTAAATGAAAATAAAAAAATAATAGTGTAAGAGAGGCCATTACACGCATAAACGTTGTTTTGCATTTCCAAGCCTTGGTGAGCTTATGTTTTCTTTCAACCTATGATATAAAGACTAGTTAAAAACTAAAGGAGATGTACTCACGCCATGACGGTCGCTTCAGCTCTGAATTTACTAGCCGCTTCGCGGTCCTTCAGTATCTTCACCGCGACTTTCAGGTTGCCGTTCAGAATACCCAGCATCACATCGCCGAATTCACCCTTGCCGATGTTTTCGCGGATTTCTAGGTCTCGCTCATTTATTACCCAGCCTGGAAAGATAATAAAAATAAGGGATATTAATCTTATGTGTTCTGTATTATACGCCCAAAATTTTAGGTGTAGAAATAGGCACAAACATGGCACAAACGAATTAAATTTATTAGTTAAAAATCACAGTGGCCCTAAAGAAAACGCCAAACGCTGCGAGCCAAAGTCTAGCCTTTCAACAAGCAAGTCTACGTTAAGAGTGGAATAGATTTTGCTTGCATCTGTAACGATCGAACGACGATCGAAAGTTAACGCTTGCAGACGTCGTGGATTGCACAGAGCATGTTTTTAGTTAATGATATATACTCGTCCGACGTGTCTTCTATCTGGCGCGCATCTAACGTGTGCCAGTTGTAGCTGTGAAGTAGTAACTCACGTGGTTCGAGGAAGTTGGTGGCGTCGACCTGGTCAGCCGCGGGCGCCGGCTGCTGCGAGTAGGCGGGCTGGAAGCCGTGCGCCGGCGCCGGCACGGGCGGCGTCGGCGGGTACGGCGGCGGCTGCTGCGGACGTCCGCGTCAGTGTTAACACACTAGATACGCACACCGTGCTCAAATCGTCCAAACCCATTGGTGACAACTTAGAATTAACTCCCTCATTTCCCTAGAAATGTCACGCATCACATTCCCATGCCTCGGATGAGTATTCGAAATGAAAGATCAGCGTGTAGTGAAACGTTGTTTAGTATGGTTCGTCTATACATGGTTCGCACAGCACGAGGATTTGCAGCATCAGTGTACGTCGATCGTTAAGTTGGGATAAAAATTGAAATTAAAAGGATGTCACATTAATATTGTAATAATTTGTTTATGTGTACCTGTGGATGGGGCGGGTAGGGCGGCTGCAGCGCGCCGTTGTTGTTGGCACCGTTGGGAGCCGCTTTGGGCAGGTACCGGAGCAGCTTCGTACACAAACCGTCGGCATCTTGCAAGTAGTGCTGCAAACACAACAAAACAAGTGATCATCATCAGTAGGTTACATTTACTGTAGAAATATACGCCTCCTACTTTCAAATATCACCACTGACTTTGCTCATTGGTGATTTTATTGTGCACAGTTGCCACTCAACAATCTCCGCTTCTTTCGCTGTGTCGATGATTTTTTCTTTCGCAAAATTAAGCGTTTCGTAACTAATCATGCATAGAAATCATATCGATCACACATAAGTAGTCTAGTTTACATAAATGAACACGTTCACTGTCCCTATACAAAACGATCTAACAATGTCACAAGTCCAACAGTGCATCCAGTATGGGGATGTGATATTGGGGGCACGGACTCCTGTAAAAAAGCTTCATGACCCCACATTGGGTGCACCCGGATAGGGAACGTGTTAACCTTGTTCTTGCTCACCTTTATCAAATCGTTCATGGTGTCGAAGAACTCTTCGTCATCGATTGTGAGCCGCTGCGTTTGGCTGTCCGGCGCCGTCGCCCATTTGACGCTGCGGAAGCAAACGTTACTTAGACAACTCTCCGATTTTATAGTCCCCTAGCCTTGGCAGGAGAACAAAGAACACTATCGATCCCACGCAGTGTCGGTGTTAACGATTTGTTTATACATAATTAAGCATGGTTCAAGTTGAATCGTAACTTTATGATATCCACGGATATTTTCAGTGGATGAGAATATATTGAAAAAAAAAAAAAACCGGCCAAGTGCGAGTCGGACTCGCGCAGGAGGGTTCCGTATAAAGATTTTAACGCTTTTCTCCAGTGTTTTAAGAAGTCCAGTGTTAGCAGAGCCCTGCTCCTAAGCAAAATGTACGCAGTGTGGGGTCAACTTATATTGGTCTGTGATTTCTACAGACATAAAATATTAAGATTTTGAGACTTTTCTGAGTGGTTGTGCTATAAGAGCTACCTTCATACCAAATTTCAAGTTTCTAGCATAAGAATAAATAATAACATAGTAGAACGGAAACTCCCGCTCCGGACGGACTATATTAAAGTATTCGTTATACAGACTACTCAGTCTCAGTCAGGCAGTCACGGCCGGCGTCGCCACACGCGCGTTTGGTTGTTTATAATTTGGAATAGGTTTACGTGAGCCTGTATGTATTTTATTTTATATTTGTAGGTAAGTAATACTTAGGTACTTAAATCACCTTAAATGGCTTCATTTGGTATGGCACTTATAATAACTTCTTATTTAGAAGTTTCTATAATTATGTAGGTACGTAATGATTTATAAATATCATATTTTGTAAAACTGGAATAAAATTATGATTTCAAAGTAAAGAAAAACTTACATATTAGTGATATTATCTTTAGACGTAAGTACCTAATATTTAATAGAAAGCAACCCTAGCAACACGCCTGGATGACAGAGGGGTGTAACGACGTGAAGGGGGAAGTAGGTATATAAATGGCGGTATTTTGGACTCTGTCAAAAGAGATTCCGTTCTACTATGTTATTATTCATTCTTATGTTTCTAGGACATCTGGAAGTATCCTTTAGGTTTTTGGAAATCGACAATTTGTATAGAAATGGATTTTTTTGACTGTATCTTTTGATTGCGTTGACTCAGAAGGTTGATTTTTTCACGGCTTTAAGGGACCGCAGGCTTGAGTATTTGATATTAATTTCAGCATGCTACCTCCACGCGTTCCAGAGAAAAAGGGTCTTGACAGACAGACAGACAGACATACAGACGGACAACAAAGTGATCCTATTAGGGTTCCGTTTTTTCCTTTTGAAATACGGAACCCTAAAAAGCATCCAATTTATCTTCCTACAAGTCGATTTCATGTTATTAGGTACTGAATCTCAAATAGTCGTAATGATGAAAAATCGAAGAAGTGGTTCGTCAACGTGGTCGTTCGTCAACATCGTCAGGGTCTCTAGAAAAGACGCCTAGAATATGTGAGACGGTAAAAAAGTAAGGCTGTATCATCCAGCTCTAACTCTCGCAGGCCTATTTAAATTGAGAGCCATCTATAACATGCCTGCCCAAAAGCTTGTGTGTGTGTGTCCCAATGAAATGTCATTCAGAAGAGGTAAAGGGCGTCTATGAGCAGTAGTGTGGTGGTGGTGTAGGGCAGTGTGCGGTACCGGTAGTGCTCGACGCGGCCGCGGAAGCGCACGCAGAGCGTGTGGTCGCCGGGGAAGTTGGTGCTCTCGCGCACCACGAACACGCCGTCCGGCGAGCTGGACAGGAGCGCCTCCGCGCGCTCCCGCGATATCGCGCCGTGGTGCCAGCTGCCGGGCACACGATACAATGCAATACCAGACAATACACTGGGAATTCACTAAACAAAGAAACGCGCTAAAACCTTACATGAATACCTTGCAACACTTCATTACTGTGGATTTGTTCTTTAAATCCAGACAAACTATAGTTGGACACGAAAGTTCAAGTTGCTATTAGACTGCGCAATATGTTGTTTTCATAGGCTTGTCCATTCGACTCTATATAATTATAAAACGCAAACACAAACCTATGCCTTAAATATAGAGATTGTTGGTTCTAAAATTCACGTGACTCGCTTACTGGAGAAAATACATTTTCTGAGCTTATTTAAATCTAATGTCTGATCTCTCTAACCCACCTCAGCGTACAGGACAATCGCAATGTAAGCCGTACTTTTAATTTCATAAAATTTTAACTATGATTAGAATCATATAATTCTAATATGTTGTAAAATATCAGAAGTACGTTTCCCAAGGGAGAGATATAATGCTAATCTATTTGTAATCGTGGATAAACGTCAAATAGATGATGAATCAGCTCGAAAGTAAATCGTCCAATAGAGGTTTCTTTAGCATTAATGAATAGTATTGGGTATGAGAATAAAAACTATTTTTTCGTAATAAAGTTCCACTAGAAAAAGCAACAATTGAGGTAATGAAACAAAACGTTATAACATTCTGGTAAATAAAAACAAATGGTTGATTTCATCACGCAATAATTGAAGTGCATCGAGCCGGTTAAGTGATTGGGTAACGCAAACCAAACACAACATTCCTGACGCGTAAGCTATTAGTGTGTTTCTACATAAAATGGTTGCAAATATTTACTCTAGTAGGTCGTTCTCGATAGGCGGCGTGAACAGGAACACCTTGTGGGGCTTGTTAAAACACTGGCTTATGTCACTCGTCATCGCTCGCTATTGAACGATACGGGAATGAGTATCGCTCCGATACGTGTGATAAAGCCAAATGATTGATAATGGAATATATCACGTTGGACTGCAATTACATGTAGATAGTACTAAAGAACGACGTTCCAGTTTTGTATTACCTTTAGTTGCTTTTGGTTTTATACTACCTTTAATAATTAATCTTAATACATATAAGAAAACTTGGTTTGTAAAGTGTAGGTAGTAGAAGCCTGCAAAGGGCATAAAATGTAAGCGTTGTTGGTCATCTGTCTAATTAGTGGTTTAATCGCAAAGTACGGTACACGTTTCGCGAAACTTAAATTATGGTTTAATAATTCAATTCTGCATGCAAATTGAACAAAACATTCTTGTAAATTAATTTAACTAAGCTAATAACAACTTAGTCATAACTCATCACTTCACATCCATAGATAGAGCTTTATCTTCTGGGACGGCAAACAACCAAACCCATTGACCTATATTTCCCGATAGATAACTTGAGTGACTTGACTCGCACAGTTCGTCTTTAAATGGTATGTTTACCCACCGACTAACGATTCATTAAGTTGGACCGTAAATGGCAGGCAGTGCGTCATACTGTAATTTTCGGAAACCGCATGTGATTAACAGAAATTGATTGATGTATTTGTAACCATTTATATACTTCAAAATTGGCAGTGTTCAATAATTAAGATAGTTACAAGAGTCCCAAAACGAATATTTACGGTTTGAGTTGTATTATAACGCAATAATAAGGGCCCTCCCCCTTTAGTGTTATCAAATATTAAATGACACAAGAGGGCGCGGGGGCTTAAAATTATGTCGCGTATTAATTGAAGAGACATTTTGTTGGTTTAAGTAATTTAAGTAATCAGCTGAAAGTAAGTATACAAATTAAAAGTATTAAGAATTAGAAAACTAGGTCCTTGAAAGTCATTTTTCCCTACTTACTGACCGCCGTTTTAATTTACCGGCTTACCTTACAGACTCCTGATTTATGCCTTAAGTACTAGCTGCATTAATTAATGCAGCTAGTACTTCACTTGAACAGTTTACACGATTTCTCGCACCGTGAATAAATAAAGCTTGTTAGATTATCGTTTATTTACAAAGACTAGATAATTTAAATATTCCTGGGACGGCCATAGACAATAGACATACATCTAGTTAGATAATGCTTTTACCTAAAATTTTTATCTACTTACTGTGACTAGCTATTTAGAGTATTTAGTGATGTGTTGCTGTGACATCCCCACCTTACGCACTAAATCGTTTTTTCAAATGTGTATACGGCGCCATAAGACATGTTTTGTTTTTTTGGACTGACGTTTAATCTAATTATGTAAGCGGTCCATAGTTAGGCACGTCGCGCGGGCATGCGAAGTGTATTTCCGTCATCTCTAACTAGCTGTATACCTGTCTATGTGTACGGCGGTTAGTGGTTTAGTCTGAGGTACTAAAATAGTATTTATATTGTAACTGTTATAAGCATTTGTTGTATACTCACGGAAACTGCGTCATATTGATGAGCCGGTTGGCGACGGGCGGGGGGTTGGCACACGCCGAGCTCACCAGCAGGTCACTGGGGCCCTTGGCGCCACCTGCCGACGCCAAGCAACCGTTCATTGCAGTCGTAGTCTCTCGCGAGACATGTGTGAAATGTGCCGATCACACGCCGCTAAGCATAGCGTGTTAATAGTTACTTGTTCTTGAACTTTTACTGCAATCTAGGTTATTTCTTTTCTAGTAAGAAATGACACAGATAAAAGAGCAATTAAAGCTAATAGATTTGTCCTCTAAAAGTCACTACACAGATATGATTCGCCTTTGTCACCTTTATAATATTAAGGTTATCTTAGGTGGCGAGGAAAAGTTTGCGCAGTTTTCCACTTTCTTCTCAATAATCACCCGATTGTCACTTTTCCTATTGTATACGACGAGATTTTGCCATAACAAACCATTGTGAGTTTTATGGCAAAAACGTGTAGGTACATGCATGTCACGGCATGGAAAGTGCAATATCCAACAATGATACTTTAAGAGCGCACGCCGACCGACAGCCGACACCTGTGAACAGATCTCGATCTCAGAGTAGATAATAGGTGTATCTTGGGAGCATTGCCCAAGACAAAATAGTTTAGTTTTCGCAGTATAAACGCAATTCGGAAGGTCGGTGTTCACTTTAGCCAATCATCATGCATGACTTAATCATCAATTTGCTCGAATGACTATTGCGACGGCTTCTTCTAGTCTCACCGCAACGACCACTGATAAAGATATCAGGTAGGAGCCCACAAAAATGTATAGTAAATAGCAATACAATACAAGTGTCCATACCCGAAGTCGTCTGCGAGGTGTGCATGGGCGGGGCGGGGCCCGCGGGCGCCGGCGCGCGCGCTGATGACGGCATCACATTCTGCGCAACAATACTTTATTGCTATTGTTGTCACATAATACGCATATCCCTACTGAACTGTATGAAAACATGAGTTTGCTGAACAACTGTGGCTAATAAATGTTCAAAGGGAAATATTCTATTGTTTAAGGCATACTAATAAGTTTATCTTTCACAAGCATATTATGTAGTACGGCTATTGTTTTGAAATAGTGTTTTAAAATACCAGCATTTTTACGCATAGTAACATAGGGTACGCATCTTAATGTTTATAGCCTTTTCTTTGCGCTGTTCGCGTTACAAAAGAGGCACAAACACATAGACGAGTTCTATTTAGCAATAGGAACGAAGAGAGTTTACTTTGGAATAGGTACGAGTAATAAAATATGTAAAGCATTTCGCACTTACGTTGTGTGGTACGGAGTTCTGCAATGCGGTGGGCGAGACAGGCGCGTGTAGCCCATTACTGCTCACTCCACCTCCAGACTAGAACGAAATAACGCGATCCCGTTAAAAATAACTCCTAACTAACTTCACTGAATATTTACTAGTAGGTAAAGCAGCGCTAAATAAGCAATCGGATAAACATTTCCAAAGCGCGCACTCAGTCAGTAGCACGGGCGCTTTTCATACTTCAATAGATGTGTTATGTTTGAGCGAATACCTACGTAAACAAAGTGGCTAAGTGACGAAGATTTTTTTTATGTTTTGCATGAGATTACTTGGAATAAGACGTGGATAACATTAAAGTCTACGAACAAAATTTATGGTCTCAGCAAACGCTTAAGTTAAGGCGCAGGCTTGCACGCACATACTAAATACACCACAAAATGCAAGGTCGAGTTTACCTGTTTCCAAGGCACAATAAGTATTCACTCATTTACTTATTGTGAATATTGACACATTTTTGGGGCTATTTATTAGGGAAATATTTACCAATATCCCTATCGATGAGGCACATTCTCGTCAACCATTAGGCATGATCGTTTTCTATGTATATACAGCCTTCCTCGCCACTGTATGCCAAGTAGGTAAATAAGTTTATTTTTATAAGATATGTACAGGTAACAGAAGACAATCAACATATGTTTTCCCGGCCCCTATTTCACCCAACTTTTTTTACAGTTGCTGACTTGATGAGTTTTTGTTTTAGTGCGCTTGATATTGGGCTATGACCATGTACCTAGCTACACCTAACGTCATGATGTTAAGTTTGAGAAAGTATTACAAACATGTAAGTATATAAAAGTATATATAAGTCGATAAAATCTAACTTAGGTACCTAAGTTAAATTTTATGTACTAACTGTGGCTATACCCTACTTACCCGAGTCCGCGTATATTTAGTTTTCAGACTAATTTACATGTTTGCTGAATAAATGATATTGATACTGATGATACTTAGATCAAATTGTCATTGTAACCAGAAATTTCGTAACGTTGGTAAAAAAGGGCCAGCACTTGACTTACCGCAGATCTCAATTAAATTGCAAACTTGTACGCCTGTAACTGTATCTTTGGATAGAATGCGTATGAGACGGTGGTAGGTACTAACCGGTAGCTGGTGCGGCGGCTGGGCGCGCTTGAGCCTCGTGGGCGCGGTCGGTGCGGGCGCCGCCGACGCCGAGTACCAGCCGCACGGGCCTACGCTGTGCTGCAAAACGACATAAGACACCGTTCGTCAAACTGGCCGTATTAAAGAAACAGTTAAAAAATCTATGCCTTTACACCGATTAGTAACAAAAGTACCTACGTTACAATGTATTTATGTTCCTGACAAAGATGCAAGCTTAATTAGAGATACAAACTCACTCAAGTTTTTTATGGTTCCGCACCTCAAAAGGAAAAACGGAACCCTTATAGGAATCATTTTGTTGTCCCCGTCTGTCTGTATGTCAAGACCCTTTTTCTCTGGAACGCGTGGAGATAACATGCTGAAATTTATATCAAATACTCAAGCCTGCAGTCCCTTGAAGCTGTGAAAACATTAAACTTCTAAATCATCGCAATCAAAAGATACAGTCATTAAAAAGGTTGTTTCCATACACATTGTCGTACTGTGAAAACCTAAAGGGTACTTCTAGTTGACCTAAAAACTTGAAATTTAGTATGAACTCTTATAGCACAACCACTCAGAAAAGTCTAAAAATCTTAAATTTTTATGTCTGTCTGTATATGTCAAAAACCAAAAATTACCACAAACTGCGTACATTTTTCTTAGAAGCAAGGGCTCTGCTAACACTGGACAATATATATTAAAACACTGGACAAAAGCAGGAAAAATCTTTGTACGGAACCTTCGGTGAGCGAGTTTGACTTGCACTTGGCCGGTTTTTTGAAATACAGCATAAGGCATATGGTAAGTACATGATCTGATCTAAACCTAAATATTTGTCCAAAATGAAAGAAAGACAAACACCCAAGGGGTACAATTTTTTTTATATATTTTTTTCTGCAGATAGATCAATAAGAATCTATTATTTGACGTTCCCTTCCCAGAACAAATACTGATAATATTGAACTCCATTAAACGGTAGCTTCCAAATCGTGACAAGTCTGTCAAACAAAGGCATTTACTAACAGACGAATCGTGAATATCAAACAGCTCATCAAAGAAAAAGTAAACCGCATACCGTCCGCATCGGGGACAGCAGATTAAGCGACACTTGAGCAATAAAGCGTTAACTGTTTGATACACAGATAGTGGATTGTTCGTTTTGAGATAAAATTCACACACGACATTAACGATACAATGAGACGCACAGCCTTGGCCGCTCGCCAAAAACGACGCGATGCGATGCAGGTACGTAGCAATAAATTTTGCACGACTACTCTTTGTACACGCAAATTTCTTATTTTTAGGTTTACCATGCCTTTGAGCTTTGCATTGAGATCAAGATCACTCGTTCGCTTCTTCCTTAATAAAATAATTGGAGGAACCTTGATAGCTTTACGCGGCCAACTGTAACACTTACTATAAACACTTGAAGTCTAACTGACACTGGGCCTCTATACTTATGCCGGAAAATGTAAGAGCTACTTATCGACTTAGCTATTGCATTGTTAATAATGTTTGTTTATGTTTAGAAACTTTATTTCATTATTGACAGCATTTTTTACTGTTTCAATTCAATAACCAACAGCTGATTAGAACGATGACCACCGATCAATATTGTCGCAAAAATCCCGCTGTCTGTTAAGCTATTTTCGCAGTTAGTTTCGATTACCGCAGGGAGAAGCAGCTAAACGGTAGTACCCACAGTCCCGCAGAGCTAAATTGATCACTTTTTGATCAGATATACAATTTTAACGAGGTTCCAAACCGTGTAGCTAATAGGTAGTAACTATTAACTATAACATGGTTTCGTCGTCGTATTGATTGAAAACAATGTTATTCATTGCAGCATTTACCTGTGCGAGCGGTGGATGCGCCTGGTGGCGATGCACGTCCGAGTTCATATCGGGTGGCTCTACCACGTATTTTTATTCTTCATTATCTGTAACAAAATATTAAAAATTCGTGAACAAAATTGTAACGTTAACTTTTATACGGAACTGCTCTTAATGCCTCTTTTACTTTTAAAAGCAAGTCAGCGTTACGCTTTCATATTCAACAAGAGAAAAGAAAATATCTTGACCATTAAAACACCCTATAGAAGCTGAAAACTTCAATTGGTTACATGTAATTAGGAAGATTCGGCCTCATAGCGGAAGAAAACCGGCTGGTGATAGTTAATCGAGTGTTCATGGCTTCACATCGAATCGCGTCCCTTTATGTGGGTCAGCTAGACGACACTAAAACCTCCGCGAGTGGCGCCGTTGCCGGGACGGTGGCCCGCATAACGTCAGCTCTCTCGACGGAGTGGAAATGGCCAATCGAAATACTGTTAACGTCATTTGCGGTGGCGTGCTGGCGTGTGCGACCATGATAATTCCGTAACAGTTTACTGCGTTAGAAATGATTGTGCTTTGGAACAACATGCATGCCGATAAATAGAACAGTTTCAACATAACTCCATAATCATTAAGGTTATTACGGTTCGCTACGATATTAGACATGCCTCATTCTTCGACTTAAATGGTATTAGGAAAACAATAAATCATTTTGTATTCACATTCCTAACTTCTTCTGTCATCACAATAGAAACGATACCATCGCACGAATCTTTTAAAATCTGCATTTTTATCTGGTACCAGGTGGGCATTAATGTAGCGAGTGGGTAATAACTATGCAAAATGCAATGATGAACTCATGTAGGGAATTTATTAGCTGTGTTACTATTTGAAGGTCGAGTTGTGTAATTAATGGAAAAACCCGTGCAATTTTTTTGTAATTCTTATTTGCATTAAATCTTTGAAGTTAAATTCATGTCGGGATCTTTCGAGTTGATTCACTCTCGGTCTTGAGCCGATGATGTGGACTAGCGAGCGCCACCGGAGCATGACGCCTGTCGTGACGACACCGGCGGCCGCTGAGAACACGTGAACTATTGTAACAGTGTATATACAGGTGTATTAATGTCGATGGTACGATATGACCAGCACGAAGATTTCTACGTGAAATAAATGTCGGCCTTAAGGAGTTCTGTGATTTGTTCTATTTGACTAAACTGTTTCAAAGTTGTACCAAACCTAAAGTAATGACACTCGTTAAGACAGGTACCCGTTGCTACCATCAGTTAACATGCTCAGATTTTCTATCGTATTAAAAAGCATGTGCTAAGGCACTCACAGCTAGGCTCACTAATTGAGTACAGAATTAGCAGCGAGGGGCATTCTAGCGCGACGGGGTGGGGCGGGGTACGGCCTATAAATGTATGAGGACCGGCAGCTTAAACGAGGCGACCGGCAGTGGCTGCGAGTGGGCAGGAAAACTTAATGTATCTCACAACTTGATACCTAGCTTCGTACTACAGGCTACATTCCAGAGCGTAATGCATTACGAGCTTTGTGTGCAACGTAGCTCGGCAGCTTTTTATGCACATTTTACGTCACAAAATCTTATAACTCAATTACACAAGAGTATCAATTAGATACGGTAATTCATGCCATTCTGAAGAGAAGCTCGACGTGGATTATTAACAAGAAATAGTTGGTAATCTTGTGAAAGTAGGTTTACCGTAGCAATTCAGCGGATATGGTGATTTACTGACTAACAACTTGACTTGGGGTCGAGCGCGAGTACAGTAACATGCAGTAGCTATTTGACAAAGTTGCACAACTAACGCAACAGTGATTACTTGATTAAATAGTTGTAGTTTTTGCGGCACACGCGCCGCCGCTGCCACACGCCTCGCTCGCTACGTGTACCTACCTACTTGCGTGCAATGTTCTCTACATAACTACGGGTACGTTAACTTGTTTATATCACGCTACACTATTTTAATCATACAATCATACAACACGGCCATGGAGCTGACGGTCAAACTAATATAGTGAACCACGTACAGTTAACTGAATGCAATTAATATTTTTTTTAAAAGATATGAAATTACATAATATACTCACTTACCTTTTTTTTTTATACGACAAGGAAGGCAAACAAGCAAGTGGGTCACCTGGTGATTAGTGATCACCACTGCCCATAGACACCCACAATCCCGGGGGGGTTTGCAGATGTGTTGCCGCCCTAGAGAGCTAAGATGAAATGCCTCTTGTGCCCGTAATTACACCGGCTGTCTTACTCTCCACACCGGAACACAACAGTGCAAGCACTGTTGCTTAGCGGTAGGATTAGCGAGTAAAATGGTGGTAGCTATCCGGACGGACCTCGCACAAGGTCCTACCACCCGCAAATCTATTTTTATTTTAACGACATAACATGGTAGTACAATGTTACATGAGGCTTTAAAAATAAGGGATTGCATTGAAGGGTGCTGCAGGCATTTATGCATAAATAAACTAAGCTCGTTAAGAGGCTCCCCTAAGCCAGATGCTGGAATAGACTTGCCTTTCCACGTTTCATATATACGCTAGTATATATATGTATATATAAAGGAAAAAACGGAACCCTTATAGGATCACTTTGTTGTCCGTCTGTCCGTCTGTCTGTCAAGACCTTTTTTCTCTGGAACGCTGCTGCTGAAATTAATATCAAATACTCAAGCCTGCGGTCCCTTGAAGCCGTGAAAAAATCAACCTTCTAAGTCAACGCAATCAAAAGATACAGTCATTAAAAAATCTATTTCCATACAAATTGCCGATTTCCAAAAACCTAAAGGGTACTTCCAGATGTCCTAGAAACTTGAAAATTGGTATGAAGGTAGCTCTTATAGCACAACCACTCCGAAAAGTCTCAAAATCTTAATTTTTTATGTCGGTCTGTAGATTTCGCAGACCAATATAAGTTGACCCCACACTGCGTACATTTTGCTTAAGAGCAGGGCTCTGCTAACACTGGACTTCTTTAAACACTGGGGAAAAGCGTTAAAATCTTTCTACGGAACCCTCGTGCGCGAGTCCGACTCGCACTTAGCCGGTTTTTTATAATATTTTAAATAAGTAATTTACGTACGGGGTAGGTACATAATTGATTTCTTGCTCCTGTGGTAAAAACCATATCGGAGAATATCTCTGATAGTTTTCCATTTAAATTCACTATACAAAAATTCTGGTAGAGGGGGTGGGGGGACACTTGACTCCAACAAAAATGAGCACTTCAAAGATAAATATTTCGCACACGAATAACTCTATGGAATAATGATCTTCGAGCACTCCTAATATTTTTGAAAGACCTATCCAACGATACCCCACACTATGGGGTGGGCAAGAAATAAATAAAACAGACTTTACGTGTAGGGGAGATACCTACTCCAAGAAAAAATTTTTTTTCGAGATTTTATCCCAGCACTTTTTTGGCCTAATTAATATGTATATCTATGCAAAATTACAGATTTCTAGTACCAATAGTCTCTGAGCTATGCCGCGTACAGGCAGACAGACGGATATGACAATACTATAAAGGCTCCTTTCTGCCATTTTGACTTCGGAACCTTAAAAACAGGACAATAAGGGTTCTGCTGTGACCGAACACTCAATGGACTCTGAATCGACGCATTGCATTCGATTTGATAAGGTGTCGGTAGGTAGTAGGTACTGGCGAGAGAAAAGTTCTTTATTCCGCGGAAAGTATGTGAAGCCACTTTTAACATGAAACTACCGTGAGACTCAAGTCATAATGAAATACATATCGGGCTAAACTCGACTTATATACGTGGGTGATCTGTTTTATTTCACTATGATTGAGTCTCACGGTCGTTTCATGTTAAAAGAAGTAATTCACGTATTCGGTGCGAATTCTGAACGAGCACCTAATGGAGGACCAGACAAGGAGATCAACAACTCACACGCGACACATCAACATCATACGCAGCCAAGTGCGGTACACATGCAACAAATTCAATAAAACGTTACAGATATCAAATAATTCGACCATACTTAAATACACAATAACAGGAAAGGAAACCCTATATGCGACAGCAGTTATTTTTGAACATTCATCGTCATATTCCTCCTCTTGACCTAATCCTTTAATGTATGTTACATTTGCCTTTTTGGACTAGCTTAGTGTAACATAATATAAACAAACAGGTATTTCCGTTTACAGATTTCTGAAAACATTCAATCGTGAAATACATATTTGGGAAGATTCTTGAAACCTATATTCATAATCTATTAAATTCAATTGAATTTATACATATAGACGGAAAGTCATAAAGCTGAGTTCTTGTTCGCAGCTCAATATTTCGCATTAAGCGTTTCCCAGATTGGCGGCGCTATCAGCGGTGGCGGCCTACCTCTAAATACCGCGTTCTGACCAGGCCAAGAAATGTCTCGATAGCGTTCGCGTTTAACAATTCTCATACTATTTAACACTTTAACGAAAACGCGATCGAGACGTACCTATTTTGTGCTTTTTGATTACACTAAGGGCACTGGTTCTGACCGCGTCGAAGCCGCGTCAGTATAAATCATACCTAGGACTACCTTCGTATACAACTGACCGCCACCGTGATCGCTACCTACCGCTGATCGCGCCAGTCTGGGAAACGTTTTAAATCGCGAGTAGAGCTTACGCTCTGTCGCTCGACGTCGTCAGCGCGGACGGCGCGGAGCGGAGTGGCTTGCCTTGCGCTGCGGCCGCTGCGGCGAGGCGAGGCGTGCCGCAGCCGTAACCTCAACACGAGCAACGAGATTGGTCGTCAGAGGATGCAAGCGCGTGCCGAGTTGAACGACCATGCGCGCGTTTCACTTTCGTAGCATTGCAGTATGATTAACAGCCAGAAAGGATGCTTCCTTTTACGCGATTTACTCCATTTACATTCTGTGATTCGCTGGAGTTCGAATAAGACAAGTTAAATATTAGAGGCATAGACGTAAAAGTAAATGCAATAAGAGAAGTTAAATATTATGGAAGTAAAAGTAAATGCAATAAGACAAGTTAAATATTATAGAAGTAAACGTATCAGATTGAATTCCTGGTCACAAGGATCAAAATAAACGCAAGACCCAATCAACAGCAGCGTCATCAGGTCATTACGAATATTATGACAAGTTAGATCCATTGTCTTGTCATTGTATTAGGTATGTCTTAAATAGAGATGTATTAGCGTAAAACCACAAAGTCATAAATGTCATAATATAAAAATTACTAGAACTAAACAAGAATCTATGTATTTTACAAAAACTATAGCATCAAAACAACACATCTGGAAAGACCGTGTCGTGTGTCACTCACTACTAATACCAGTAGAGTCTACAGAACAGATACAACTAACATTTATAGTAAAATAAACGGAACACTCACGTATGTCAGTCGATAGCTCGACGCGATTCGGACTATTTCGGACTAATCCGTAATCCTTCCTCTGGGAGCACACGCTTAATAGGCGGCAGCGAAACGAAAGCATGTCGGGCTATACTCAACTGACATACTTGAATGGTCCGCTTATTGCACTATGATTGTTTTTCATGTTAAAACAAATAACATTAGTACTTTATTCTATTATTTATTCTATACTACTACTACCTTTGAAATTATGGCATTCTATAATACAGCATTGGTTTAGATTGGGTTAGATGTAGTAGCATTACTAACATGTCATCAATATCATGATAGATGTTTTATCAACAATATTAGCACAGTTGTCTGAGAGGAGGCCTGTGCCCAGCAGTGAGACGTAAAAAAAGGCTGGTGATGATGATGATGATGACGATGATTGACACAGAAATACAGAAGACTTCAGTAAATCCCGATAAAAAGCACAACACGAACGCCCTAAAACGTGCAAATGGCTAGATCCGACCACTTTCGCCACAGGCAACCGATTTCATTGATTCCAAACTACTATCGAATCGGCATTCGACATTCACGTAACGTTGACCGCGCCGCGCGTAGTAGTGGATGCTCTACTCTCGAATAACCGGTCTCTTAATGCAAACACCCGTGTAAAATGACACAAGCCCACTGTTGCCATTTAGAGACCCGAAACAAAGAATGGAGTACTTTTACTGTGAACTCGACTAATAACTATTTCATCCGACATCGCATTTCGATGACATAGAACAGTCATGATGAAGGTCGTTGACTTACGGCCTTTAAATAAAATGTAGGAAGTGGTACCGATGCTCGATAGTCTACTCCATACATCCCCATCTTGGATGTTTACTTTAACTGTCTGTTTATATGTTATTTTATTTCTGTATTCCCTGATTAAACCGGAACCGACTTAATAAACGTTGAAAATAGCAACAGCAAAAAAATTTTAACTAGGTATATTGGAACTTTTAAAGTTTGTTGAAACTAACAAACATGAGAACGAATTTAAATGCAATGCGAGCAAGAACACGCAAACGGTAGGTAAACAGTACGTTACAAAAAACATATGATCGTACAACCTTTTGAGAAACAGTCATGAGTCATGAGTGAAATCAAAAATAACAGATAGTCTCAAAAGCGGACAAGATTTATTAATAAGCATTTGCGAATTGGTAGGTAATATTTAGTGTCAGGGCCCGACCTCTCGACGGAGCATCTCCCCCCTTTAAATTGGTTACGCTGCCACAACCGCCGAGATAATACAATATGGCCTTAACGGTAATAGAAATTACTTCCTTCCCTCCGAGAAGGCCGTTTTGGCGAGGGAAATAACCATTTTATAGACATCATGCCACTTGAATAAACAAAATAACGCAAGTTGCACGCAATATATATAGTTTGCGATTACGATAAAACAAATGATTCACATTTCAAAAGTGCTAGTAGCTAGGCTAGTAGCTTACAGGAAACGCACCCTTAATGGTCACTCAATGACTACATGACTTGTAAATGTAGGCAATAAATAAAACTTCCGGTGAACAGCATTTTCATGGCTGAAGATCATTAATACTGTTTTGGCATGGCGGTTATAAATCATAACATAACGGTATAAAGCAACCCCTCGCGTAAAATAACCGCTGGCTTTGTGAAGGCAAAGGTAACCGACGAAACACCACGCCATGGCTAACGATATTTACATATAACGATATAAAAACAGACTATGGCGTTCAACAATCATTGAAACTTCATTCGCTGTTTAAGAACTACATGTTTTTCCATCAGGTAAATGTTAGAACGCTTTCGTCACACCGATGTCAAATGACAATTTACATATTTTAGTATACAGGAAAATATACGGATCTTTTCTTAACGATTATTGAAAACAGTTTGCGCAAAATAATATTTGATGTAGGTATCCCCTTGACTGTAAACAGAGTTGCATGATTGCTTCTCTTGGCTTAACGTCCAAGCGCTACTATGTATACTTAATATACTTCTCGTCACGTGCCAGTAGCAGTAAGCTAGATTAAAGGATGCCATGAGCAAATCAAACGACAGCAAATACAATTTATTTTACTGCGGTTAGGACAAGATACAATAAGTTCAAGATCAACAAAAATAGGTAATTTAATAATGGATATATATATATAACATATAACAGTACCCTCTTAAACAAACAAAGATGTGGCGTATCAAGGTTATTTACGCCCACAAAATTAAACCGAGCACCAAGTATGACTCTATATTATGTATATTGTTAGAAGCAGGACGATTGTGAGAAAAACGTAAAACAAGTTTATACATAATCCTGCGATTCATATATTAAAACCCACTTATAGCAGCTCAGGGGATTAGGTTGAAAATGCCAAGCTTAAAGAAGATTGAGGGGCAAAGAATGCTAGTGGATTAATTTGATCCGGTCCTGCTTCATCATGAGAGTTGAAATCACGTTTTATGAAATATGATTCAGTTATCGTCTAGCCTATATACCGCACCATTTAAGTAAGTTTAAGTTACTTAAGTGAGTGAGCGATACCTATAATTATTGGTACAAATGCATGCCTTTTACTTGATTTGGACTGCAAATTAAAAATCAGTACAATATTGAACTGATTGTAAATGTGCAGGAAAAAAAATCTCTGAAGCTTGATGCATCACTTGTAGTTCGATTATAGGCACAGAACGAATTTTGTATTTATAAGAAAATACGTCACGCTTCATTACACAGCAACCACAAACCATGCATAATTTTATAGAAATCTTACCTTAATATGTCGAAATCCATTACAAGCATATTATCACAAAGCCCATACAGTTAAAGTAAAATATTTTGTTTAGCACTAAATTCAATAGGCATGTAAGATTGCAGATGAGGTAAAGGACACTTTACTGCCGTGTTTACACACTTCGACGTTGTTCGGCCGGGTCGAGCTCGTGAGTCAACCGCTTCCAGGATGCTTTGTTTATTTATAACGTGACGTGCACTTCGCGAGGTGGCAATGACAACACGCGAACATACGCGTAAAACATGAAATACCGCGGACGTTAGAGTGCGTTCGATAGCCGCTGAGCCGCCAGCGTGCTGACGACTTGCTCGCCGATAGCAAACTGTCAGCCGGCCCGTGGGCGGGAGGTTGCGATCTACCGATCGACTATTTTCCGTATTAGTAAAGTTATTACACAAACGATCATCTACATCTAAACTGCGTAATCAATTCGAACATACGTAGGCACACAGTGAATATGAATAAGTTGTTTATCATTATCAACCAAATTAAAATCAAACAAACCAATTCTAATTAAAATAGTATGTAGTAATAAAAAATTAAAGGAGTTTGAAATTTATCGTGCCTTAACTTAACAATCGTTTAACAATAACGACTTATGGTTTCCTATAACTGTAAATCATATAACTTTCGATAAAATATTATTATTATTAATTAGGGCAGCTACTAGTGGTTTGCACCGGAGCAAAATCTTGCGCTCCGGTGGAATTCACCGGTTATTTGCCGATCTCCGGTGATTCACCGGAGATCTCCGGAGAATTTTGATAAGTACATAGCTAGAAATCAAGCTTCTATTCAGATCAACGCCCAGCCCAAACCTAGAAAATTGAAATTTGGCATAGATTCCTTTTATAATGTACAACCCGGGACAAGGCGGAATTTTTTGAAATTTGAAAAAAAGGGAGGTGAAACTTTGTATGGGAAAACGTACTGTCATGAAACTTGCTGAATATGTGTTTGAAATAAAATAAATTAACATGGGATTTACCATTTTTGAAAATATCTACTCTAAGAGGGTGAAAAGGGGGGTGGAAGTTTGCATGGATTTTTAATTTTTTTTAAGTTACGTGTATAAAACTAAGTGAATTTGTTTTTCAAATAAAATAAATAAACACGTGTTTCACCGTTTCTAAAAATTTCAACTTTAAAGGGGTGAAAAGGTGGGGTGGAAGTTTGTACGGAAAAAGCATTTTTTAATTAAGCATTACAATTAAGAAACAGGGCTGGCAGTTTTCTCTCTCAAAGAATCAGCATCGCTATTCAGCGAGGCAACGCTGCCAGCCTTTTGGGCACTATGCCACGGGGGCCTTATTTAGATTTAATTTAGTTTTAAGTTGTAGTTTATTTAGTTTAAGCTTAGATTTAATGTCATTGTAAATTGTTTTTATTATGTAAATAAAGTCTTTAACCTAAAAAAAAAAAATTAAGAAACATAGTGAACATATTTTTCAAACGAAATAAATGAACTCCTATTTCACCGTTGTTGAAAATTTCAACCTTAAGGGCACAGTCTATACAGTCGTCCGACGAAGGCGTCGCAAGACCGAAGTTCCACTTAATTGTTTTGTTTGTAGACAAAAAATGACAAGCATTTTCAAATGCAAGATGGCGGGCATGTTTTTTTTATAAAATGTTATGGGTATAATTTTCGAGGTTCTACTTAGCTAATTAGAAAAATAACGTCCGTTTTCAATTCCAAGATGGCGGACATTTTTCTTTCTAAAAGTCAACATGAGTGTCATTTTTTAGGTTTCCGGGGGTGCTGATTATGAAAATGACACCCATTTTCAAATCCAAGATGGCGGACACATTTTTTTGTTAAAAATCTATATGGGTGTCATTTTTTATGTTTTCAGGGGTGCTGATTACGAAAATGACACCCATTTTTAAATCCAAGATGACGGGAGAATATATAAACATTTCCGAAAATAATAGCTTAATAATAAATAATTTGATTAAGCTATTATTTTCGGAAATTATCGGTCCGAAAGTTGCAAAAATTGTTTATATATCCTCCCCATATCTTCTAAATCGTAGGTCAAAAAAAAATTAAAAACAAGAGAAATAATACGGAAGACAGAAAATCTAAACTTACTTACTAAAATATTGAACTTCCGAATGAGTCGGACTTGGAGTTTTCGCACGTTTAGTATTGTAGTCACTACGATTTACAACCGTGTCGGTTTCTAACAAAAAATGTGTCCGCCGTCTTGGATTTGAAAATAGGTGTCATTTTCGTAATCAGCACCCCTGAAAACATAGAAATTGACACCCATATCGATTTTTAAGAAAAAAATGCATGCTTGCTTACATGCTTGCTTGCTTGCTCGTTTTCATGCTTTATTCCATGTATGCTTGCTTGCGTGCCAGCTTGCATGCTTGCCTGCATGCTTGCTTGCAATATTACTTGCAAGCTTGCAAGTTCGCTTGCACGCTTGCACGCTTGCTTGCTTGCTTGATTGCTTGCATCTTTGAAATGCTTATGGTTTACGCGAGCGAAGCCGCGGGTAAAAGCTAGTGTGCCCATAAAATTTGAGGATTGCTCTCGATTTCCCTGACATCCCGTCATCAGATCCTGACTTGGTGACAACGGAACAAACTAAAAAGTATACCCTTTAAAAAAAAAGAATTTTTGAAATGGGTCTTCGAGTAATCGGGGAACATACATAAAAAAAAACGACGAATTATGAACCTCTTCCTTTTTTCGAAGTCGATTAATTAAAAGGTATATGATAACAAATAGTAGGTACCGAATAAACACATCGTTAATCAATAAATAAAACGTATCTTTTATTTGGTTCTATAAGTTGTAATAACCGGAGAATACCGGTGTTTCTCTGGTGTTTTTCACCGATTACTTTCACCGGTAAAGTACCAGAGAATCTCCGGAGCTCTACGCTCCGGTGCAAACCACTAGCAACTACTAAAATAAATTATCTATCACAGGATAACTGTGTTACACTTGCTGGCGTTATGAAGTAAATACAATACAGCAACTCAAACGTACGTGTATCTAATTTAGTCTATTAAGAAGGCGTATCTACCTAATGTAATTGATAATGGCATTAGTCTAGGATTTATCCATTTATCTCATGATTAGAAAATATAGATGAAAAACGTCTTAGACAAGGAAATTTTAAGAATCGTAGTCGAAGCAAACTTAGCTTAGGTAGGTAGGTACGCAATAGATTGCGATTAGTTAAACAGGATAACGTCGTCCTTTGTTTACAATTGGCAATTTGTGTACAAAGCCATACCAACTGTTAAGTCGACAATTTCCTGGCTCTCGAATTACAGCCGACCGAGCAGAGTACGAACTACGCAGGAAATATATATATAACACCACACACAGTGTAATTGACACGAGTGCACTGCGCCACGTGCGCAATGTGCACAGACGAGCGATCGCATTACGAAAGAACCATCGCTGCAGTAGCTCACTCGACACCACACCAGTCTTCCGATCTGACTCAGACTGTACGAGACGTCCCAACCCATTGTAAACTTACAGCAAGACCCGAGGGATTATTTTATTCCATTAAGGCGCTACTTGGGCTATCTATGCTTATTTTATCTTGTTCTGTATTGAAATAAAGGTTTAATATTTCAACTCATAAATAGTGCTGTCTTAAGTGCCCAAAAAATTAAAACATGATTGTAAATAAACTCCTGGGTAATATTTTTTTTTAGGGTTCCGTACCTCAAAAGGAAAAAACAGAACCCTTATAGGATCACTTTGTTGGTTGTCTGTCTGTCTGACTATCTGTCTGTCAAGACCCTTTTTCTCTGGAATGCGTGGAGGTAGCATGCTCAAATTAATATGAATTAGGTACCCAAGCCTGCAGTCCCTTGAAGCTGTGAAAAAATCAAACTTCTAAGTCAACGCAATCAAAAGATACAGTCATTGAAAAGGTTGGTTCCATACATATGCCGTACCCTGAAAATCTAAAGGGTATTTCCAGTTGTCCTAGAAACTTGAAATTTGGTATGAAGGTAGCTCTTATAGCACAACCACTAAGAAACTTCTCAAAATCTTAAACTTTTATGTCTTTTCTTCTTTGCCTGGCCCTTTCCCATTTTATTTTGGGTCGGCCCTCCGTATAATGTGTCTCCAGGCAGCTCGGTCCTGGGTCGTCTCTTTGTTGACTTGAGCTTCTTTGATGTTCCTATTTACTACGGACATCCATGTGATTCGGGGTCTTCTTCGTCCTCAGGGTTTAGTTTAGTTTCGATATGTAGTACTTTTCTGGTAATGTGGTCGGATGGTAGCCTAATAACGTGTCCGTACTACCGCAGCCGGCTCTCCTGTAGTTTATCTGGGATAAGTCTCACTTTGAAGGTGCCTCTTATATGTGTGTTTCTGACATGATCTAGCCTATATAGTCACACCACCTGCCCACCTGAGCATCTTCATCTCTGCGCAGTGTAATTGATTTTCGTGCTGCTTTTTGCGTGGCCAGCATTCGGCTCCGTATGTCATGGTCGGTCGGACAGCTGCTCTGTATGTATTGTAGTATAAAAACGCACCCCATTCTTTATCTATGAGCTGTCACTTCTGACAGCTCGCTGACTTCCGAACCCCAAACTAAGAGGACGTAGTTCCAGGCATTTTTGTAAAATAATATTAAGATTACAAGTAAATTAAACCTCCAAAGATCTCAACAACATCTTTTATTTACTAACAATACATGGCGCAGTCGAAACAAAGAAGAACCAACGAAGATTAAATCGGATTTAGAAGGTAACCTAAAGACACGTTTTGTTTTCTCCACGTTCCGTCCATAAGTACGAAGAAGACTAACTAATAATAGAAGAAGAACCTTAATAATTATGTCTGAAGAAGAAATTGATAACAAACCGGAACTTAAAGTAGACAATATGTGTGCGGTGGAGTACAAAATGCCACATGGTCTCAACTTGGACGATATTGAAAATTGCTGGCCTCGATGGCAGCGATTCAAGCTCTCGTTCAAGAATTTTGTGCTGGCGGCAGGCTTGGAGAAGCTATCCGAAGCTAGAAAGGCTGCAATTCTTATTAATTGCATAGGGCAGCAAGCGCAGGAATTATACTACAATGTGCTCAGAACAGAAGATAGCGAAAAAGACAAGTTGGAAGACGTAATCAGGATCTTTGACGATTACTTCAAGCCAAAGCAAAATGAAGTCATAAATAGTTACAACCTGAATAAACGGAATCAAGAAGATGGGGAATCCTTCGATGCATATTATTCAGTCATAAGGAAGCTAGCTGAGAATTGCAACTTTGGTGATCAAAAAGACAGAATGATAAGGGACAAAATTGTCATCGGTGTTCGGGATCAAAGGATTCAGCAGAAATTGTTGGAGGTGAAGGACTTGAAGTTAGAAAAGGCAGTGGACATCTGCCGGTCTGCTGAGCTCACAAGAGAGTTTGTGAAGACTCTGAACAACCCGGAGGTGCATGCAGTGCAGGCTGAGAGGGTGATGCAGCTGCAGCATGGGCAACAGTTTAATAAAGCTAAGTATTATAATAACAATTATAAAACCAGTCAGTCTCACTTTTCAGGTGATAAAAATAACAAGGGTGTACATCATAATAAATCTTTTTATCAGTGTAAAAAATGTAACACCGAGCATGGACCAAGACAATGTCCAGCTTATGGCAAAACATGCTCTAAGTGCAACCGAATGAATCATTTTAGTGTGGGCTGTACTTTTATGAAAAGCCGAGTTCATTGCATGAATAACACAGACAGTGACGAGGCCTGCAATGATGTACAGGACTTGTGACTAGTCTATTCCATTAATCTAGGTAATAATGAATGGACCGAGTCGTTAAGGGTTGAAAATAAAAAAGTGAATTTCAAATGTGACACCGGGGCCCAGATCAATGTCATCAGTTCAAGCACTCTGAAGAAAATTGTCAATGATGATCCTAATATTAAAATGTCTGAGACAAAAACTATAATAGAGGTATTCGGAGGTGGGAAACTAATCCCAGTGGGCATGGTCACATTAGAGGTATTTAATAATAGTAATATGAAAAGCAATGAAGGTATTAATACTGAGTTTTTAATCATTAACGAAAAGGTCCGGCCAATTTTGGGATTGGCTTCATTAATAAAACTTAAATTGTTAAATAATACTAATATTGACACTTTAAAGGCTGAACTCATTACAGAAAATACTGGTAGTAATATGAAAAGCAAAGACTGTATTATTAATAAACACATTGAATTATTCCAGGGTGTTGGGGAGTTCAATAAACCGCTGCAGCTACGCATTCGACCCGGTGTGGAGCCTGTGGTGAGACCCCCACGCAGAGTGCCTAATGCGCTCTTGACACGCCTCGCAGACAAATTGAAGGCTCTGGTGAAGCATGAAGTCATAGCTAAGGTAGATCACCCAGATAGTTTTGTCAGTAATTTGGTAATTATCGAAAAGAAAGATGGTTCACTGAGGATCTGCTTAGACCCTAAGGATCTAAATAAAGTGCTAATCAGAGATCACTATTTAATCCCAACATTAGACGAAATCATTCCTAAATTGTGTAACAAAAAATTTTTCTCAGTCCTAGACCTGTCAGACGGGTTTTATAATATTAAATTAACGGAGGACTCTAGTGACTTGTGCACTTTTAATAGCCCATTTGGGTGTTACAAATTTTTAAGATGTCCTTTTGGAATCTCAGTCGCTCCTGAGGTCTTTCAAAGATACAGTGAAATGGCATTCGGTGATATTCCAGGTGTCATTGTGTACTGTGATGACTTATTAATATGTGGTGACACAGAAAACGAGCATGATGCAATATTAAACCAAGTCTTTGAGAGAGCTAGAAAACATAATGTCCGTTTTAATAAAAATAAATTTCAATATAAATTAAAGGAAGTCAAATACTTTGGTCATATTTTTTCCAATGCAGGCATGAAAATTGATTCTGAAAGGGTGGATGCCATAATTAATATGAAAAGCCCCACAAATAAAAAAGAGTTGCAAATTTTCCTTGGAATGGTTAATTATCTGAGAAAGTTCATACCTCACATGGCTGATATTGCATCACCGCTACAGTTATTGTTAAAAAAAGATGTCGGGTGGCTTTGGACGGAAGTTCATGAAAATGTGTTCAAGAAAATTAAAAATAAAATAAGCACAGCTCCGGTATTACAGAATTTTGATAATAAATTGCCCATAACGATCCAGTGTGACGCGTCCAAGGATGGCCTTGGATGTTGCTTATTACAAGAAGGAAAGCCAGTCTGCTTCGCTTCACGAAGCCTTACACCAGCAGAACGTAATTTTTCACAAATTGAGAAAGAACTTTTAAGTGTAGTCTGGTCAACTCGTAAATTTCACTATTACATCTATGGACAAAAAGTCACAGTTTTAAACGATCACAAACCTCTTGAGAGTCTGTTAAAAAAGCATCTTCATGAAGTCCCGTCACCTAGATTACAAAGATTAAAGTTAAAACTTTTAAAATATGATTTAGAGTTCAAATATTTGCAAGGGAAGTTCATGTTTATAGCCGACTTGTTGTCACGCTCTTATCAAATGTCTAATGATGTAGATGAATCATACATGTAAGAAGTAATACATTGTATCGGTCTTGCACAGAACTTGGAGTGTACTGAGGAACAAAAAACTGTGTTAATTACTGAAAGCTCTGAAGATAATGAGTTAGAATTGTTAAGAAACTTTATAAGAAATGGCTGGCCTTCTAATAATAAAGAAATTCCGAGCGGTTTACATGATTATCATAAATTAAGAGGTGCTCTTTCAGTAGATAACAGCCTTGTCTTTTTTAAAGACAGATTAATTGTTCCAAAAAACCTAAGACAAATGTTTATTAAAACTTTGCATGAAGGTCATATTGGTATGTCAAAAATGAAACAGCTAGAAAGTTATACTACTGGCCTCATATAGATTCACATATAGAAGGATTTGTCAAACGATGTTTTCCCTGCCAGACATTTCAAAATAATAATATTAAAGAGCCATTAATGTCCCATAAAGTACCTGACCTACCATTTACAAAGATAGCAACAGATATCATGGATTTTAAAACAAAAAGTTACCTCATAGTTTATGACTATTATTCTAAATGGTTAGATATTAAATATATACGGAATAAAAGTGCCAAATCCATTATTGAGGCTTTAACAGACATTTTTTCTAATTTTGGATTTCCAAGAGAAATTGTCTCGGATCATATACCGTTTGATTCTAAGGAATGTAAAGACTTTGCTCATGAAAATGGATTCATATTTACCTATACAAGCCCTAGGTACCCGCAATCAAACGGAATGGCGGAAAAAGGAGTGCAAATTGCTAAGAAGATACTTAAAAAATGTCATGAAGACAAAACTGATTACAGACTAGCACTATTAAATTACAGAGCTTCACCCGTATCAGGTACTAACTTCTCACCATGTGAATTAATGTTTAATAGAAATATAAGAACTAAATTAATTGTCAATACTCAGTACCTCCAACCCAAAATTAATACTAATGTAAATCAACAGCTTAACAAGACAGCCATAAGAAATATCAGGAATTATAATAAAACTAGTAGAATTAAAAAACCATTTGATGTGGGTCAGAGTGTTTGGTTTAAAAAAGATCCTAATAAAAATTTATGGTTAGAAGGCAAAATTACCAGTTATAATGGGAATAGAGCATATAATGTAGCTGATAAGAATAATGTAATTTATAACAGAACCTCCTTTCATATCAGATCGCCTTAGCTGGGCTTGGTGCTTCACTAGATCTTGTGGTTGGGTTCAGTGCAACTGGTCGAGTGTGTAGTAGTGCCAATATTATAAAATGTTGTTAATGTTACTTAGTTACATAAGACTATATATAACTGTGATTTTGTAGTATTATTTCTTTAATTTAAAGAAAAAACAATTAAAGTCTCTTTAAAAAGGGGACGAAAAGTATATCAATAAATGTATATTAATAATTAGAGAATTTGTCCAAGTTTAAATTAACCTAGAAAGAACTTAATATTATGTACCTACTTAAGGAAAATCTATATCTAAACAAAAAAGTAAATCTGTATAACTTTTAAATTTTCTTTTGAAAAGGGGATGATGTATTGTAGTATAAAAACGCACCCCATTCTTTATCTATGAGCTGTCACTTCTGACAGCTCGCTGACTTCCGAACCCCAAACTAAGAGGACGTAGTTCCAGGCATTTTTGTAAAATAATATTAAGATTACAAGTAAATTAAACTTCCAAAGATCTCAACAACATCTTTTATTTACTAACAATACACTGTATACTCGTCCCTTTATGCGCACGGGCATACGGCTGTCGCATAGCACGCCGAATAGTTGTCTCCATTTCGTCCACCCGGTATTTATGCGATGGGTGACATCAGTGCCTATTGACCCATCTTTACTGATGACTTACCCTAGGTATTTGTAATGGTTCACATCTTTTAGCTGGGTGTTCTGCAGACAGATGGTGTGTTTGCTGATGACACCACTAAAGTTGCAATGCATGTACTCGGTATTCTCTCTGCTTATTGGCAGATCTGATGTTTCCAGAACTTCCCTCCACTTTTCCAAAATCTGCTGTAGGTTGTTCACGTCTTCACTAACGATGACGACGTCGTCCGCGTATAGGATGTCCCATGGCGGCGTTCGTTGCAGATTTGAGGTGAGATGGTTCATTACAATATTAAATAACAGAGGGCTGAGTGCGGAACCTTGGTGCATACCAACCTTTACATCAAATTCATCGCTAGTTCCGGCCGGACTTCGCACTTTGGTTGATACTTGGCGGTACATATCTTTGACATTCATTATGTAATGCTCGGGGACACTCTGGGCCCTTAGAGCGTGCCAAATTAATTCTCTCGGTACCCGGTCGAAAGCTTTTTCTAGGTCAATGAATATCATGTGCAAGTCAGTTTTGTTGTCTCTGTACTTTTCCATCAGTGTTCTGACCGAATGTATGGCATCAGTTGCAGATCCACCGGCGACGAATCCGTATTGGTTTTCAGTGACGCTAGTTATTTCAAGTAGCTTTTTATTAATGACTCTTTCCCATATTTTGAAGGAATGTGAGATTAGCTTTATAGCTCTGTAGTTGTCGCAGAGTCTTATATAGCACCTTTTATTTTTATAGAAAGGGATGAGAAAGCTCTGTCGCCATTCGCCGGGAATTTCGTCGGTCAGGAACTTGTTGAAAAGTTTCGTCAGGAACAGTACGCCGGTAACTCCCATTCACTTTCAGAATTCAGCAGGGATATCGTCAGGGCCAGAGGCTTTGTTATTTACCATTCGTTTGATTGCCTTATTTTTTTTATAACGCGGAGGCCATACCTACTAAATAGAATATTCCGACAGGCTACGCTTTCATTGCAACTTTATGCTGACGCAATTCACAACCTAACATGCTTCCATAAGAAAATAATGATTGATGATGATGAATTATGTGCTAAGATTCTAGTTGAGTAGTTACTTAGTAGGATTAACTACAGCTTTGCAAAAAAAAAGCCATTTTGCAGTGCAGTCAGCATGGTTGACATACAATTAGTGGTACATTTGGTGGCAACTGGAGCGTGAGAGGAATCCGGCGCGGTAGTGTTCGCCGCACCGCCCGCCCGTGACGGAGCGAGCCGCGGCTGCATTCTAATAACACAAATTTAAAGAGCCACTTTCGACGTTACTTGAACATGTAGGTACGCAAGTAGTCGAAGTACACGCATTATCTGGGTCATACTCGTATCCTTAGCTAATTATTAGAGATAGTAAAGATGGCTCGTATGAATCTTTAAATTTTATACCAATGCTTTCGCCGGCGATAAACTAAACACTATAGAATTTCTATTATAACGGCTATAGCCTCTTACCGCCGGCGAATTGGAATAATAAATAATGTTTGTTTTAAAATAAAATATTGATGATATTAAATAAATTCTGTTACAACGATAGTATTCAGTAGTTCACCTCGTCTTGTTCGTGTGGGAGCACCGATCAACCCCGACATGTGCACACAGCGTCTAGTGTAATAAACTAATAAACGACCAAAAAACTTTCGTGATCGCATTCGCGTTTACGTCTGAATTACTCTATACCTAGGCAAATTGGCAGCGCCACTAGTAGCACGTATCTACAACAAACTATTCTCATACTAGTATTTGACACTTTAACGCAAACGCATTCGAGACGTATTTTTTGGCCGTCGATTACACTAGAGGCTCAGCAGATGTGAATAAAATCAGTACGTTCTGCCAAGTGGCCGTCTGTCGTCGGTATATTATTAGTTCGCCTTCGTTTTGTACATTAAATCGAAATCGAAATGTATCGTAGGTAGGCGTCGGCGATTCGGTGCCGAATATTGCGGCTGTTGCTATTGCAACAACAGTCGCGATTCTTGGCATCGGTCGGTGTTGCATTAATGTAGTAAATTAGTATGCTGTTCTAGATAGTTTATGATGACCCGGCAATAAATGCTAGAACAGATTTCATGGCATTACATTGATCAAACCGATGATAAATAAATCGGGCTTGATTTAAATAAATAAATCCTTGGAAACAACGCTGATTATGTTGATGTTTGATTATCTCGAGCGTCGTAATAGTAACATATCGACTGGTTGATGTGAAGTGGCAGTCCGTGACCTGCTTCCCATCAAAGTGGTTAACGAGGGGTAGGCAATCTGACTGACTTATCACCGCGTAGCGAGCCACGAGTCAAGCGTTTCATTCATCCCATCATATTCATGGAAAGATGGCATCTACTTCTAGTAGGTACCTACCCACCTTGTTAAGAGTCTGATTCATAGATCGTAATAGATAACAAATTGTACCTACTCCCGGGGTCCCGGTATAAATTGTTACAACGTTACAATTACAAGGACATTTAAAAATAATGATTCAAAATAATTTTAAAGTTGAGGTAGCCCGCTTTCCTTATAGTTTCATTACATTCGATGAAATAAATGAAAATGACTACCTACCTACTTAAATTTTTAACAATGGAATGTCAGTATAGTTAACTCAAATGAATTTAATTTCAGCTCGTTACATTACATCGCAATTAACTGTTAAGTGGGGGACGATGTACAGTCATCAAATAAGGGCCGCAGCAGAGGCCGGGGGCCGCGGTGATGTCATCGCCGCGCCCGCCGGCGACACCGAACGTCAACATTGGATGATGGCTAATTATTTTATTACAAGCTCGCAATGTCGTCAAAGACGCACCTGAAATATTAATAAGGTCCATGGCGGCGACTGGTAATTCCTCGCGAGTGACACCACGTAGAAAAAAATAGGTACATGATTGTGGAGATCAATGAGAAAACAAAAAAAAACTTCTGAAGCTAAAGTGTGGGTAATTTTCTAATTATATATCACATACCTAGGAAGGTATCTACCTATCACCCACACACTTATCATTTTCAGCTCGGTTCCGTAGCGTGTTGGTTATTTTGTAGCTCTATCGAAAAACCTTTTGCTGTGGTCGTACGTCGTACCTACTACACTTTATTTAATACACAATCAGACATGGTTAACATCACCTTGGTGATCTATACCTATAAAACAGTACCTACCGTGACTGACTGACTGACACACAACGCACAGCCTGAACCACTGGACCTAGAGACTTGAAATTTGGCAGACATAGGTATACCTAGGTAAGGTACCTTGAGGGCATTTCTTAAAAAAATTCCAGATAGCCCAAAAAAATTCAAGTTTGTTTTTTGCAATATATTACGATGTACATTAAAAGTATATACGAAAAGCATATTTTGTATGTATATGAGTATCCTTGAGGTGTACTAAGCCGGGATATTTCGAAATTCCCACGGGATAGGGTATGTACTGTGAAGAGGCCGCTCATTGTTTGATGATTGTGTTCGTTGATTTTAAAATACGAATGCAAAGTGTCTAAAAAGACACTAAAAACAAGAGCGACACTCCGTCACCGGGCTTTCATATAAAAAGTCGTGTATTCGTTTTTATTGAAGAAAATAATAAAAACAATTTAAAACACAAGTTTAGTGTCGTTCCTTCTTCTTACGCCTCTCGCAGCTTGAGCCACTAGGGCTACACTCACCCAACGGCCGTGCCTAAATAGGCACCAGCTCACAGTACCTACTTACAAGCCCATTTTGAAATATTTCACGGGGGCAAAGCCGCGGGGCATAAGCTATTGATTTAATGTAAGTATACGGAAATTCTAGTAATTTTAATTTCTCATAGAAGTTAATTCCATTCAATTTCTCCAACGAACTTATAGTTTTCGACAGCACAACACATGTCAGCAAAACACAGGTGTGCGAAATCACTTAAAACGAACTGTATCTTTTGATCGCGTTGACTTAGAAGTTCGATTTTTTCGCAGCTTCAAGGGACTGCAGGGTTGTGTACCGACCTATTTGATATTAATTTCAGCATGCCAACTCCACGCGTTGTAGATAAAAAGGGTCTCACTTGACTTGACAAGACAGATCTATACCAGTGAACCTGTAGGGTTCCGTTTTTCCTTTTGAGGTGCGGAACCCTAAAAAATTACTATGTCCCAAGTTTCTTGCGGCGTATTCTTCTTGGTAATAATAATGGTCTTATCGAAAGCGCTGGTAAAAGAGTATTTAACTGTCTATATATTTACTGAATAAAATGTTGAATTTTAATTTGATGACGTCACAGTATTTGATCGCGATCTCTATGCATACACATGTAGTTGCGAACCTGACGGCCGATAGGTAAGATAAGAGCGTCCAGCTAATATCTAATATGATCAATGACAGCCGTGAGTCAGCAAGCGCGTGCGGACAGCGTCCCCACTAAATTTAGACCAGACACTGCAGTATTATTTATATCGCTCAGGCTATGCCGTTTCGGAGGTTATTCAGTGCATTTGTATTGCAGACACAGACCAGCAACTACAAGAATAGTTCACTTGTTTTCTTTTTAGATAATATCTGATGACGACGTCCGAGTAGTCCAACTAGTCCAAAGTGAGACGCGATACGACACTGATTTATAGATTCGTCAAGCACGCCTTTGTAGCCACAAAGTCTGTTTGTTTCTGGACAAGAAAGAATTGAGATGGATTTTTTTTTCCGAAGTTCTCTATTCTTAGTATTCTTACTTTACCAGCCAGACTAGAGCAATAATTATATTGTTCAGTGGCTCCTTAAATTCGACGCTTTCCACCCCAGATTACTATTCACACCATTCGCGTTCTTACCCCTACGTAGGTACATGGTGTAAGGGATGGTCGTATTTGTCGGCGGCTGGTTATGCAAACCGTAAACTGCTTTAAAATGTCAGAGCAAACAAAGAAGTGTAAATTTTCGTGATAAAGATAGAGATAAGAAAGAAAAAAAACAATCAATTCAATTATCAATTACAGTCTTCTTCATTCTTCAGGTTTAACCATTTCCTTGGCTAGAATAGAGTATATTACAGATTACGAATTAACGGGACTTTTGGGACAAAATAAAATATAAATATTAGTGCCACGTAAAAGTCTCAGTTGTCAAATAATGGTCCCAACTCAATGGGATTAGTGTGATAGACGGAAGAATTGAGACCAAAACTTTGTATGCTTCTGTCAACAGACATATCTGACCAACTCTCTCTCTGATCTGTGCAACTTGTCACATTATGACAAAGTTTACTAATAGCAAAGAATATACATATATACTAGCCAGTGTTGGTGAATGTAAAGCACAATTTTTTTGTTTGCTAGTTTAACATTGATGAAATATCCTATTACAGTAGACTGGTAGCAACACAAATATGTAATTCGATTGATGAACTTGATTGGTTTTGTATCTGTGAAAATTTTATAAATAATAAAAACAGAATCAACCCATCAAGTGAATAGGCTGTACCTGAACAAGCAAGATAAACCTTTGCCTTTATCTCTACTTTTCCATGAGAGGAGAGGGGGATATTAAACACTTGTCAGTTCTTTAAAAAGAAAAACATGTAATTTCTCATAAAAAAAAACTGATTTGATAATCTTAAAAGAGGCTATTCAACTACCAACACAACAAACACGGCTTAAAAATGTCCAGTGACCAAACATGTATGAAAGTGCACAATAATCGATCCATAGACATTTATGAGCAGTGTATTTCTCTGTCTTTTCTCTTTTTCTATTTATTGTGCTTAAATCTTGACTTCTTGTAAAAAATATAGGTAAACCAGAAAACCAAGTGGTAAAAGTATTGACATGTATCAACAAAGTCCCCTCAAACATGTTTCAGGTTCAGTAACCAAAATGGCAAAACAGCACCCTTATGGTTTTTATGTCATTCATACAATTTGTATTGATTTTTATTTCAAAGCAAAGGTGTTGATCAACTGCATTGTGTTAGCAAACTAATTATCTTGTCACTAGTTTCATAAGAAACAATGCAAGCATAGTTTCCATTCCCACAACAGAAAACAGTGAAAATGTGCAACACAATAGCTAAATAGATTATTGAGAAATTGATTAGCACTAAAGTCATTAAACCAAGGTAAACTCAAGTGATTAACTACACATCATTATTGTAATCAATGAAACAGAAAATAAATTAAAATTAATGTTTTTGTTTACACCTAACTATTTGCCTACATAGGTAGGTATTCTGTATTTTTCAGAAGACTAATTTTGAAATTATACTAGTTGTTTGGTGATTATGGACAATAAGTGTGAAATTTTATTTGTTATGCATTTACTGTGACAAAAATGTTTATTAAAACAAAATAAGATGTATGAGTAGGTACTTACTTTAAGTTAAATAAATTACATTCGACTCATACCTCATACCTACCTAAGTCATAACTAAAAAGAAGTTTATTTTTATCTTCAATGGTCAGTTAACTAAGAATGTTGTGAAACTAAAGTAATAATTAAGTCTGAATGTTTGTTCTCAAGTCTTGGATGTTTAATATGTATTTATGTATATACTTATCTATATAAGTATGTTTATCCATTAGCCCATAGTACAAGCTCTGCTTAATTTGGGACTACATCAATTGGTGTGAATTGTCCCACAATATTTATTTATTTATACATAGGTTCAGATATGGTGGGGCAAGACAAAGTACATACCTAGATAGGTAACATGAGTTTTTCAAGTATAATAGTGGCTTTTACCACTATCTACCTATTATGTAATATTATATTAGCACTTAATTGTATGCAAATAGGTATTATTCTTTTAAGTAATGAATCTTGTATTCTCAGACAAATGTTAATCAGTCCACCTAAGATGATTCAAACTTTTTAAACCAATTACTGAAAGGGTATAACTATTGGAGCAGTGAATCATAAATGTTTGCAGGAAAACTAAGAAGAGAATTACTTGGATTATATTTACAGTAAGGCACTACTTTAATTGAGTCATAAATTAATAGGTATATGTTTTCAATTTCACTTATGATTCAGTTTATGGTAGAAAACACAACTTATTGTTGATAAAAAAAGTATCGTAAAACGTACAAACAACCTCAAAACTGACCCTCAGAGCCCTTAGTAATTGCAAACAGAAATAAAGCAATAAGATTAAGTACTGTATTACTTGCATTCCAAACATATCCATTTAGAAGTCATTTATTTTATTGCAATTAAACAGACTCATCCATATCTCACAAAAATATCAGAGCGTTAAATAGAATTTAATTCTTCACCGAGAACGTTTGTTTAATCCGCCTACATTGCTAAGCTGCCGTGACATATTTTACGCATACGAAATAACACTCATAGCAGAACAAATAGATATGAAATACTCACCAAAAATGACCACAAGATAAGATAAAATTGTTCATAAATAGTTCTCACTTCACAATCAAATCACATCTCACGATTATGAAAGTCGTAAAGTAAGTAAACACACAACACATACGTCACTCGTAACAGTCCGCCATTTTATAAAATAATTTAGTTACTTAGTTTTTTTTTTTGTTTTTTTTTAATGGCAATATACAAGTTCCAGGGTTGACGGAACGAACGATTGTGCCAATGACAAAAGTGAGGAAACGGCGGAATTTAAAAGTATACACGGAATTTAGGATTTAGGATCAAGCGGATTAGATCAGGACAGTTGAAAGTGATGAATGATGAGTAAGAGAAATAATCAAGATTAAATACACATATATACTTAGTTAAATTTTGATATCATTACTATCAATAAAAGAGGCTAAGGAAGCATATACATTTAAATCATTTGATGATAGAATGGATGTTGGTAGTGGAATAGACAAAGATATAATATTATTATATAAGGAAACACGGTCATATAGTGGACATGACAAAAACATGTGGTTCAGATCTCCCACCTCCGAACCACATTCACATGCAGGGCTGTCAATAATATGAATTTTTGCAAGATGTTCCGGAGTGCAAACATGACCTAAACGCATTCTTATTAAGACACTAGTACTCTTTTTACAAAATTTTAATTTAAAAAACCAAGACTCACAAGGAATAAAGGGCTGTATACGACTGTAAATTCTACCTTTTAGAACGCAGCTCTGAGACCAATACTCTTGCCAAGAGCGATTAAGATATATTCGCGGAAGATTAATCAGATCGTGTGTGTACTTTTTGTAAGGGAACATATCACCATCTTCAATCGCTTCGTTGGCAATTCTGTCGGCCTTTTCATTACCTCTGATGCCGCAATGACTTGGTACCCAAGCAAAAGCTACTGAGAAACCTTGAAGAAGACACTCATACAATTTAGATCTGATTTCGACGATTACCGGATATGATGGAGATGATCTACAAAATGGGTACTTTTCGAGAGCCTGCAGAGCGCTAAGAGAGTCAGAGAAAATAACAGATTCCTTTAGTTTCATGATGAGAACATATTCTACTGCCTTTAAAAGGCCAAACGCTTCCCCAGTAAAAACTGAAGTCTCGGGTCGAAATTTGACATGTTGAGTTATTTTATATTGACTATGATAAACACCCACACCAGTATATCCAGATGGAGATCTTTTTGATGCATCGGGATAAATGTAATGCCAACCCGGCCAAATACTATCCACTGTGCAATTAAAATACGCATTAGAATTCAAATTGCGTTTATCAATTTTTAAGTTATACTCAATATTGGGAGACAATGTAAGAGCCTGGTAATTACAAGTAAATAAAGAAAGATTGATGGATCTGTTAGTTGGAGCATCTAAAGAATAAAATTTTTGCAAACTTTTAACTAAACAGGGAGGAGACTTATGAGTCCAATAACGCGATGTGCAGATATGGAAGGATAAATTTTCCAATTTACTTAAAATAGGGTGCTGAGAAAGCTGAATGAAACGATATAAACATTTATCTGATAGAAACTGTCGTCTTAATTTGAGAGGAGGGTCACAACACTCTACCTGTAAAGCGTTTATCGGACTTGACTTCATAGCACCAGTAATTAACCTGAGACATTTAGATTGGATTAAATCTAGTTTTTTTAACCCAGTGGAATTACTTGGTTCTAATAAAAACGATCCATAGTCAATTTTACTTCTAATTAAGGCATTATAAATTAATTTTAAGGAAAAGGGATGCGAACCCCACCAAACAACGGACATACATCTGAGAATATTTAATAGTCTTTCACTCTTAGCTGCAATATAATCACAGTGTGGAAGACCTGAAAGCTTAGAATCGAATATAACCCCTAAAAACTTAACTTGATTTACTTGAGAAATTTGTTCACTTATACCGTATGGCAACTTCAGGACTTACTCTCATTCTACTAAAAACCAATACTGAACTTTTGCTGGCGGATAACTCTAATCCATTTGTGCAGAGCCAAATATGTAAACTGTCTAATGCAGAAGAAATAACATCACTAGCTTTAGCTATATTATTATCAGAATAGTAAATTAAAAGATCATCTGCATACTGTAAAACATTAACAGAGCAGTTAAGTGACGATTCAAGATCATGGGTGTAAACGTTATAAAAAATTGGGCATAATACAGATCCTTGGGGCAATCCCTTCCATACAACTCTGTCCAATTCCAAAGCGTCAGTAGAAACGGTAATGTACCTTTCGGCTAAAATGTTGAAAATGAAATTGGACAAGCATAAAGAGTTTGTTAAGTTTTTTAAGAAGTATGGTTATAATAACATTATCGTATGCTGCAGAAACATCAAGGAAAACCGTGATAGTGGGATGATTAAGTGATAGTGCTGATCTTATGACTGTGGTAAATATACTTAAACTATCCGTTGTGCTTTTGCCCCTTCTAAAACCAAATTGGCTACTTGCTAGTAAGCCACTGGATTCCAAAAACCACTCTAGACGATTTTTTGCTAAGTGTTCTGCCAGTTTCAGAAGAACCGAAGATAGAGCTATAGGACGGTATGAAGAGGCTTCTGCAGATGATTTATTTGGTTTTAATATTGGAACAATTATTTAAGTTTTCCACGAGGCAGGAACCTTGCCTGTGAGCATGATAGTATTAATAATGTTTAAAAAATATGCTAATGAACAGTCACTAAGGTTACACAAAAAAGAATATGGAATTCCATCTTTCCCAGGGGCAGAGTCTTTAAGGCCACATAATACGCCCTTAAGTTCTGTTAAAGAAAAAAGCGACCCAATATTTGATTGTATGGATGGACCATCAAGGATTGGAGTAAAGGAAGATTGGGTTAAAACTATTTCTTGAGGAACTGAAGTTTGTCTAAAAACTGATCCGCCAATGACGGTGAAATCAAAGAAATATTATTGTCACTAAAAGCTGATCTAAATCGTTTAACCTTTTGCCATACCTCAGAGGAACTAGTTTGTGGTGAGATGGAAGTACAAAAGTTCCTTCAGCCTTGAAGCTTTTTCTTCTTAAGAAGTTTCTTTGTACTGGCAACAACCTTAGAAAGATTTGACAGATTCTCAAATGTCATATTGTTAGCATAATTCTACTGTATTTATTTACTTATTAAAAACAATTTACAATGACATTAAATCTAAGCTTAAACTAAATAAACTACAACTTAAAACTAAATTAAATCTAAATAAGGCCCCCGTGGCATAGTGCCCAAAAGGCTGGCGGCGTTGCCTCGCTGAATAGCGATGCTGATTCTTTGAGAGAGAAAACTGCCAGCCCTTTGGTCACAAGTTGCATCAACTAAGCGCTTTTGTAACTCAGAAATAAGCTTGTAAGCGCTGGGACCCCATGGACCCAAAGTTTCAAACCCGACAGGAACAAAATTATAATTCGGACCGAGAGATTGATACTTAGATTTTTTTCTATTTTCGGCCGTTTCTGCCGCCGCACCAGCTTTTTGTGTGGTTCCCTGGAGATGTGAGGGTGCTACTGTATGTAATTTAGTTCAGCTTCTTTTCTCGATTTTATGGCTGCCGTACAATCACTATCCCACCAAGGCGGAGAAGACAATTTATCAGATCTTGGGTAATTTTCTGGAAATACTATATCTGCCGAATCGATTAACGTTTTAGCAAAACCCTCAGCGCAAACAACCTCATTTCCTGGAAAAACAGTAGGCAAAGAAGCGGTTCTTTGATCCACTTCCTTTCTGAATTCATGCCAGTCTGCATGTGTCAAGATATGTTTTAAACGAGAACCGCGACTCTGGGTATAAGCGTTTATCTTTATCTGGAAGGGAGATCACTATAGGAAAATGATCGCTACCAAAAGTCGACGTGAGAACTTGCCAAGACAGAGTTGAAGCTAAATTAGCAGTAGTAATGGACAAATCTATAGCACTAACTGCGACATTAGGCTCTGTTCGACGCGTTGGACTACCATTATTTAAGAAACAAAGATTGTGGCTATCTAGAATGTCTAATAGCTCCTCACCAAAATGGTTAGTATTAGCACTGCCCCAAGATTGATGATGACAATTAATGTCGCCAAGAAGCATAAAGGGTCAGGGAAGATTTGATAAAATTGAATTGATTTCACTAAATATAGTAGAAGATGGATGAGGAATATAAATAGATACAAGTAATATATTATTTACATGAGCAGCAATAATAGAATATTCATCACTATGAGAAGGAAGAGAAAAAGGAGAAAAATGAAAATAATTTTTGATGAGTAGAGCAACACCACCATACCCATCAGATCTGTCTTCACGCAAAATAGAGAAACCAGAAATTTTTAAATAAAAATCTGGCTTCAACCATGTTTCTTGTAGAGCTACTACAATGGGTTTATATTTGTTTAATAAGAAAAGCAGATCGCTTTTCTTACTGACTATGCTGCGGCAATTCCACTGAACAATCTTGAGATTGTCCATTATGAATGTTCAGGAACTGGGTCAATATTTCAAACATAGGAGAAACGTTGGATGGTGAATTGATATTTGACTGTGTTTGTGTTAAATAACTTAATAAAGCAATTATAATTTCTGTAACAGAAGGACTATTATTATTGTTTTTATTATTGGAATCTGATGTGTTTTGTTTTTCAGAAGGAGGGGGCATATTGTAATCTTTAATAAGGGCTTTATGAGCTTCTTGATCATACCCTTTAGATAAAGTGGGAGGAGATCTTGGCTTTAAGAACACTGTTTTTTTGTAGGATTTCGTAGTGGGATTTTTTACATGCGGTTCATCTTGACTGTTACGTGTATGTGCTGATATTACATCTGCAAAAGATTTTGATATAGCTGGATGTAACTTTGAGGCTTCTGAGTAAGAGATGTTTGAAGTTGCCATACTATATTTAATTTTTTTTTGACGGTCAAGTTCAAAGGATGCATCCTCTGGAGCAACATCGCAAGAAGCACCAGTGTGGCCTTGGCCGCACTTATAGCAACAAGGCTTCGACCTGCACTGCATTTTAGTGTGACCAAAGCGACAACAGTTGTAACACTGGATTGTGGGGAAAATGTATAATTCCACTGGCAAACTATTGTAACACATGAACACTCTTTTCGGGAGAGCTTGGCCGTCAAATGTCAGAACAACTGTCTGGGAAGGTTTCCATGTTGGAGTGCCTGAAACCATTACCTTATAGTTCAGGCGTCTCATTTTTATTATATCGCCAAATCCCATGGGAACTTTAATATTCTCTTTGACCTCCTCAAGGGTCCATTCTTCCGGAACACCACGAATAAGTCCCATCCTGGTAACATTGTATGTAGGTATAAAGGCTTCTAGCTTATGGGCAGTCAAGTTGGCATCAGATATGAAAGAGTTAGCATCCATAAAGTTAGAGAAAGAAACTGCAACCCTATTCCTCCCAATTCGTTTGACACTACCATTTACAATATTAGAGTACTTTTGTCTCAATAAGAAGTTGCCGAATGTAACTGGATGTAAGGTGGTATTATCAGATGGTGATATTTCAATGCGCTGCACGTGAACTAGGTAAGGAGACGCATCTGTCGCTTGATAGACCTTTCTACCAACGGGAATTTTGATTGAGTTATCAAGGGAAGCATTTGTGTCCATTTTATTTACTTTTGTATTGTCTATGATGTTAATGGCTGCTGCTGGGATCTCGGGGTCACTGTCGCATTTGCAACCCTTATTAGGGTCGGAACCAACATGGCTGTGTGTGCGTTTTTTTTTGTTGCAAGATTTGCAAATCTTCCTTGCACGATATCTTTTAAGATTAGATCTTTTTACGTTAGCACCAGACGCTGATGCGTGCGAAGCATCGGTATCCATGTCTAAACTCGAGCCATTATCATCATTGTTCGTGTAATTCTTCACCGTAACAAAAAAAGACGGTTGGGGAACAGATGAACCCCCAGGGTCAGGGGGCTCATTGCCACCCATATTTACAAAAATAAACTAATCTACTTGCCAATAAACAGCTACAACTACACAAAATGAAATATATACAAACAAAATGGAAATATTTACACTTTACAACTTAAATGATCCTATAATTAGAATTTAAATATTTTGCCCAAAAATGAAATTCAAAAAACGCGTTCGCCAACTTTGAAAGTTTCCCGCCTTTTTCAGTTACTTAGTTACCCACAGATAAAAGCATGATTGATCTAAGTGTTGTGCTTAAACCGGTAGAATCAAGGTAGAATGAAAAGCTATTTAAAGAAATTTCGAAATAGTTTTAATCACGTGTCAAACATTGTTTAGAAAAAAATTTTACCTCGTATCATGCATGCCATCATGCTAGTGATACTAAGCTTCTAGAGCCGTGTTTTATAAAACTACAAGTTACAATTTACACAAGTGGAAGCCTCTTTCTATCACCTTTTGTTAGAAAGAGACTTCCGCTTGTAAACTGTAACTTGTAGCTTTATAAAACGAGGCCTAGGTGTACTTTCATTCCAACGAGATTATAAGTGGACATGGCTGTATGGGCTTAGTTTCCTTTGCCTATCCCTTATTCTATGAATAAAAAAAAAAACACATTGACAGACGATCGACAGTCACGTCTGACAGCTGTTGTTTCTTTCTGAATTCTGCAATACTAGAAATGCCTGCGAATTTTTGAAATGCCAGCTAAAGAAGGAAATTTATTGGAACGAATCGCTTCGTTACGAAATTATTTTATCGTTTTGAGTAAACGTAAATCATTTAGATACGGGTTTCCATTTCTTTTGTTTGTAGTAGGCGGATCCTTCGGTCTAAGGGAATGGACTCAAATCAGGTTATCCTGCACTTTTTATCTTTCAGCTGATAGCCATCACTTAAACATTGGCCAACATTATCACCTTGCTAAATTAACAAATGTAGGAAATGAGTTTCTTATACTAAAAGTTTAAATTTGGAAAAATTACAAAATGTTATGGTCAATCATAGGTGTTCAACATCACAACTTGATTTAATTCAACATACCTACGAACATGGCGGTATCTTAGATAAAGTAACTCATTTTAATGTTTTCCTTAGTTACTTTATATGTATTATGGAACTGCATTTGACCAACTCAGAAATCACTCTGAAATCAAAGGTACAACTCTGAAATCAAAGTCACTGTTTCAAATAAATATAAAATATTTATGTTTTGTTCCAACTCAAAATAGATAGAACTACATATCAGTAAATTTATGTGCTAAATTAATAAATTGTCCTATCCTATTAAAACAACAATGATGTAGAAAAACATGTTATGTTTTTCAGCAATTCTATTTCATCTTATTGACTTTATAAGCAGAATAACGAATCTTGAAGGTTGCAAAACAATGAAACTTATGTAAAAGTTTAAGGTTTAAAAATGTACATAATGTTACTGCTACATGAATTCATTAATTGATAGTATGGTCATTCATATTTGGATAACATCCACAATCATTAGCTGATTTCTTAGCAAAATGTAAAAAAAATCGTAAGAAATGATTTGTGCTTTAATGGATAGGATTTTTTGATGCCTATCATTTTATTAAAATAACGGACAAAGCATCATTGATGACTGAAAGTTTATTAGCCAGTAACTGATTCAGCTGGCCTTCTTAAGAGACTTCTTTGAGATACCCTTGTACTATATAAAATCAAGGCTAATACATGTTCTGGCTAGTATATAATATGGTAGATGGGGGAAAAGTGACTCATCATTAGACTTCAAAATCACACATTAGATTGCACAATGTTTTGTACATATCCCTTGTCTGTTCTAGCCATTCGACATACTTACATTTACTTTCAAATTTAAATACCTAAGTACTTACAATTTCATAACCAAGCAGTCTAATTTATACCTGTGTTTTTTGTAACAATCAAGCTACAATAAACTACCATTTTGTCATTTATAGCTAAGTTAGATTTAAATAGCTAAGTACTATTGTTTTAGATATCAATTCTCCCAAGTAAAAGGGGTCAGTAAAGCAGAAGCTGAGAAGATGGGTCTCAACAGAGCCAAAGATGTAACCTTAGAGGACACTTATGAGGAAATCCAGAAATTGGACATTGACAACTGGGAGAATAAACGAGGCCCTCGACCATGGGAACCTAATACTCAGGAACTTAAAAAATGATTACATACAGAGATAATGCTTGGCATGGTTGATATTTATCTAGACTTACTATAAATCTAATTAGGTATGCAATGTAAATAAATAGTATGTACAGAGTAAAATAAATCTTAGAACCGAAATCATTGCAGCCTTATTTCATTGACAATCGAATAACTACAAAAGTTAAGTTAAACCTAAACTGTAGTTACAGTTACCAATATGTACACTTACATCACAAGAGTCCCAAAAATATGTATTATTACTGCCACAGAATACATAATAGTACATTACCGCGAGGGCAAGGTTGATGTACACATATTTTTGCAACTGCGCGGATCCATGACGACTGTACCTAGCTAGGTAGGTACTTACTTGTACCGTGAAAACGTGTGTACCTTTTAGCCTAGTTGTTTTGAGCAGGATAGAAGTTATCGGTAAAATCATCATAAAAATGTCTCTTGGTCTCTGAACGTGAAGTGAATGAAGCCATTTTGCGTAGGTAAATGTACCTACGCAATTGGCTATTCGAACAGTCGTGTTAGGTAAATTCTGCGCAGTCTTAAATCTAATTATATTAATCTTATTTATTATCAACTTCGAGAATTTCGCAGAATTTGTGTATAACCTATTTTCATCATTGTTTTGTTTTGATCAATAACCCTCATGACGTCACAAAGAAATTCGGATCACCAGACATTGACGCATGCGTTCTAGAAATTATAGTATGACCATCTCACTTTAACGTACAGCAAACGACAAAGACAAATGTTATGTTCGGTAAACTTCGTGTCTCTACGTGTTCAATCGGTTTAAAAATTGATTGCGCTGCCGTTGTCTATAAAAAGGCGCTGCTATTCCAGAGACAACGCATTTCAAAGCGAAAACTCGAAAAAGGAACTGTAATTAGCGTGTGACACTTCAGAGTTGTTTGTTGGAGTTAATAATTATTGTGTGTTTTAAGAAAAATTCTAGTGATTAGGTAAGTGTGACACTTGTATACCAATACTTTAAATTATATGTAGTACATACGAATACTATAAATTTATAACGTTAACGTACCTACCGACTTCTCGATCCGATCCGCCATTTTGATGATGCGAATGAATAGGTATGGAAAAAGTGGAATCTGGCTATGGACTGAGCTTTGTAGCAAAAGCAAATCTATATCAATGAAATGAAATTATTAAACAGTTTCGTTTAATTTGTAATAGATAGGTACTAAGTTCTTATTGCGTCATCTTTCTAGAAACGGGAAACTGAAAGTATCATGACATGACCTCATTAAATTTCACTTCACTGTTCTGATTACCTAGAACTGCGGAATAATGCGAGTATGACGCGAATTGGATTTTACAGTATTTTATTCTGTTGTTACAGGACAAAATGCAGATCTTTGTGAAGACGTTGACGGGTAAAACCATCACCTTGGAAGTCGAGCCTTCTGATACCATTGAAAACGTCAAAGCCAAGATTCAAGATAAGGAAGGGATTCCCCCAGACCAGCAGCGTCTCATTTTTGCCGGTAAGCAGCTGGAAGACGGACGCACCCTGTCTGACTACAACATTCAAAAGGAATCTACTCTCCACTTGGTTTTGCGTCTGCGCGGTGGTATGCAGATCTTCGTCAAAACCCTGACTGGCAAGACCATCACCCTCGAGGTCGAGCCTTCAGACACCATTGAAAATGTCAAGGCCAAGATCCAGGACAAGGAAGGTATTCCCCCAGACCAGCAGAGATTGATTTTTGCTGGCAAGCAGTTGGAAGATGGACGCACACTTTCTGATTATAACATTCAGAAAGAATCTACTTTGCATTTAGTACTCAGGTTGAGAGGTGGCATGCAGATCTTTGTAAAAACACTGACTGGCAAGACCATTACCCTTGAGGTTGAACCCTCTGACACAATAGAGAATGTCAAAGCAAAAATCCAGGACAAAGAAGGCATTCCCCCAGACCAACAGAGACTTATCTTCGCTGGCAAGCAATTGGAAGATGGCCGCACCCTTTCGGACTACAACATTCAAAAAGAGTCCACTCTACACTTAGTGCTGCGTCTCCGTGGTGGCATGCAAATCTTTGTCAAGACCCTGACTGGCAAGACAATCACCCTTGAAGTTGAAGCTTCTGATACCATTGAAAATGTTAAGGCAAAGATTCAAGACAAGGAAGGCATTCCCCCAGACCAGCAGCGTCTCATCTTCGCTGGCAAGCAATTGGAAGATGGACGCACCCTGTCTGACTACAACATCCAAAAGGAGTCCACTCTTCACTTGGTACTACGTCTTCGTGGTGGCATGCAAATCTTTGTGAAGACTCTGACTGGCAAGACCATCACACTTGAGGTGGAGCCTTCTGATACTATTGAAAATGTTAAAGCTAAAATCCAGGACAAAGAAGGTATCCCACCAGACCAACAACGACTGATATTTGCAGGAAAACAATTGGAAGATGGCCGTACCTTATCAGACTACAACATCCAGAAAGAATCTACCCTACACTTGGTGCTGCGTCTTCGTGGTGGAATGCAAATCTTTGTAAAGACTCTGACAGGCAAGACCATCACCCTTGAGGTTGAAGCTTCAGACACCATTGAAAATGTTAAGGCTAAAATCCAGGACAAGGAAGGGATCCCTCCAGATCAGCAGCGTCTCATCTTTGCTGGCAAGCAGTTGGAGGATGGACGCACCCTGTCTGACTACAACATCCAGAAGGAGTCCACTCTTCACTTGGTACTGCGTCTTCGAGGTGGTATGCAAATCTTCGTTAAGACCCTGACCGGCAAGACTATCACACTTGAGGTAGAGCCTTCAGACACAATCGAAAATGTGAAGGCTAAAATTCAAGACAAAGAGGGGATTCCTCCAGACCAGCAGAGACTTATTTTTGCAGGAAAACAGTTGGAAGACGGGCGCACTTTGTCTGATTATAATATTCAAAAAGAATCCACTCTTCACTTAGTGCTGCGTCTTCGTGGTGGAATGCAAATCTTCGTAAAGACTCTGACTGGCAAGACCATCACCCTGGAAGTTGAAGCTTCGGACACTATTGAAAATGTGAAGGCAAAGATTCAAGACAAGGAAGGCATTCCCCCAGACCAGCAGCGTCTCATATTTGCTGGCAAGCAATTGGAGGATGGGCGCACCCTGTCTGATTACAACATCCAGAAGGAGTCCACTCTCCACTTGGTACTGCGTCTTCGAGGTGGCATGCAAATCTTTGTGAAGACTCTGACTGGCAAAACCATCACACTTGAGGTGGAGCCCTCTGATACTATTGAAAATGTTAAAGCTAAAATCCAGGACAAAGAAGGTATTCCACCAGACCAACAAAGACTGATCTTTGCAGGAAAACAGTTGGAAGATGGCCGCACCTTATCAGACTACAACATCCAGAAAGAATCTACCCTACACTTGGTGCTGCGTCTTCGTGGTGGAATGCAAATCTTCGTAAAGACTCTGACAGGCAAGACCATCACCCTTGAGGTTGAAGCTTCAGACACCATTGAAAATGTCAAAGCAAAAATCCAGGACAAAGAAGGCATTCCCCCAGACCAACAGCGACTTATCTTCGCCGGCAAGCAATTAGAAGATGGCCGCACCTTATCAGACTATAATATCCAGAAAGAATCTACCCTACACTTAGTATTACGTCTTCGAGGAGGTATGCAAATCTTTGTCAAGACTCTGACTGGCAAAACCATCACCCTTGAAGTAGAGGCTTCTGACACAATTGAAAATGTCAAAGCCAAAATTCAAGACAAAGAAGGCATTCCCCCAGACCAACAGCGACTTATCTTCGCCGGCAAGCAATTAGAAGATGGCCGCACCTTATCAGACTATAATATCCAGAAAGAATCTACCCTACACTTAGTATTACGTCTTCGTGGTGGAATGCAAATCTTCGTAAAGACTCTGACAGGCAAGACCATCACCCTTGAGGTTGAAGCTTCAGACACCATTGAAAATGTCAAAGCAAAAATCCAGGACAAAGAAGGCATTCCCCCAGACCAACAGCGACTTATCTTCGCCGGCAAGCAATTAGAAGATGGCCGCACCTTATCAGACTATAATATCCAGAAAGAATCTACCCTACACTTAGTATTACGTCTTCGAGGAGGTATGCAAATCTTTGTCAAGACTCTGACTGGCAAAACCATCACCCTTGAAGTAGAGGCTTCTGACACAATTGAAAATGTCAAAGCCAAAATTCAAGACAAAGAAGGCATTCCCCCAGACCAACAGAGACTGATCTTCGCAGGAAAACAATTGGAAGATGGTCGCACTCTGTCAGACTACAACATTCAAAAAGAATCTACTCTTCACTTGGTGCTGCGTCTTCGCGGCGGTATGCAAATCTTTGTCAAGACTCTGACCGGCAAAACCATCACCCTTGAAGTAGAGGCTTCTGACACAATTGAAAATGTTAAGGCTAAAATCCAGGACAAGGAAGGGATTCCTCCAGATCAGCAGCGTCTCATCTTTGCTGGCAAGCAGTTGGAGGATGGACGCACCCTGTCTGACTACAACATCCAGAAGGAGTCCACACTTCATCTTGTACTTAGATTGAGAGGTGGCAAGTAATATACGACATGACTATTAAATGTGCATTCCTTTTATTTCACAGTTAAAATTTAACGAAAATAAATATGCATGTCTGACTGATGAATTTAGTTTTTCTTAAATTACAATATACAAGATCCCTTATCCATTTTACTTGCTGTTTTGTTTTTTATGAAAAAGCACTAGCCATCAAATAACAGGTACCAGAATGATGAATGTGCCAAAAAGTTCCAACCTTTTAAACGTTCCTCTAATTGCTTTAACTCTTATTAATATTTTATAACTCAATCATAATCAATAAATAAGCAGCCATTTATTTTACAACGCTGTATACAATAAACATATTTTAAATTCAAATTAGAAAAGTTGAAAAACCCCCGACATTGTCACTTCAAAGTTCAATATTTCAAAAACAGGTGAACCGATTTTAATGGAACTCAGCTAAGGACCATCTCGATTAAACTAGCTTTCGATTAAAGAAAACCGCATCGAAATCGGTCCATCCGTTTGGGAGCTATGATGCCACAGAGACACAGGTCACACTTATAACACCCCTCTTTTTCGTCGGGGGTTAAATAGTGATTAATTCATCACACATGGATCGAATTAGTGAAGGAAAGTATATTTATCGCCTATTAGAATTATTCAAAGAACGAACTTAAACTTGGGTAGGTATTAAGTTCCCTGATAGGCTCAATGCTGGCTATTCACATCTGCACATAACGCGAACCCACATGTGAAGCCTGACGTTATCCAAAGACTGTTTAAACAAAGTTTTCGCTGCATTTGCGCTTATTCTAAGCTGTGTCGGTTTTTTGACGGACAAAGGGCACGAACCTCAAAGACCGCAAAGAACCGCATATTCTCCCACCCACACATACGTTCGAATTTTTAAGAAACATGACGTTTGACGTTAAATTTAACCATTTTGTTGATTTCGTTGCGTTTGCTTGTTCTGGTCTACTGTGTAAAATATTGAATTTAATAATCATCGAAGAGTATTATTTTATTACCTACTATATGCCTACTATCATTCTCACTGTCCATGTTTGACAAAGTGGCAAGCATGACTGAAGACATTCGTCACATATTCATTTTCAGAGACAAAAGTGGAAGGGAAGCGCAAATAGGTTCGCATATGAGTATGTGAACCCATATGAACACATCGTTATGTGCTCTTCTAACAAAAGGTGATAGAATGAGACTTCGGCCCAGTTGGCGATACTGTCGCGTGTGGTCGAAGTATGTCTGTGAAAGTTCGTTATTACTGGCGTGAAAACAAAGCTTACATTTAAATCATATCTAATACCGTAGAACAGTACCGTATAAATATCAAACGCCACAATGTTGAGCAATAACGTTTTGTCATGATCTCGATTGGAACATCGTATTTTTTCGTTTTTTTTTACTTTTTCCGTTTTCCCGTGAATATCAATTAAGTTTTTTTAATAAAGTCACTGAATCATGAATACACAGAAAAAAACAGAAAAATACCAACCACGGGAATTGAACCCGGACTCCGGGTCGCGTGCTACACCCTTACACCAGAATTGGTATTTTCACCAATATTATTGGTATTTTTTTGGTATTTTTTTTGGTTCGATTCCCGGGGTTGATGTTTTTCTCGTTTTATCTGTGTGTTCATGTTTCAGTGAGTTTGTTAAACAACTTAATAACGTTTTGTTCGGAAAAAAAAAGAAGTTGACTCAAAGCAGTTGCAATCATTGACCCGTAACTCTTATTAGCCATAACTAATTTTTAGTATTACACTTTATTGACTTGGAATACATACTAACATTTTTAACATAAAACTACCGTGAGACTCAATCATAGTACGTCATACGTGAGTCATCCGTTTATTTCACTACATATGTACATTAACAAAAAAAACCACTTAATTAAACACAACCGCGAAAAAGCTCCGGCAAGCAGAACATTTAGTACGCGATAGCCCTCATCGCAAATGAATTTTTAATGGGTATTCACATGTGTGCAAACATTTGTATAATGTACGAATATTTGCTGACATGTGAGTAGCCGGGAGAAGTCGTAGACAGAATAATGTCGAGTCGCTGCATGGACTTCGTTTCCTATGCCTATCCCTGAAGAGAAGGGATGAAGGGAAGAATTTTGGATAAATTACAAAAAAGGGGAAGAATTTGTTCTCAACTCCGTTCCTCTGTCTGAGGAGAATTTGGCGGGAAACCGATAAGAGTGGATCGTGTAGATAATTGAATTTTAGTTTCCGTGCTTTATGTTGTTTGGTGGATTATGAAAGTAGTGTATTATACAACAAATTAACGTGACAGTGCACAGCAAATGAAGAATTCAAGTGAAAACGCGTATTCCCTCTGTTTGTGACCCCCAAGTGTCCGCTGGCTACTGCTCGCCGTAAATTACACTACCTCTTTACGGAAGGCATGAGCAGCTGACAGGACGTGACTAGGACAGACTGACGACTCTGATGATGACCGGACTTTAATATCCAGATATTTACAAAATACATCAGATGTGGCTGTATGGACTCAATTTCCGTTGCCTATCCCCCTTATGGGAAGAATAAAAAAAAAATCCGCTGTCTGTCTGACTATCTGTCAATGTCAAATATCTCTTGCTCTTGTCTCACAAACTACTAAGGGATTGATTGGAGGTCGGAGAGGAGAGGAATGTAATTTTTATAAATAAATAAACTATTAAATGAGAAAATTACAAGAATTCACTGAATTGCCGTTTTTAATGTTGTTGTTTAGTTATGTTTCTATGAAGAAATAGACTATTTCCCAGTTCTAAAACCAACGAAAACTGAAAGCCAGTTGGAAGCGAACAATGAATCACATATTGTTTGTATTTTTTTTGACGTTATCACTGCTTGTTCTCACGAGTAATTGTAAGTATTATCACAACGCAAAAAAAAATTAAGGTATCGATATTATTTCATGAATAAAGAGCAAGGCTTTTTATTGCTTTAGGTTCCATTGATCACAACTTGAAGTATTTTGAAACAATACATGCGTCTAGTCTCAAGCATCACGTAGTGAAGCGCGGCGCCAAGCATTCGAACCACCTTTTCAATACTATTAAAGAACTCCATTTCCGGACCCTCGGCAAAGACTTCAGGCTCATACTGCACCCTCGCTCATCTGTGCTGCATTCTAATTTCAAAGCTTATACAGTCGACGGAGATGGCAAGGAAACTACTGTTCACATTGGTAAATTAACATTCACTTAAAGTAACTTGAATAACAAAACATAATAGGAAATGGTTCTAGTATGTCAAGTGCAAAAATATGCATCAAAAATGCACCACCTTAATTCACCGACATAAGAGCCATGGGACATATTTTAGAGGAAGTTGTATGCAGCCATATTTTGGCACTTGACTATACTTGGTCATTTTATAACACACACACTTTTTTGGGTTTTACAATTTTTATGTTATATCTATTCACGAGATCTATCGATTTTAATAGGTGAAAAAAAGTGTCCCAATATGTTTCATATTCATAATTTTTTTGTACTTCCATTCTGCTACTTTCTGATGATGTTTAAAAAAGGTAACGGAATGGAACACTTTTTTTATGTATTAAAATCAATAGCAGTACTTGTGATTCTAAGTAGATATAACATAAAAATTTAAAAATTCCTGTAAAATGGCCCATGAATTCTTAAGAGTGACCATGTGTATTGGTAATAACTGTAATATAATTTTTATTTACTTGTTATTGTATGTACTTGTAGATAGAGACAAGTTTTACACGGGCAGAGTGTTTGGTGAAAAGACTTCAGAAGTTAAATTGCACATGGATGATGGCTTGATAACAGGGATCATCCATACTCCAGATGAGACATATCACATTGAGGTAACAAATTGATGAATTACATTTAAATATCAAATATGGCACAGTGAAATTTAATTTAATAAGTAAAAAAATATATTTACAGCCCTCTTGGCGCCACTTACCGCATCTGGACGACAAAACGATGCTGACTTATAGGGGATCTGACATAAGGTTCAGCGGAGCACATGCTGGTGATGTCAGCAAACCCAGGGTTTGTGGATATGTGAAGGAAGGGAAAGGTAAGCCAAGCCAAGCATTATTAGAATCTTATTTAAGTCAGTAAATTGACATATAATTAGAGGGAAATGTATTGCCTCACATATAAACTAAAATTAATTAGTATTGGTCCATATTTTACCATCATTTAAAAAGTAACATTGACACTTATCTGTACAAACTGGTACCTATTAGAACATGTTTTTCCTTGGTAATGATACTAATAATATCTTGATTTAAATTTTTGAATATAAATTTAAGAACTTGAAGATGATGACGAAAATGGTAACTTAGAACACAAACACGAACAGTCGGAAAGAGATAAATACTTGGACAACATAGAACTGGATCACAGTGACGGTCCGCACAAGCCAGACACTACTTCAGACAAAGATCAGCACAAAAGGGTGAAAAGGCAAAGTGACTACGAGTACACTCCCACCAAGACTAGGTGCCCATTACTGCTAGTGGCAGATTACAGATTCTTCCAGGAAATGGGTGCTAGCAATACTAAAACTACTATCAGTTATTTGGTATGTGCTTGAGTAAATTTTGTGAAGTGGTTTGAGTATCCATGTCCAATAAAGTAATTAAATGAACTAATAATAATCTTGCTTTCAGATAAGTCTTATTGATCGGGTTCACAAGATATACAATGACACAGTTTGGCAAGATCGTCAGGTTAGTAATAGTCATATTTATTGACAAACATTTCAAGAACTTGTAGCACGTAATTCATAGATTCAGATACCTATTAATATATCAGGGGGTCCTTATTTCCCTATCAATAAACTGTAGCAAAGAGCCCTAATTCCAGTTCAAGATCCGAGGAAAGGTTCTATCTTACACTTTACAGAAAGCTTGGAAAGTGTTGCCTTCAAAATTTTTTATGTGGTTCAACCACCTAATTATTCTCAGATCATAACTTAAGCTACTGATTTTTGCATTGAAAGTAATGTGATGGTTTATTGCGCGATAGGACATGGACGGGTTCAAGGGTATGGGGTTCGTGATCAAGAAGATACTCGTGCACTCAGAGCCGACGCGCGTGCGCGGGGGCGAGGCGCACTACAACATGGTGCGAGAAAAATGGGACGTTCGGAACCTGCTCGAGGTATGACTGATATTAATTTTGGTCGAGTCTTTTTCTTGGTCAGGCGGATAAACGAACTAGGATTTCACAACACGCGCGCATATTAAAATGATTTTGACCCTAAAATACCTATGACGAATCAATTTGGTTATTCGGGAGTGATCGCTATACCGCGTTCCACCGCAAGCGACACAGAATACTTAGTGTGGATCTAAATTAAACAATACTTAATTTGACACCAGTTGTTTTTCTAGAAAACTGCATCTCCTTTCAACCCTATTTATGAGCTTAATTATAATTTCCTATGCTATGCTAAAGATGTCTGAGTCGTCGTCCCCGTCCCTATTTATTTATATAGCCTTTGTAAAAACGAAACTCATGATTTCCTGTTGATATGTGCGATCTGTTTGAATTACGCTCGCTAAGCGCCAAGAGCGAAAGTGGTAAAAGGCCATCGAACTAGCCCCCTGATCCTGATGCAGTGGCTTAATACCTACCCTACCCGCTTCCCGCTCGTAACTATTTGAATGCCTTGCACCAGGTATTCAGCCGCGAGTACTCGCACAAGGACTTCTGCCTGGCGCACCTGTTTACGGACCTGAAGTTCGAGGGCGGCATCCTGGGGCTGGCGTACGTGGGCTCGCCGCGCCGCAACTCCGTGGGCGGCATCTGCACGCCCGGTAATACTGGAGCCGCAATCGTCACGTGACCGTAAAACCACACTAAAGTCTCTTTCTCTCGCGCTGCCGCTGGCAGACTCCTAATAGCGTGACGTCGTAGGCGGTGCCATGGTCGAGGTTCATATGAAAAATAGTGGTGTACGAGAGTCCATGATGAGCAGAGTACATTCCTTTGTTAAACATCCCGATGAGCAGACTTCTAGATGAGCCTGATGGCTAGACCATTACGGCTATCACCTATTAGCCAAATGTTTGTTTAAGCACTATAATTTTCGTTTTATGACCATTGTATTTGTTTTGTTTTCAGCTATTTCGGTGCATTAGTGTGAGTGTTTGTTTTTGTTTGTTTGCTTTCATATTTCTTTTATTTTTATTTACTTTATATCCATGTATGATTCTTAAAGGAGCTTGTTGATTTTATTACGGCTTTTATTAAATATTAACTGACTTCAAAAGAAGCAGGTTCACAATTAGTCGAAATATTTTTTTAGTTTTATTTTTCTGTAATTTCTAATAATCAAACTTTATATTTGCGATAGGTCCGTTGCATGCAGGGGATCAATTATAACGTTCTTTCATTCGATCAATAATTACATCTAAATGACGGATCAGAGCGTCGAAAACGAGCAAGGAGTTATTGTAACCGCTTAAGGATTATATTACGTCAAAATATGTAATGAAATAGTAAACTGACACTATAATGGTGCCATGTTTTCACATTGTTTTTATTTGTGACCCATTATCTAGTTAATTATTGATCAAAGGTTCTTAAAAAAACCATTTTGAATTATAATTATTAACACGGAGACAAAACCGGTGGAGACGAGCTGCCTGTCCTTTAGAATACAAAATTGGTAGTTGTGAAATCTTGGTCATATTAGTCATAGTATGAAATAGTAAATAACATTTAATGTTAACTGCCCCCATTCCGCAGAGTACTTCAAGAACGGCTACACGCTATACCTGAACTCCGGACTGAGCTCGTCTCGCAACCACTACGGGCAGCGCGTGATCACGCGCGAGGCCGACCTGGTGACGGCGCACGAGTTCGGGCACAACTGGGGCTCCGAGCACGACCCCGACGTGGCCGAGTGCTCGCCCGCCGCCAGCCAGGGCGGCTCCTACCTCATGTACACCTACAGCGTCAGCGGCTACGACGTCAACAACAAGGTGCGCCCCCCGGGACTCGCTGCCCGGTGCCGCCTCCAACCGCTCCACATTACAATGTACATCAGAAGCAGATCACTGACGCGTGTCGCGTACAAATGCGAGACACCATCAGCTGAGCACGACGACAAAACTGCATTTAAAATGCAAACTACCCTACTATGCTACTACTATGCTTCTACTAATTCGTAGTCCTTCCTCTGAGAGCGTGCGGCCCAGCGGCAGCGAGACGCGCACTGCGCGCCGCGGCCTCTGTTTTATCTCTGACCACAACTGTTGCCCGCGACTTCATTAACGTCAGTCATATCACACTTAATATCTATCCCGTGGGAATGTCATCAAATCGGTCCTTAATGCTTGTTTACATCATAAAAGCAAATTCTATGTGAAATTTCAGTCAGTAACCAAAGAGTTTTATAAGTATTGATAATTGATAAAATAAAAAATACTTTCACCATATAAAAAGCTTGTTTGCGGCAATATTTCTGACATCGTGATGTAAATCGCAGCGGTTCTCCCCGTGCAGCCTGCGCTCCATTCGCAAGGTGCTGCAGGCCAAGTCGGGGCGCTGCTTCTCGGAGCCCGAGGAGAGCTTCTGCGGCAACCTGCGCGTCGAGGGCGGCGAGGAGTGCGACGCCGGCCTGCTCGGTAACCGGCTTAGTCCTGGCCCCAGTGCTGCGGCGGGGTTCCCGCGCTGAACAGAACTCTCTCTCTTGCTTGTTTCATGATCATGACATGACCAATAGTCCTATACGCGAAGTGAATTCAACTCACAAAACTTACAAGTGCGCAATTTTTTGTAGGTAGTTAAAAGTTACTAAGTACTACTTGTAAACGAAAAATCTAACAGATTTGGCCATTGTATTTGTTTACGCTTGTAAATCCAAACAAAAATATGCAACAACAGTAACAACCATGGTTTGTCTACAAGTTCTAAACAACACATTATCATGATACTCGGGACTTAATCGCGAAAAAACATTATATTTAAATTCAAATTTAAATACATATATGTTTTTTACGCGATTAAGTCCCGAGTATCATGATAATGTGTGAAAATCGCGAAAGTTTAAATCAATACATAAGTTCTAAACAACACTAATACATCCAGGAGATTATCACATAGCACAATGATGATAAAAAGCCGTGATAGCCTAGTGGTTTGACGTTTGACCTATGGCCTCTCAAGCAGAGGGTCGTGGGTTCAAACCCCTGCTCGCACCTCTGAGTTTTTTGGAATTTATGTGCGAAATCACATTTGTAATTTATCATGAGCTTTTCGGTGAAGGAAAACATCGTGAGAAAACCTGCACACGCCTATGAAACACAATGGTGTGTGTGAAGTTCCCAATCTGCACTGGGCCCTAGTGGGAACTGTAGCTCTAGCCCTCTCATTCTAGGAGGAGGCCTGTGCTCAGCAGTGGGACATATGTAGGCTGATGATAATTGATGATGATGACAATGATGTCATTTGGTTGTTAAATTAAGTCTTTCTTCCACAGGTACGGAAGATAACGATATGTGTTGCGATAAAAATTGCAAGTTACGGAAGAATCAGGGAGCTGTTTGCAGGTAGGTAATTCATTAGGATAGCCTCTTATCATAGGCAGTGTTGCAAAGCATATTGCATAGAGTACACAAATTTTATATTGTAATTTTCGTGTTTAGTTCTATCTGTCATAGTCAGTAATCATTGTCATTTAAATTTGATGAATATCAGATTAAAATCATTGATGCGGGTTATGCGGGATTAGTTACTATGCTAATGCTAATGTCAAACGATCAGCCCGCGGTGCCATGAGACATGATGCTTTTTTACTTTTTATTTTAATAATATTAACATCGACACAACAGTGGTGCATCACTATGCCTCCCGTAAGCACCTTGTGCGAGGTCCGTCCGGATCGCTACCACCATCTTACTCGCTGTTCCTGCCGCTTACCATCAGATGACCCACTTGCTCGTTTGCCTTCCTCGTCGTATAAAAAAAGGCATAAGCGTAACAAGGGACGCAACAGGCTGCATCCTGTTCCCACATTTAATTGCACCGCAGGCAAGTTCTTGTCTACTATTTGCATATAGCAACGGTAGAAAAAATACCAAGATGACCATTATCTATCGGTATAATAGAAGTAGTATAGTTAGTGGTTACTGTAGTTGTGCCGTACCCGTACGATAACTGGGCGTGTCCGCAGCGACAAGAACTCGCCGTGCTGCGCGGGCTGCGTGTTCGCGCCGCCGGGCGTGGTGTGCCGCGAGGCCGCGCACTCCGCCTGCGAGGGCGAGGCCACCTGCAACGGCGCCTCCGCCGACTGCCCCAAGGTCCTACTAACGCTCACACTTGCAAAATCTTACATTTTGAATTGATTACTAGATTTACAGCCACGATTTATGAAATGAATATGAATTTTCTTCCCTCCATTAACTTGCTCATAACATTTTAAAACAGTGTTCCTATCTTAGGTACGTCAGAGCAGGCTTTCATCTAACTTGGCTAATAAATTTGCACGGATGTCGAGAAAAAAACACCTGCAACCCCCCCTCTGGAAACCCTCCGAGGTTGCAGGTGTCTATGGGCAGTGGTAATCACTTACCATCAGGTGACCCACTTGCTCGTTTGCCTTCCTTGTCGTATAAAAAAAAAAGTAAAGCACTCTTGATCCTACAAAACGTAGCCGGACACAAAGTTACCGTGGCCGGCCGCCACAAATATACTTACAGCCGTATTTTTTCTACGACTTACACGACGGCATTTTTCATGTCTTGCAAATAATCTGAGCGAATGAGCTAACTAATTAAATATCACATACAGTTCGTGTCAAACTTATGCGCCTGGAGTGAAGTCCGTCACTTGTAGGGGAAGCGAGACGCACAGAAACTAAACGAAATGTGGGAGTATAGAGGCGCATATAAATTTGAAGCGTACTGTATGCCTCCCGTTATTCTTCGGGGTTTTGTAACGTCAGTATGTCGCAGGCGCCGGCTATCGCGGACGAGCACGAGTGCGCGGAGCGCGGCCGCTGCCGCAACGGCAGCTGCGTGCCCTACTGCGAGACGCAGGGCATGCACAGCTGCATGTGCGACATAGGTACGATTAACTACACTTTAAAATCATGTCATGGTTCTTTTGTATAAATCTTCTCTACTCTGTATTCAAGTCTAAAATTTACTTTACCATTCTGATCCATCGACTTTTAAACATGAAAGACTGGCCACGCACCTCTTTAGCGCTGACAAAATGTGGCCTTCACTCATTAGCTGTCATTACACTGACATGTCAAACTTCAAGGGAATATACCACAGACAAATATACCATCTGGATAATGTACGACCTGCTAATTCATGTCCACAAAATAACAAGTAGTCGCATGATAATAATGATGGCGCTACCGTGCGCATGTAAACATCAGCTCCGTATATTTTTTGGTTTAAAAATTAATTTCAAGCGCATTTAAGTTAAAAAACAACTCACAAGTAATACATTTAAAGTTCTGCATCGGTTACTATTACAGTTTAAGATATTTACGTAGAAAAACGGCAAGAATGGTAAAATTTTCGCTGACGGCAAACGGTTAGTGTTTGAAGTTTAAACTGTGCTCTAGTGACGAAAAACAAGATTAAATAAGTGAAACATCATAGTGCCACTGCACTACCTGCAAACCTGATTAACGTGGTTAAGAAACATACAAAGGTAAAATTGGCATAGAAAGTGGATATTGTAACCTAAAATTTTATTAAAAGTTCCGTACCCAATGAACACATAATTCGAGAACAACGCCATCTACTGCCATTGAACAAAATCAACTCCTTGAAGATCTTGCATTGATTAGTGATTCTAACGCTGCAACAGTCAAGTCGAAATAATACCGCCGCTCACCAATAGAGGTCGCCATCGCCATATGAAATGGCTCCAGTTTGTGCAGGTTGTTGTTGGATTCTTCCAAATAGGGAGTTTTTGAGCTGCGTACTCTGTGAGGAGATGTGCGATTTAGAATGCTCAAATTTTTCTAGCAGGCGATTCTATAATATAATGTCCGCTGAAAGCAAAAAAAATTGGAAATGCCAAGCTTGTAGGAGTAAAATGCCTAAAACTGGAAATATTAACACACCTGTGCGGCCACGAGATCCTGAAACAAAAGGAGAAACCCAAGGTCAAAAAACGCAGCTAGAAACAAAAAATATAACAACGATACGAAACAAAAACAAAAATGACGAAAATGACAGTTTTGCCTCTTCAACCTCTGAAGACCGGAGTTTCCTAGGCGACACGCAAGAGATAACAAAACCGGAGCTAACTCTACAATCCCTGGGCCAAGTTATATGCTCAAAACTAGAAGAGAATAATAAATACATCATATCCGAACTCCAAAATGTCATCCAAATAGAAATACAGAAAGCTGTAACAAATCTACGGATTGAACTGAAACAAGACACTTCGGCACTATTCAAGGAAAACGATCAAAGAAAGGCCGACATCAAACTGCTAAATTCTAAAATGGAAGAGCTGGAAAAAGAAAATAAAAAATTGCAAAACGAAATTAAGGACTTAGAAATAAAAATTATCATAGAAACCGGAATGCCAACATCTACACAGCATATACCTGAAAATAACAGAAAAAAGATTGTTATCTACAGATTTTCAGAACAATTCAGAGAAACTGATTCTGAATTACATTCCAGGGTAATGGAAATGTTTGATGATGTACTACAACTGAACACAATGGGATATGTAGAAGATATATATAGAGTAGGCCGACGAAATAACAGAAATCGCCCTCTAGTAGTAGAACTCATTAGTAAGAGGATGGTAAGATACATGCTGCAAAATAGTTGCTATTTTCAAGGTACCGGACTATCTATCGCCGAATTCTTGGATGCGAAAGAACGACAGAATCGAACATGGGTGCGAGAGGAGATGTTTCTAGCGCGGAGAAAAGGTCTTCACGCAATCATTCGCAACAATAAACTGGTTATAGAGGGAAAAATAGTAGATGTGAAAGAGAAAAATACACAATCTATCACAACGAACAATATTGAAAATGAAGCAGAACAAGAAATTAACAGCGGAAAAAACCTGCAAGAAAATAACAACGAAGAAGGAGAAAAAAACTGTTCATTTCGAAACTGAAGACATAGACTTTCAAATATTATTTCTAAATTTTCAAAGTTTATTTAGCAAGCATAGTATATTAGAAGCCTTTCTTGATCAAAATAAGACATATCAAGCTATTGGCATATCGGAAACGTGGTTAACCAATGACAAATTGGACTTAATACAATTTAGCAATTATAAATTCGCAGATTCGTACTGTAGAAAAAATCGATGTGATGGCGGCGTCGCTATCCTGAGCCTGACTCAAAACGATTTAGAATGCATACCAAGAACAGACATCACCGAGATGTCAATAGAATATGTCTTAGAAGTATGTGCTAGCGAACTACCTCATAGCAATATGTTATTAATCGTTATGTATTGGAATAGAAAAGAAGATGAGATATTTTATGATCAGTTAAACAGGATATTAAGTTATATAAATAACAAATATTCTAAGTATAAAATGGTTATAGGCGGAGATTTTAACATTGATGTAATCAAAAACAATCCTAAAACGAGACAGTTCCTAGACCTCATGAGCGGGTATAACTTTGTGACGAAGTGACGTCACAGGCCGCACGCAGCGTCGCTGCGCGGCCGCCGCCCCACCACCGACACCGTGCAACAGGCGCAGCAGCGTATAAAACGGGCCGCACGCCAGTACAGGTGGACACTCGTCGGGGAGCGCTCCGAGGGGAAGAACGCCAGGCGGCTCGTGGAAATTCGTACCGCCCGTTCCTACTCTCTCAAGTGCTCGTCGGCTAGTGCCTCCGCCTCCCGCCCCGCTCCTTTTCTGCCCTCTGCATGCGACACGGGTCCACCCAGTGGTGAGTGCTCAGAAGGGAAGAACGCCAGGCGGCTCGTGGGAATTCGTCCCGCCCGTTCCGACTTTCGTAAGCGCTCATCAGGGGACACCCCTGTCTCCCGCCTTCCGCCCTTACCGCCCTTCGCATGTAAATCGGGAACCAACTGGTCGACCTTGGCGGTATAGTCCGCCGGTCTCGGAAGGTACCCTGACTAACCACCACCGTAGGGCAACCTAACCTCTTGCATGTAGCTCGGGATCCAACGGGTCGACCTTGGCGGTATAGTCCGCCGGTCTCGGAAGGATCCCTGATTAACACCAACGGTAGGGAAACCTAACTACTACCTACTAGCGTTAGCTATCCTTCCCTCCCGCTAGGGTTCCGTGCGCGCCCGTCATAGCCCACCGTTACACACTTCCGTTTGAAGGTTCTGCGAAACCTTTCCGCGCCGGCCGCGTACCTATTTGTGAATACTTAGACATACTATATAATAATACATAAGATACCTATGTTACATGAATAAATTGGTGTTGGATTTTGGTATTCACTCTTTCCTTTCGCCCCCTCACCCGAGACCCCTGAGCTAGCTAGTTTAAAACGAACCCCGGGCTTAACCAGTCCGGGATTCTTAATGTGCAGTGCGCCCCGCGTACCCAACATCACAACTTTACACAACACAGAACACAACCCACACATATCACGCCAACTGCATCCACTTGCTTAGATTTCATATTTACAAATTTTCAAATGAGAAAAATATGTGCTAAAGTAGAGGAACTAGGTTTCTCTGATCATAGTGGCACAATATTAAAAATTAAACTACCACAAGTGCCCTCACACCAAGTCGAGTGGAAAACTCAAAAAATACTATTTAATCATACAAATATAGAAAAATTTAAAACACACTTAAAATCAATAGACTGGAATAAAATTCTAAATGAAAAACAAAACATTAAGTTTTTAACAATAAACTAATAGATATTTTAAACGAATGCATACCTAGGAGACAAGTAAAACTTAAAAATAAATGTAAAAAAAAAGCTGGTTAACGGTGGGTATAAAGCTTTCATGCAAAAATAAAAGGTTGCTGAAAATACTGGCATTTAAGTCTAATAATCCAATACTTATACAACATTATAAACAATATGAAAAGATTTTGAAAAAACCATAAATACAGCACAAAAGTTGAATTACATAAATAAATTAAATAAAAGTAGTAACAAGGTAAAAACTATGTGGAATATCATAAAAGAACGTACAAATAAAAAACAAAAAAATTACAAATGTAACATAAAGTTAAAAATAAATAACACATTATCTTCGGACCCTAAATTAGTAGTCAACACTTTTAATAATTTCTTCGCACAAATCGGCGCGAGCGACAGCGGGTGCGCGCCCCCGCGCGGCCGGCCCGTCATGCATCCCACGCAAAACTCTATGTTCCTCGCTCCAGTCACAGTTAAAGAAATACATAACTACATCAAAACTCTGAAAAACAAAAACAGTCACGGAATAGATGAGCTTCTACCCTCCTTGATAAGACAGTGCGCTGATCAATTGGCCTTACCGTTCACCATACTTGTAAACCAGTCTTTTAACGAAGGCGTATTTCCAGATTTTTTAAAGAAAGCCATAATTAAACCTATCCACAAGAAAAATACTAAAACGGATCCAAATAATTATCGCCCCATAGCTCTTTTACCCACAGCCTCCAAAATATGTGAGAAAGCAATGTGCCATCGCGTCTTTACCTTTTGTGAGAAGTTTAAAATTTTTGATGAATGCCAAAATGGATTTCGAAAAAATCGTTCAACTACCTTAGCAGTCCATAAATATATCCAAGAAATATTAAAAGCCATAAACAATAAAAAATACGCTGTAGGGATATTATTAGGTATGACAAAAGCATATGATAGGGTTCAATACGATATACTGTTGAATAAACTACATGGAATAGGAATACGTGGAGTAGCTCAGAAATGGTTTGCCTCTTACTTAAAAGATCGGGAGCAGTTCACTGAAATAGAATATTTTGATTATGAATCAGGTGATGTTAAAAAAATTCGTTCCGAAAGTAAACTAATAAATGCATCTATTCCACAAGGTAGTGTGATTTGGCTGTCTCTTATTTTTAATTTATATTAATGATCTCCCAAAAAATATGAATAAGCCGTGTATTTTATTTGCTGATGACTTCTCTCTCCTCACAACATGTCAAAACAATTTAAATTTAACGAACACATTGAACTCTACGAGGGCTGTTTGATAAGTACACGTTTATGAAAAAAAAAACTTTTTTTTTGTATATATGCATTTATTTTTCTACGTAGTCACCTTTTAACTCTATACATTTGTTCCACCTATACTCAAGCTTCAATAAACCATCTAAAAAGTATGATTTTGGAAAGTCATTAAAATAGGCCTCTGTGGCGGCAATGACTTCGTCATTTGATCCAAATCGCTTGCCACCGAGCCATTTTTTTTTGTTGGGAAACAAAAAGAAATCGCATGGGGCCTGTAGTACTCCCTGGTGAAGGGGGGGGGGGGGGGATCAGGTGTTAGACTCGTTACGTCACCAGTAGCTAGGGTCAACACGTCCGTACTCGCCTACGGCTCTCACGTGACTGTCTCCCCACTACCCGTGAACCCGAGGCTACGTCATTACACAAACACTACATCCCTTCCTCATTTTATTAAATTTGACCATTGAATACCAATTACTTTAACACAATTTATTTAATAATCATATTAACCATAACGAACATACTATTAACTACTTTCGATACTTTTGTTTTAATTAATTACTTCATCGTTTTCCCGTTCACTCTCTTCAATTTCCTTGTTTTCTTCGTCATCATTCCTAACCTTCCATTCACCTTCCACTCTTTTTAAGTGGATCACATTCCGTCTTAGCGTTTGACCCGTTTCCTCATTTCTTAGAAGTACATCTCCACCTTCCGCTCGTTCAACAACGTGTGGAGTAGATTTAAAGTTTGCTGACAATTTATTCCGTTTCTCCATTTCCTTAACATATACTTTGTCACCTTCTGTAATTGTTGAATCTTCAGCTCTTCTCCTTCTTTCCCCATACTCTTTTCCTTTTTCCTTCTGTATTGCATCTCTGTCTCTAACTTCTGAATCTTCTAGTCTGTGTTCGTTATATAAAAGAGAAGGAACCTTGTCTTTGTTTTGTCTATTAAAGAATAACTCAGCCGGGGTTTTTCCCGTTACAGAATGTGGTGTCGAATTGTACATCATCAAATACTCCATCACCGACTCCTTTGGATGTTTCTTTTCAATTTGGCTTATTTTCAGTCGTTTCAGGATGTCGCGGTTTTGACGCTCCACTTCTCCGTTCTGCTGTGGCCAATAGGGAATCGTATTAAACAGTTTTATATTGCACTGCCGGCAATATTCCTTAAACTCGTCACTTATAAATTGACGAGCGTTGTCTGCTGTGATAGAAGTGGGATAACCAAGACGGCTGAAGATCTCCTTTAATAGTTTTATAATCTGTGCGCTCGTTATTAATTTAGTAAATTTTATTTCCTTATATCTGCTGTAATAATCGATGATGACGAGCAAGTAATCATTATTCGGCAACGGCCCGAGCAGGTCCATGGCAACGTCCACCCAGGGGGCAGTTGGCAATTCGCGTCGCTTCATAGGTACTGGAGGGGTCGGCAGTCCAACTAGGGTACATCCCTTACATTGTTTCACGATAGCCTCCACATCTTTGTCTATACGTGGCCACCAGACTTTTGACCTCAAGCGACCTTTCATTGCCACAACCCCTGGGTGGCCTTCATGGGCTGCATCTAGGACGCTTTTCCTCAATTCCTTGGGTATGACAATTCGACTACCTCGTAAGAGAATATGGTCATAGAAACAAAGTTCCGATTCAAAGACTTTGTATTCTTTTACAGACTGATCCCAATCATTGCTGTAAATTCCTTTTTTGACCTTTTTGATTTCGGGGTCATTTTCGGAACTTCTTGTAATCGCGTGCATAGGGATGGCACAGGGGCGAGCTTGTTCCACAATTTGGTGAACGTAGTCTTCAATTTTTCCTGGCGGTATATTAGGGTATGTACAAAGTCGAGACAAAGGGTCAGCAATGTTAGCTTTGCCGGGTTTGTAACGAATGTTGAATCGGTAAGTTTGTGACCTTAAGACCCAGCGCTCAACTCTAGCACACGGTTTCGATTTTGGACCAAATAAAAATTCCAATGGCTTATGGTCTGTGATGAGGTCGAATTTCTTGCCAAACAAAAAGATGCTGAAGTGTTCGACAGCCCAGACCAAAGCAAGTGCCTCTTTTTCAGTTTGGCTATATTTCCTCTCAAGTGCCGACAGTGTTCGATTGCCGTAGGCAATTATTCTTGGGCCCCTATTATCTTTCTGGATGAGTACGGCTCCCAGGCCAACCGGGCTTGCATCAGCGATGACCTGCGTTTCATCGTCGGCGTCGTAATAGCCCAGTGTGCTGACCGTAGATAACGCTTGTTTCAACTGACGGAATGCTTGATTCTGTTCTTCTTTCCACCATTCCTTTATACTGGCTTTTCTTGCTATTTTAAGTCTCAACAAAGCTTTTAACGGTTCCGTCTTGGTTGTAAGATTAGGCAGCCACTTATTGATGTAATTAACCAAGCCTAAAAAGCTCTGGAGTTCTTCAATTGTCTTAGGAACGCCGAACTCTTCAATGCTGGTCATATATTTATTTAATGGTTTTACCCCATTAGGTGTCAATTCATGCCCAAGAAAGTTTATTTTCTGTACCTTAAATACGCACTTAGCTTCATTTAGTAGAACGTTATTTTCTTTCAGAGTCTTCATAACATTTTTAAGTCGTTCATCATGTTGTTGTTCGTCCTCTCCGTATATCAAAATGTCATCAATGAAGTTTATTACTCCGTCCAGTCCTGTCAACATTCTTTCTAATATCTTCTGGAACAATTCTGGTGCGCATGTGATACCGAACATTAATCGCTTGTATCGGTATAATCCTTTTGAGGTAATGAATGTCGTCAGATATCTTGAATTAGGGTGAATTTCCACCTGGTGGAAAGCATTTTTAATGTCCAGTTTCGAAAAGTATTGTGCTTTCTTAATCTTGGGTAATAGGTTATCCATACAAGGCAGTGGATGGTTTTCCCTCATAATTGCCATGTTGGCACGCCGCATGTCAACGCACAGACGTAGGTCATCATCGTCCTTTAAAATCGGTACTACTGGCGAAATCCACGCAGAGGGCCCATGCACCTCCTCGGTAATATCACTGTCGAGCAATTCCTGAATTTTTCGTTCTACTTTTTTTCGATAGGTATTGGTATACGCCTATAAGGCTGTGATACAGGTTTGCATGTCTCATCTACGGGGATTTCCATCAGAACATCCTTAAATTTTGGGAATGGCTCTTGTGTTTGCTTGACCTCATTCACTCCAATGCCTATTTTCAAAACCCCTAAATGTATAGCGGTTTCCTTTCCCAATAGGTCTCTAGACCCACCATTGATCACGTAAACAACTGTTCGTTCAGATTTCCCATTCGTCTCAATAATAGTCTGAAAAGTACCTTTTACATCCAAAGGTATTTTACTACCATAGGGGTACAAAATTTTGTCTGTCCCTTTTGTACAATCCGATACTTCAACTTGATTCTGTTTCAACATCTCCCAAGTTTTATCCGTGATAAGATTAAGTTTACATCCAGAATCTATTAACAGACATAATTTGACTCCTCCCATTACGCATTCAATCGTAGCATCATCATTCACGTTGAAAATGTAATGAACATTTTCCGCCTTGGTCTCCATTCCAATAGAATTTACTTTCTTCTCATCCCGATTTCTTTTAGATTTTCTGTCTTCCTCTTGATCTCTTTCCTGTTTCCGTTTTTGGGGTCTACTTCTGCACAACGCTTTAAAATGGCCTACTTTTCCACAAGCGTGACATTTTTTATACTTTGCCGAACATTCCTGATTTGGTAAGGTATGTGCATTATACCCACACCTACCACATTTGTTCGTTCCTGGTTTACTTGAACCTGGTTTAGTCGTACGATTCACAATCGCATTAATGTCGGAATTATTAGATGTCTCATTTTTGTTCTGTCCATATCCTTCCAATTGATAGCCTACCGCTTCTAGAGTATTAGCCTCTGTTATTACTTTATCCAGGGTAACGCTATCTCCTATTGTCAGTATTTTTTTTCTGAGCTCTGATGACCAACATTTATCTACAATTTGGTCAATCAAATGTTCTTCTGAACTAGTAAAATCACATTTGCCAGCTTGTTCCCGTAATCTAACCACAAACTTTTCAAACCTTTCGCCTTCTTCTTGTTTAATTTGACGAAACAGATGTCTCTCGTAAATTTTATTTTTCTTTGGAAAAAAGTATGCGTCCAGCTTTTCAATCGCAGTTTGAAACACGTCAACATCTTCGGAAGCTCCAGTGGGGATGTGTGCTCCAGGTAAATTATAAATAATCTCCTGTAGTTCAGATCCACCTAAGAGTAACAAGGTGGCTCTTTTTTTTTCCGCGCCCTTGGTTTCAGTAGCTTCCAAAAATATATTTAACGATCTTTTCCATCTCTCCCAACGCAAAGCAATTGTGGCGTTGTCACCTTCGAGATTAAGTTTCTCGGGAGGTGGGAGTAAATTTGTCATGTTTGGAGTATGTGTGGGGCGACCTGAAACCAAAAGGTTAGCTAATGGACAAGATGACCAACAAACGTATGGTTTACACTTAAATATGAAGGCCCATACTGCCTACCATCCCTTTACGCACAGTTTACAATATCATGAAGGCCTGTACTGCCTAAAACGCTTATTTACGCACAGTTAACAATTATAATGAAGGCCTGTGCTGCCTACAATACTTTTACGTACAGTTTACAATTTCATGAGGGCCTGCACTGCCTTAAACTCTTATATACGCACGGTTTACAATTATATGAAGGCCCGTACTGCCTACACCACATTAAATGTACGGTTCACTATTTTCTGTAGGCCCGTACTGCCTGTTACTGTACTAGGAAGTCTTTTTTTTTTTTTCTAGTCACTAATCTGAAGCAGCCTACATATCTAGACTAGTTTATTAGACGTAACAACAAATGACTATCTGGAAGAAACTCTGTATTTAATATATAAGTAATTTTACTTTTGTACAACTACCTTAGTTGAACTAGAATTACAGCCAATAACTCAAATTAATTTAATTTACATATAACTTTTATGACTGATTTCGGCTGATTTGTCCCTTAAAATCATAATTAACCCGTAATCGAAACGAGTAAGTAGATATAGGTACGTATACAGTGCGGTAAAATTATAAGCCCATAATGTTTAATAGTTGTGTAAGCCTAATTCCAACATGGCTGAAAAACTAACTCAGCCGCGGTGGGGTGGGTGATGATCAAATGACAAGGAACTATGACTAAGTACAATACTTAATGTCTCCACTTGCGTAATTAATTTAGTCCACCTTTTTACCCTTATCCGGACAGAGGCGATTTTAATGACCACGTAGATTTCGAGGAAAATCAATTTTATGCACTTAATAACACGACACAAAATTAATTGCATTTTGTCGATATTACTACCTTCTTTAGATATTTTTTTCTTAAATACGTACCAAAACTGTAATTGATTTTGAAATAGCGAGTCCCGATTTGTGGGACTTGTTTTGTTCTGTGTTAATAAATAACATACCTACTTACTACGTTTATCAAGGTATCCTAAAAGTATCACTTTGTTTACTTCAAGAAATACCTACCTATATGGACTTTTCTGCTTAGGTATGCATCGAAGGTTTTTACTGTTACCTGTCCACCTATTACCTGTCCACCTTTTAGCTATTTAGAAATAGCACAGCACAAGTAACAAACACTTAACGTTCAGGATTATTTAGATAGATACCCTCTTTTCCTTTTTGTAAGTAATAGATACTTAATAATTATAAGTACTCAGTGTGTGTTATTCACTGACCTTTTTACTCGTCGCCACATGTAGTACTCCCTGGTGAAGGGGGGGGGGATCAGGTGTTAGACTCGTTACGTCACCAGTAGCTAGGGTCAACACGTCCGTACTCGCCTACGGCTCTCACGTGACTGTCTCCCCACTACCCGTGAACCCGAGGCTACGTCATTACACAAACACTACAGGGCCAAATCTGGAGAATACGGGGGGTGAGACAATAGTTCGTAGCGTAACTGTGCTAATTTAGCCGTCACAACTCTGGACGAATGAGCCGGGGCGTTGCCGTGATGAAACAGTAATTTTTCTTTTTTAAATGGGGTCGTTTGTCCTTCAACACGGCGTCAAATTCATCCAATAAATTGGCATAGTACTGCCCTGTTATTGTTTTCCCTTTTCTAAATAGTCAATATGTATAATACCCTGCGAATCCCAAAAAACGGTCGCCATGACCTTTCCAGCCGATGGGACGGTTTTTGCTTTCTTTGGAGCAGGTTCACCCGGTAAAATCCACTGCTTCGACTGCTCTTTCATTTCCGGGGTGTAGTGGTGGACCCACGTTTCGTCCACGGTCACGAAACGACGCAGAAACTTCTTCGGGTTACGTTTGAACACGGCCAAACACTGCTCCGAAGTAGTCAGTCGGTTCCGTTTTTGCTCCTCCGTGAGTAAACGCGGCACCCACCTCGCCGATACTTTCTTCATATCCAATTTATCTTCTAATATGTGTTGTACCCTCTCGATTGAAACGTATACAGCATCAACGATTTTTCGAAGTTTAATTCGACGGTCGGCTAAAACGATATTTTCAATTTTCTTAACCATATCGTCTGTAGTCACCTCAACTGGCCGGCCTGGGCTATCCTCATCAAAGACGGTTGTTCTCCCCTGCTTAAACTCGTTATACTAATATCTGACGGTTGTCATAGAAGGAGCACATTCATGGTAAACCGCTTGCATTCTTACTTTTATTTCATCACATGTTTTTCCTTCCAAAAATAAGAATCTAATTACAGACCGATACTGTTCTTTCTCCATTTTAACAATTTTAAGTTCACGCCTTCTCTGAATCCGACTGAATGACTTCCGGTATTTCGAGAACGTTGTAAGGCCTGGTTGCTAAGTGTGCAGAGTCAGGGTAGTGAATAGGGGTAGACTCTCTCTCTAGGGGGAGGCTCTCTAAAGTGAAACTGTACTTGACTCTAACGTATATCAATGGTGTTTTGTTTGTTATGTGCTTTACTTACCTAATGTTACCGGTGCCTCTTCATGTTTTATGGTCACGAACAGTCCGTGTGTGTGTTGTGTATGTTTATGTGCGTGTGCGCGACATGTGAGTGCATCCGTGCTTGTGTGTGTTTGAAAGTCTATAAGTGTATTGTGGGGGCGACTGAAAAACAGCGCCTGATTGCCAACAGACCTTTTGGTCTGTGTGGCACAGGCATAAGCTGAGGCGCCTACCATTTCAATAGTTAGTAGTGTTTTTAATGGTACTGTACACTAGTTTAAGCTATACCTACAAACTATTGAATAAATGTCTTTTATTATTTATTAATAGTTGTCAAATGAGAAAAAAAACAAAAGAATGCCATTTTTTTTTAATTTTCCCGCCTCTGAAAAATGGCTTAAAAAGGTGGTATACTTATTTGCGGCCAGTGATATTAATATATTTAGAAAACGGGTACTTATCAAAAAGCCCTCGTATATTCGAAAAAACTACTGATTGGATGAATGACCACAACCTACAAATTAACTATACAAAAACAAAAAAGTAATGACCTATCCGCATCAAAAAACTCCGCTACAAATTAATTTCTCATATAAAAATATTAAGTTAGAAATGGTTAACGAATTTAGCTTACTCGGATTAGTTGTAGATACTCATCTGAATTGGAAGTCGCATATTAAAAAGATAAGAGGTAAACAATCTAGTTTCGCGTACGCACTCCGAGAGATTAAAAAATCAATAGACCTACACGCTGCACTTGCTACCTATTATGCCTATGCCCACGCGTGGCTCAGCTACGGCATCATCCTTTGGGGCAATAGTACAAATGCGCCAACACTCTTCACAGCACAAAAAAAACTCATCCGGATCTTAGTAAATAGTTCCAATACCGATAGCTGCAAACCTCACTTTCAACGACTTAGCATTTTAACGGTACCATGCATATACATTTTGGAAATGAGTAAATTTGTCCATAAAAACCCAGACTCCTATACACAGCGAGATGATTTACAAACTACTTACTCACTACGCCACAGGAACAAATTAATACTATATCCTACCTTAAAATACATTCCAAAGGGACTCACGCCATGTCAGTAAAAATTCATAATAAATTGCCTGAACACATAAAAATAGAACAAAACGAGAAAAAAATCATAAAACTGATTAAAGACTTCTTAATCGAAAAGTGTTTCTATGCTATAGATGAGTACCTAGAGGAATAGCATAGTAATAATAGTTATATACCTACATTAATTAATATGCTCTCAATAATAGATTACACCTATATAAGATTAGTAGTATGATATGTTGAAGTATAAATACTTATATTAATTAATTTAAGTTCTAAATTGTGATGTCTGTTTTGAGATAAACATAATAAGCTGTTAATTTTTTTAATAGATTTATAATTTGCTGTTATAATAGCTTTATATTTTTATGTTCATATTGCTGCGCCCCAACAGGGTAAAATTTTATACATAACTAGTAAAATTTTGCAATAAATAAATGAATACTGAATAGTGACCTGCTAATTCACGAACATAAAATAACAGGTCGTTCTTTATTGACCGAACGAGCGAAGCGTCAACGTTTCAAATTGGACAAAAATTCTTTCGTATGTCTGTCCAGCTGTTCTCCTCTACGGTGTAAAATGTTGTTAACAGGCTCGATAATTATATATATATATATTTTTTAATTAGCTCACGAGGTCTACAGCTCACAGAGCCACTACTGATATTTTACGTATAAGAGACGAGAAAGCTCACAAAGTTTCAAAGGTAAAAATATAAAATAACGGAAAAAATACAAAAAAGATATTTCAGTGTCGTCATTGGCAGATAATGCACAGTCTAAATCGGTAGATCTAAAAACTGGAAAATCAGTGGAAATAGATGGAATAGTCAGTTTCTGTAATAGTTTTATTCAATTTACCAGGATCGAACGAAGCTATAGTAAAATAAAAATAAAAACAAATATTCTGTGAAAGTTAACCGGGATTTATCAGGTCGGGAAATTAATGGCCATATGTTATTTGGCCATAATATTAGAGGTAGGAATTTATCAGGTGGTGAAATAAATTGTTGACCCTGCATTATTTGGCTATAATATTATAATTTTAAAATTTTGGGTGTGTTGCCCACTGGAACTGGTTTATTTTTAGATCTATAATTTTTAAGTTAGTTTTAGATATTTACTTTTTAGTTTATAGCATAACGTGTACTTATTTTGAAATAAAATTGTAATTTTAAAATGCATGGTTTTCTTTACAAATAATGAGTATATTATTTATTTACGTATTGAATGTGATTCCTTGTGCTTTGTTTTTCTTTTTCGTGTTGTTTGTACAGTTCAAAAATGTGTAAAACTGTTGAAATTGGGCAAGTCAAGGTGATGTCACCTGCGCGGCGGCCGTTGGCGACTAAGCCATCGAATCACCTAATCACCTATATTGCTTGTCCGCACTCGGTGAAGGGGTGGCATATCCGTCTATTTTTGGTACATCAATGTTCCGATCCCATTCATTTGTGTCATGGAATTTGACAGAAACACCTACTGCAGGCCCCTATTTCACCATCTTTACAATTGTCAGTTTACAATGACAATTCGAACTACATTTCTTCGCCAATGCGAAGCGCGCTAAAACTAAAGCTATTTAAAGTCAGCAATTGACGCCGGATTGTCATTGAAAACTGACATTTGTAAAGTTGGTGAAATAGGGGCCTGGCAATACATAATGAAAATTATACATATGTATAAAGATATAGTTAACAGGCTGATGGTGGATAAAGGTGTCCACCGGTGATCATGGTACTCTGCATGATAAACTTATCGTGTAAATCTAACTAGTTCCCGGTCCTCTCCAAATATACGTGTAAATCCCATGAGATAAACAGTTTTTTTATTAATTTGTATGGCCTCGTGTCAGTTGCGGACGCGTGCAAGCGCTGCTGCCGCAAGAGCCTGAACAAGACCTGCTTCCCGGTCGCGCACAACGACATCCTGCCCGACGGCACGCCCTGTATACAAGGCTTCTGCAACAAGGTACAATACTGAAGCATAACCAAGTGTTTGACGCATGTAATGTCAACTGTTAGGTATACAGATAAACTTAAAAAAAAAAAAAACTGGACAAATTCAAATCGTGTGACTTGTTGGGAAGAAGGGTTTATCTACTACAGTGGGACTGGTTGAGATTTTTCTAATAAATATTATTCCTAACGAGTCACAGTGTGACAGTTGAGGGTGTGACTCGGTGGGAACAAGACAAGTGTTTGAATACTCCCATCTAGTAACAGGATTTTTTTTATCCCAACGAAACACAGTCACAGCGTGACAGTTGAGGTTGTGACTCGTCGGGAACAAACCCAACTGATCTTACCAATACCTTTAGTCGTTTTCGCGCTCAAATCGCAAACCAGATGTAAATGGACAAGAACGCTTCATGCTTTTACTTTTAGCGGTTTAAATTGTGTGCCTTGTGTATGCGCCATTTTCCTTAGTAAGCCAGTCGATTGTTGTGTCAGGGTGTCTGCGAGAAGACGATCCAGGACGTGGTGGAACGCTTCTGGGACATCATCGAGGACATCAACATCAACAACGTGCTGGGCTTCCTGCGCGACAACATCGTCGGCGTCGTCGTGCTCGTCACCGCCTTCGTCTGGATCCCGGCCAGCTGTGTGGTTAGATACCTTACGAGATGCTTACGAGCTGTCCCACTGCCCAGTGGCTGAGGCTACAGGAAAGCTGTGGTCAACAATAATCATGTTTTTATGGCATCGACGCAAACTGTCCAATGTGAGCGTTGAGACCAACGGTGTGTGTATGATTTATCACGCTTGCTAATGTTCTTTTGTTATCTACTACTCAGGTCAGGACAACTATATGTATATTTAATGGGATAGGTAGGATATAGTATTACTTAAGTATTTTTTTCTGCAATTCCCTATTCTGATTAAAGAACTTGGTAGGTTCTTATACAAAACGTTTATTCACAAAAATGTTCAAAATTAAAATAACTAAAACTATTTATTGAATCAGGCGTTACTTTGCGGAGGTCCATATTTATGAACTAAAACTAACTTAACAAAACTAAAATTAAAAATATTTATCTAGTGATAAGTCCGCATTTGTACTTACATCTCATTGTTTGTAACTTGTCTTTATTTCTGTATTTTCTCTACAATAAAGCGTTTACTTACTTACTAAATTTGAACTCTCAGAGCTGTATTGCTATAGCAAGTTTGTGCGAGAAAGCTGCCTGCGCGACGGTCACCTATTGGTCGACTTCGTAGGTTTCTGCGATATCCCTCAAATATTGCTTGTGCAGATCAGTTACGTGGACCGGCGGCGGCAGAGGCAGCACCAGAAGTTCGCGGAGTGGGAACGTCAACACGATCTCGTGCACCACTCGTCGCCGCGCAAGATCATACACACCAGGTAACATCTGACGCCATTCACGTTTTTGTGCACCCTTAGAGATGTGTCCGATAGATACTATAATTGAGTAGTAGGTAGTAGCAGAAGCTCTGATGGATAAATCAATGGTTTGATGTTAAAAAGTTATGGAGTTGTCAGACTTATGTCTTATGGAGGTATTTTTGTTTCAGATTGCCCAAGCAGAAGCCGCCTGGCATGAAAACTGTTATTCAAGGCACAAGCCAACTTTAAACCTCATCTAGTCATACGTATATTAAGTTTCATTTATAAATAAATTGTGTAAAATAAAACACTGTTGTTTTAATTATTGTTTTTACTGTGTTAAATAGTGGTTACAATTTATTGCCAGAATAAATACGTAAGCTTAATAAGTTATATAATTTAGCGCTTATAATATAAATAGCGAAAACTTAGTGCTCAACACTAGTTAAGTGAAAAATATAAGCTGCACTGGGGTAGATGTGCCTATTCCATTGATAAAGAAAAAATTAACAAGAAAATCTAGTGGGATGTAATGCCTAGGAATCGAAATAGCGCGTTCTAGGTATGTATAAGATTACAACAGCGCAAAATACCTCTAGTTTATTTTCCCATTGTGTGAAATGAATTGGTTAAAAAATTGCGTATGCCTAGGCTTTATTTAATCTCAAGTTTATTAACGTGGGTAGTGGGTGCATTAGTTGAGTGCGGTGGAGGTGAGTAGAGCCACGCCGCGCTCGTAGAAGGCATGCGGCTCTTGCCCCGGCGCGATGGGCAGGCGCACCGTGAACAGCAACTCAGAGCGGGCGCTGTTCAAGTACACTGGCAGCGTGAGAGATTGCCCGCCGCTCGGCACCGTAGTCGACTCGGGACCGCTGTGGAAATATTCGGCACGTTACTTCTGTTTAGTTTTGTCGTGCCTTGAAGACCAGTCTCAGTACTCAAGCAATTTATCTGTTAAACTGAGATATTGGGAGTTTCTGGAGTAACAAAATAAACCTAATCTAACCTCACCACCTACATGACCCGAATTTGGAATGTTAACGTTATAGCAGGACAAATATCTAACAAATTAAACTTGCCAAACTAAGCCCGCCAGTGTCTTGGATTAATAATAATAACATCACCAGCCTATTCACGCGCCACTGCTGGGTACAGGCCTCCTCTCACTAAGAGAGGGCATGGGCTATGGGCTATAATTCCCACGCAGGCACTATAGAATAGCAGCTTCGCAAGAATGTGCATGCTTTCTCACGACGTTTTACTTGACCAAAAATAATAAAGTATGCATCTTTCGCGTTTGACATCTTAAAGTTTTATGGGCAGTGTGTTTGCGGTTTCCATGTTTAACGGTTGCAGCTGTGTACCGTATCCAGCTGAGCACGGTGAGCGGCAGGTCCACCATGATGGTGTTGGTGAGCAGCAGGCGGTGCCCCTTGACGGCGGCGCCCTGCAGCTTGAGCCCCGTCACCTGGAACGACCACTCCGCCGCGCTCTCCGCCTCCGACCCCGGCTCCGGGATCGTCACCTGAAAACGAACAGAAACCTATACTTGGGAAGAAAAGAAAGGCTCTTTGTCAGTCACTATTCCACTATGCCTTCTTTTTGGTCTTGAAATATACCTACTAACCACTTATCACGAGAAAACAAAGTACTTAGTTTCCAATATTAGGACCCGTCTTGGGCAGTTTCCCGCTCAGTTGGTGGTTGGCGAATTGGATTACCTAAGCGTGGTCGTTCTAAATTACGTTTGATTGATATAGATATGACGGAGATAGATATGGTGATGACTGACCTGCAGATGCAGTTCTTCAAGCGACCAGGAGTTAGCCTGAGCTACGCACTGGCGAGTGGCTGTTATGTACGCCTCGGGGTTCAGCAGACCACCCAGCCATACAGGAATGCTCTGAAAGTGATACATAAAATATAAACACGCTTTTACGTGATATAATTAGTTTAGTTTTGTACTGGGGTATTTGATTGAAACGAGACAAGTCAAAATGAAGTTTCGTTTCGTACAAGATTTGACGAACGGTACAAGACTATTTTGAATGCAAGCAAAGCAGAAGCGACCGTCATCGAGGACGGCGGTATCCGGTTTAGACCATGCTTGGGTTCATATGTCGCAGTGTGGAGGCACTGGCAGCAAGTGCGAGGTACCTGCAGCCGGCGCGCGCCCTGCTCGGCCGCCACGCACTCGGAGACGGCGGCGAGCTGCGCCACGCGGCGCGCGAAGTCGCCGACCCACTGGCGCACCGTGCAGCCGCGCGCCACCGCGTAGCGCCGCCGCGTAGCACTGGCAGCAAGTGCGAGGTACCTGCAGCCGGCGCGCGCCCTGCTCGGCCGCCACGCACTCGGAGACGGCGGCGAGCTGCGCCACGCGGCGCGCGAAGTCGCCGACCCACTGGCGCACCGTGCAGCCGCGCGCCACCGCGTAGCGCCGCCGCGTAGCACTGGCAGCAAGTGCGAGGTACCTGCAGCCGGCGCGCGCCCTGCTCGGCCGCCACGCACTCGGAGACGGCGGCGAGCTGCGCCACGCGGCGCGCGAAGTCGCCGACCCACTGGCGCACCGTGCAGCCGCGCGCCACCGCGTAGCGCCGCCGCGTAGCACTGGCAGCAAGTGCGAGGTACCTGCAGCCGGCGCGCGCCCTGCTCGGCCGCCACGCACTCGGAGACGGCGGCGAGCTGCGCCACGCGGCGCGCGAAGTCGCCGACCCACTGGCGCACCGTGCAGCCGCGCGCCACCGCGTAGCGCCGCCGCGTAGCACTGGCAGCAAGTGCGAGGTACCTGCAGCCGGCGCGCGCCCTGCTCGGCCGCCACGCACTCGGAGACGGCGGCGAGCTGCGCCACGCGGCGCGCGAAGTCGCCGACCCACTGGCGCACCGTGCAGCCGCGCGCCACCGCGTAGCGCCGCCGCGTAGCACTGGCAGCAAGTGCGAGGTACCTGCAGCCGGCGCGCGCCCTGCTCGGCCGCCACGCACTCGGAGACGGCGGCGAGCTGCGCCACGCGGCGCGCGAAGTCGCCGACCCACTGGCGCACCGTGCAGCCGCGCGCCACCGCGTAGCGCCGCCGCGTAGCACTGGCAGCAAGTGCGAGGTACCTGCAGCCGGCGCGCGCCCTGCTCGGCCGCCACGCACTCGGAGACGGCGGCGAGCTGCGCCACGCGGCGCGCGAAGTCGCCGACCCACTGGCGCACCGTGCAGCCGCGCGCCACCGCGTAGCGCCGCCGCGTAGCACTGGCAGCAAGTGCGAGGTACCTGCAGCCGGCGCGCGCCCTGCTCGGCCGCCACGCACTCGGAGACGGCGGCGAGCTGCGCCACGCGGCGCGCGAAGTCGCCGACCCACTGGCGCACCGTGCAGCCGCGCGCCACCGCGTAGCGCCGCCGCGTAGCACTGGCAGCAAGTGCGAGGTACCTGCAGCCGGCGCGCGCCCTGCTCGGCCGCCACGCACTCGGAGACGGCGGCGAGCTGCGCCACGCGGCGCGCGAAGTCGCCGACCCACTGGCGCACCGTGCAGCCGCGCGCCACCGCGTAGCGCCGCCGCGTAGCACTGGCAGCAAGTGCGAGGTACCTGCAGCCGGCGCGCGCCCTGCTCGGCCGCCACGCACTCGGAGACGGCGGCGAGCTGCGCCACGCGGCGCGCGAAGTCGCCGACCCACTGGCGCACCGTGCAGCCGCGCGCCACCGCGTAGCGCCGCCACGCCGCCGGCAGCATGCCGCGGACCAGCGCGCCCACCATCGATCGCGTCTCGTTTGTCTGCTTCATCGAACCCTGCAAAAGCAATACACGTTAGTGATTATCATTTTACTGGTTGCAGTTTTTGAACTAAGCATTCCCATTCGTGCATATTGTTTTTGTCATCTTCTGATAAAATTAATTTCGTGTTTGTTCGCTATAAATACGCAGCTAATCAACATCGTTCGAAACGTCGGTTGAGAAGACACGATAGTCTAATGTTTGTGATGGTATGTCCACAACGACTACTGTGACCTTCGATCAATAATTACTTAGATGACTGGTCATGAGTTATGAACGAAGTAAAGTGTCATTTATTTGGATGTATAACCTTAAGGTGGTTACAATAACGTGCAATTTTGTGTGCAATGAATGCAAGTGAAGCGTTATTCGCCGTACCGTTTTTGTTGCTTTGACCCGACCTTGTAGTTAGTGATCGAAGACTGTGATGATGAAAATCAGTCACAGAACAATACACACGTCATGAAATAGCGGTGAAAACGCTAGTTTCCTAGTTGATCAAATCTGAAACTTTTTAAGATTTTATCTTGTTAAATCGAAAATGACTTGTTATTTTTTTACATCAATCAACTTTACTGCCTACTGCCCTCGCCTCGCCTCGTTACCTGGCAGATGGCGAGCACGCTGCGCAGGTCGTGGTGCACCTGCGCCAGCAGCGCGGCGCCGGCCGCCACCTCGCGCTCGAAGAACCGGTACAGCGGGTCCTTGATATTCTCCACCGTGCGGCGCAGCGTCTAAATACCGCAACACAAACATTCCTTATTGACTACATTTTATTACACAGTTGTTATAGCAGCAAAATGTCTTGTAATTGTTTTGGACACGTTATCAAATAAATATTGAATACCTTGTATTATGTTTTCGCAAAAGGATTTGATTAACTGTTTACGGAAACATAATTTTATCAAAAATTATCGACGGTATTTTCTAATCACTAATCTTTGCTCTATAACAATTGAAAAAACTTTTAGTAACAGCTAATAGGAATAAGAGTAATTACCGGCAGTTTCTCAGGCAGCAGTTGCAGCCAGCCGGTCGCGGTCTGGTGCAGAGACTTCATCCACGCGGGCCGGCCGTCGCCCTCGATCACTAACGCGTCTGCGCAGAACAAACCAGCCTTAACAAGTCGAATAAACTGCAGCCCTCGACCTTTTTACTGTGACATTTCACAGCTGTCATCCCAGTACGATTGAAGTGTTATAAAATGAAATGATAGCGGTCAAATGCGACGATCAAAATTCCGGGGTCTATAACAGCAATAGCGATACGAACAACAAAAATACCAATTAACTATAATAATTACCATCGACTTCTGCTAGGTGAAAAAAACAAAAACGATTAAAGCTAAACTACTAATTTAGTTTCAAGAGTGGTGAACATTTTATTGTGCTGTGTATATTAAAACTCAAATTGGGATGATTCTAATTAATATGTATCATTGGTCTAATAATCTCTGTTGAACTTTCAACTTGAAAGATTTAGTTTGTTGTGTCTTTAGTTTCATGATTTTTTACGGCAACTCTTTGACGCAAAATTTATGGGTAATAGGGATTATAGGATCAATGTTACCAGGTGCTCAGTCAAAATCACAACGTGCTCGGTAACAAACAAATCTACATTGTTATAATGGGAATCAAAATTGTAATACAGTGTGTACAGTACAGTGGTATGACAATGTGGTGTGGTATCATGTGATATGTGGATAGAGTAAATTAATATAATACTGACTCTCGTCCTGAGTTGCGGCGTTGTATGCTAGTTCTTCCTCGTCTTCTAGTTGCTGCATCTTAAGCAACTTGGACACCAGATCGCTGCCTTGTGTGGTCAGTAACACCTGGACAAAACGTGAACGACGTCGCCAGATTAAAGCGATGGTCCTAACATACATGGTTATAACTACATTTGTAAAATGCGTTAAAGTTCTAAATATAAATCAAATATTTTTCAGTAAAGGAAAGACTGTTGAGAGATCGATCCAAAGATTACAGATGGAGTGAGCACTTACAAAGACGGCTAAATACACAAAAGGTCCCACTGGGTCGAAGGTAGGTGAAGGAAGGACCCGTATTATATAAGATAGGCTGTAGTTGTTACCTTTTCGGCGTTGTTGGGCAAGCCGAGCCAAGACGGCGTCTGGCGGTCGGAGAGCTCCTCGATCCACTTGAGGAAGTGGTCGCGACGGTTGCCGTCCGGCATTGTGATGTGCCGCTGGTTGCCGGTCGCCTAAGAGTTATAATAGTCAAATTAGACAACCCTTTTAACTTTTTTGCGCAACTGTATCTTAAGTATCGTATGTGGTATAGTTTCTAAAACGAAGCTTCATAAAGACACTTCGCTCTGTGTTTCGGTCTTTTGTCTTAAAACTCACAACACAAACAAAGGGCAGTACTGTCGTCAAAGGGATTGTTTTGATCTTTTATTTTATAGGTCAGATAAGTTTGAACAACTCGCCCCGTCGACATTGGCGACGAGCGCGAAGTCTGCCTCGAAGGAGCGCGGCGTGAACAGCTTGCACAGGAACGAGTGCAGCAGGCGCTGATCGAACAGGTTGTCGATCTTGCCGCCGTAGATGCACTGCGACAGCAGCGTCACCAGAGCCTCCCACGGGACCTTTTCTGGGGGCAGGTTGGTGCGGCCCTGCGGAATAAAGGGGTTTCTTAGCAGTGTTTAAATATTACAGTTCCTCAACCGAATCCTTCATTGAGCAAGAATTTGTTAGACGAGCAGGTATCGGAGAGCAATACACACAGAGCCTTTCGTCTTATTTAAAATTTAAATAAGGCATAAGGCTCTGTTCGTCCTTACGTAGCGTATAAGCAATTTTATGAATTTGTTCAAGTTATGATCGTGGGATATTTATGGCCTAGTTTAAAAATATTTTAATTAATATGCCTAAATGATGAGGCATGCTCCTTGTGTGTTGTTTGTTTTAATTAATGTTTGTAAATGTTTTACCATAGCCGTAGCATCAATCCATGTGTCTAATGTGTCGCAAGCAACGCGTAGGTCCGACTCGTTGAACTCGTAGTACTTAGCCCAGCCCAGTGGCACGTAGCGAAGGCGCTCTTGGACAATACCTAAAACAATTTTGTGATTAAATAGTCGACGAATAAGTAAAATTGTCTGTAAAAGGTGTCCTTATAGACTACAAACACGTTTTATTGAGTAAAAAATTTTTGGAATAGCATACCATGGAACCAAGCAAGCAAGAAGTACAGCCTTGCGCGTTCTGACGGGGGCTTCATCATGCGGGCAGCGGGCACCTGAAAAGAATAGCATAATGTAATATTTTGTAACAATGCTATCAGTTGTAGATTATCTAAGATGAAAACGAAAACGTTTTTTGGGTGTGTGCGTGTGTGTGTACCGTGGCGAAAGTCCTCAGCAGGTTGGCGCGGATGCCGGGCGGCGGCTCGAACACGAGCACGCGGCCGGCGCGCAGCAGGTTGACGGGCAGCTTGGGGCTGATCTCCGTGGTCAGGAACAGCCGGAAGGCGGGGTGCGGCTGCAGCGAGTGCAGCTTCTTCTCCAGCTGCACCAGCCACACCGGCGCGAGGTGCACGTTCTTCAGCATCACCCAGCTGAGGACATACGTTCACCTTTCATGCCTAGACTTTAGAGCGCGCCTGAGAGTCATGAACAAATGCAGTTACATCCGCAGTGAATGACCTCAATACTGTAACGAGGTTCTTACCTAGTAAATTACTAGTACCTAAATTGGGTGTAATCCAATTCTTACCGTCCGGTCTTGCAAGCGGTGTTGATGGCGCGCTCGGCCTGGTTGAACCCTTCCGCGGACCCGATGGCGATGCTCGACAGCGGTTTGTTCAGCTCTGTCGCCATGTCGTCCACGCGACCTGAACACGATTCATTATTAAATTGCAGCATAAAACTTCAACATGTTTATAAGCTACTGAATAAAACCAAATGATGGGCAAAGGCCAAATCTTGAAAGTTTCGGTTCAAAAAGGAATTGCCCCTGGATAAACGGCATTGAGCTAGTCGCCTTCGTCGAACGTCGAACGAGCTGTAAGCAACAGTCAGTTCACATTAGACCACCGGTGGTACCAACTAATTGGCCAAATCACGAACTAGATTATTAGTCCATTGTATATGGTATCGTCGTATACTGAGCGCTCGAATCTCGCGTCCGAGTCCCGCCATGAGATTGATCAGAGCCGCCAGAAACGAAAGCCTAGTTACTAGTTTAGTACTGGTGGCAGCGAGTGGCTCACCGCTAGCATCGTATCCGGGCACGGAGCACAGCAGCGCGGGCGTGGTGGCGTTGAGCTGGTGCTCGGTGACGGCCGCCAGGTCGAACTCCGTCTCCGCCTTGGCCATGAACCCGCCGCCCAGCACCGCGCCCACCAGCTGAGTCGCAGCCGCTATCACGCGGTCGGGACGGAATGCCTGCAACAATTCATTTCATTGAGAAGAACACACGACACAAGCACTGTAATGATGATGATAAATGAATACACTATCTCAAATTAAAGTTCTTCGTTGGATTGAATAGGAGTTTGTAGTGGCAGTATGGTCTAATATAAACTTTCAGTGTATTGGGCAAGGATCATGGAAAGTAAACGGATTGACAAAGCCCATACTTTGAATCGTTCTTATTTACATTTAGCGCCATCTACTTTGCTTGAGTGACACATTCGTACCGCTGTTTTGTTATTATTTGACCCGCTGGCTACGACCTTGGCGCCATCTAGAAATTGCCTGAATTTTAACATGACTGCGGGGAACAATTCGAAGTATGGGCTATACTATCCTCCTTGATATTTAGCACGCTACGGATATTTAGTGAATTTGACTGCAGCTTCCCAGAGCCCTATCCATGATGGTGAACAACGCGAAATTTAACTTAAAAGACTCTTTATGACTGATAGAGTTAATACCCTGGCAAAACAAATGGGTATTTATGGCAATGGAGCAGTAGCAGTGGGTTTAAACAGTGTGTGCAGCGACCTGTATGAGCAGCAGGCGGTACATGGCGAGCGTGTGCGGCGCGGGCGGCGCGCTGGCGCTGGAGTCCCACAGCGTGGGCACGCACTGCTCGGGCGCCGCCTGCGCCAGCCACGCCGCCAGCTCCGGCAGCTCGCCCGCCTTCTCCAGCAGCCGACGGAACGCCACCAGTCTGCAACAACACCTCATATTAGGCAACTCCAGTCAAACAGCTCATTGACGAAACACAACTTTTATTTATTTATGCATTAGTTAATTTGGAACTGAGCTGTGTTGCTGCTGCCCTATTTGCCACGCAAGAGGCATCTCATGCAGCCATGTGAACAACTGCCAATGGGTCCAGCGTACTATTAGCGGCCCATGAGCATTAGGCGTAGTGATTGGTATAACGTGGGCCTCAGATGTGCATTGCTTATGCACTTAAGGTGTATTGATCTACATGTATGCCGAGTGAGCGAGCGTGACCTGGAGCTGAGCCTGGCGGCGGCGTCGTGTTGCTGCTGCGTGAGCGGGTCGAGCGGCGCGCAGTGCGACACGAAGCCCTCCTTGCCGCGCAGGAACGTGGCGAAGGGCTGGTCGAGCGTGTCCTCGGCGCCCGTGCCCTTGAGGTGGATGCGGCACAGCAGCAGCGCGAACGTCAGCCGGTCCGTGTGCAGCATGCCGCGCGCCACGCGCTCGTACACCACCTGCGATCATAATACTGGATTGTCGCATCGATCCGCAAGCGTTTTATTACTGTTCCCTGATGCCAATGTCTGTTTATTTTACAGATATTTCTTAATTACCTATGTCAGTCTGCCATTCCTAATTGACGACCGAATAGCCTAGTGGTTAGAGACCCTGACTATGAAGCTTGAGGTCCCGGGTTCAAATTCCGGTCAGGGCAGATGTTTGTATGATGAATATGAATGTTTGTTCTCGGGTCTTGGATGTTTAATATGTATATAAGTATGTATTTATCTATATAAGTATGTTTATCCGTTGTCTAGTACCCATAGTACAGGCTTTGCCTAGTTTGGGACTAGGGCAATTGGTGTCAAATTGTCCCGTGTTTTTTTCTTTTTTTTATTCTACACTCAACAAAACATCGGGCTGCTAAAGAATAATACCGTCATAATAAAACAGTTTGTATGCAAACATAAACTCACCGTGAACAGCTCCTCAGTGATGATACTGAGCCGAGCCGTATAGTCGGAGGCGCCGCTGAGCAGCGGGCAGACCAGCACGGAGCTGAATATGTCCAGGAACATCTTGAGCGAGTACTGGTACAGGAAGTGCACCTGGTTCAGCGACTCCATCGTGAAGTAGATGCTGCTACAGGCCTGGCCACACCAACAAAATATACTCACTCAAATTGAAAGTCTATCAAGGTTTTTTTTGAGATATTTTCAAATTTCTCCATCCATAGTGGGACAAATGGGATATGCTTCATCTAAAAGTGACGTAATGCATTTTTAGAAGGTAACATGAAGTTTTTACTCACTTGAGAAAGAGGTAGGTACTGCTGGCTGACTGTCTCAATTTCAGCAATGACTTTGTCGGTTTCCTCCACCTATAAAACAAGGAATATTACGTAGTTTATTTAAACCAGGCTCCCAATACAATCACTTTATAAAAAAATTAAATTATATTAAGTTACCTTCTGTCCGATGTCATCGGCCTCTTTCTTGAGGGTCTCGAGAGTAGCGATGACAGAGTCGTCATCTAAAATCTTGCCCTTGGCGTCATTGAGCGCTTGAAGCAAAGACTTCTCCAGTTGCCTCAGACGGAGATGGAATTCGCCTACACACATTTATAAACAGTGAACGACTTGTGTAGATTACATATTGGCTTTATTTTCAGTTCAGAATCTCATGGTCGGCGCGTAGGATAAGAGTGCAATAGGTGTCTAAACTACAACTTTGATAAGGATGGGAATGGGAGATGTGCGCTGTCATCGTGAAATTACCTTGCAGCTTGAGCAGGTCGGAGCGCTTCGTGTCGATGTCGGGCCGCTCGGCCTTGAGCACGCGGTGCAGGCACTGCGATTGCAGCGACGAGCGCGTCACCGTGAAGTTGACGAACGTCACGCGCGAACACATGTCCGGCGGGAACTCCACCGTCGGGTCCCTGAGTAATATAACTCGACTCTTATACGCTCTAGAAGGTATTTAGTACATATCACCTCAACTTCCCAAAGTCCACCGCAAGTTGGTGAACCGCAAGACGACATGGCTGGGAAATTTTAGTTGCCGAAAACGCAGACCATAAAATAATCCGATCTCCGGATATATCGACTAACAAGCAGGTACCTTAGCTAATTTACCAAGATCTTAGAGCCTTAGATACGACGTGGCCTACTATAACTTCGCATTTAGAGCAAAGTGTTGAGATTACCTGGTGCTGAGAAAGATGACGAAGGAAGGAGACAGATCGATGTCCTGGTCGCCGAGAGTGATGAGCACGCGGCCGCCCGTGCGACGCAGCTCGCGATTCAGCACCGGATTCAGGATAGGATCGTAATTTTCAACATCCTAGGAAAGCAATGATTTGAGATTTGGTTGTTAGAAATTAATAAAACTGTATAGCCTTAGGCCCAAATGTCGATTTTCCGCACATGCAAATAATCCATTGAACAGAATGCCTTATGTTCCTTTATAATTTATCATATTAAAAACACTATTGAATCGATCGGAGACACACCGTCAGATGTACATTCTGAGCGGTTGGGTTAAGACCTTTGCCGAATTGCGTAGGCAGTTCTCTATGAGAATTATTGGTTAAGCCACACTGTAGTATCAGACACAAACCTGGACCAGCAAAGGGTTGCCGAAACGTAGCGCAGACTCGAGGTTCTTGCGGAAGGAATCGTCGAGGAAGGATGTCTTGGTGATCTTGCGGTCGCGGAACTCGCGCATTATGAACTCCGTGGCTTGTCCGGACGGGTCGATGATCAGCGGGTAGCGGTTGAAACGCTGGAATATGAACAACAGGTTAAGTTAAAGCAACGCTTATGAATATCTGGATTTGTAATGCAAGCCCACTGCACAGTGTGTTTTTCGACCCCAAAAAGTGACATTCTCTTTTTATAAAACAAATCTATTGCCTGTATCATTACAAATGCGAGACGAGATGTCCAGTGTGCCGATTTACAATATTTTTTCCAAAAATAATTATTAAACTTTGTGTGACCTTCACGAACGAAAAAGGAAAATTAATTCCTGTAAAAAAACTACAGCCAGTTCATCGTTTAACGTGGCATTGTTTTATGCGGTAATTGAACGCGCATATAAATCCGATTTCATTTTATTAAAAAAAATTAAACTTGCTGATGATCGTCTTTTAATAAAAAAAGAGTTCAGGACGATAACCTTTATTGACTGATTTAAAATTTTAAGATTTTATCTTTATTGTTTTTCGTTTGTTTTTTTTAGCAGATTGTTAATTTAATTCCAATTAAGGGTTATGTGTAGCGTGAGAAGCGGTCCACCCTCGATAAGCTTAAGCTAAAACCCCACGTCAGTACAGTTGGTTACAATATCTTGCGACCTGCCAATTGATTCCAAAACGTTTGGACGGTTGCGGAAAAACATTCAAGGACCGTGACTGTTCATAAGATTCTAGTGCACGGATAAGAGATCATCGAGGCAAACGTTACTGTCGGAGCAAGCAGCGGAATCTCGGAACAAATTCTGGTGCAGAGACAGAGCTTCATTGCCCTAAAATGGACCAAAAAAAAAACCATGATTGATTTCTTTCACCGTGCAATAGAATCGTCGGATCCAGCTATTTTAATGGTTCGTTTTTGTCGCCACAAAAGGTATTCGTAGCGTCTTCCCCTACATTCTGCTGCGCGAGATTTACTGCAACCATAATGAACTGCAACCATCGTCGACAGACAACTCTACGATTGGAGATGACAGTTCTAGCAACTGCAACCATCGTCGGCAGACACTTCTACTATCGAAGATGATGATTCTAGCGTATTTGGTATTAATCAAGAGGATCAATTTCATCCAACCATATTGGCCAACGAAGTTGATTTATTTAAAAATATTATCGTAAACGGTGCGCTCACTGCTGACGCTGGAGCAGCTCGCGAGGCGTGCTTTTTGTCATTGTCTATTTAATCGCAATGAACGGTCCAGTAGCTAACATACTAGGAATTTAATTGCTTAATATAACTGGGTAATAATTAAACAATAGTAATAAATGAACAACCGAAACCTTGACTTTTTAGTGACAACCCTAATAGTAAGAAAATGACCTATTACAATTACATTTATACAACCCATTACAAGGAATCTATCCCACACATCCAGAGATTCTACTTCGACCTAGAAATATATAAAAAATAAAAAATAAAAACCAAAACGGAGAAATTGTTTTTTTTTTGCGACGAATCTATTTACATTTAAGAGCAAATGAAATCGGATTTATATGCGCGTTCAATTGCCGCATAAAACAATGCCACGTTAAACGATGAACTGGCTGTAGATTATTTACAGGAATTAATTTTCCTTTTTCTTTCGTGAAGGTCACACAAAGTTTAATAATTATTTTTGGAAAAAAATATTGTAAATCGGCACACTGGACATCTCGTCTCGCATTTGTAATGATACAAGCAATAGATTTGTTTAATAAAAAGAAAATGTCACTTTTTGGGGTCGAAAAACACACTGTGCATTGGTATTACGGTTGCCGATGAGCGAAAATGATATCTTACCATTTGGAGACGTATTTGCATGTTGCTCTTAATGTTATACGAAATACTCAAGGACTAAACTGTCCTTGTTCAGTCCTTGTTGTTGTGGGCTGAAGACGATTTTTTCCAGCTCAGCTCCATATTGAGCAAACTCGTCAACGGAAGACAGTCTGCCGCGAAGTAACATTCCAGTGACATGTGTGGCCATGATAGCTAAGTTTGCCAAGCTTTTTAAGACCTAAATAGCGCTGCACCGTTGCAGTAAATAGCAGATTCCGGTGAACAATGTAGGTACTTACCCGCAGCATGATAGCGTTCTCAACGCACAGTTCGTCGGTAGGCAGCGCGTTGGCCTGCCAGCGCAGCCGCTCGTCGGGGTTGCTGAGGTACTCGGTGCGCGCGATGTCGGCGCGGTACCGGATGTTGGCGGCCGCCAAATGAGCCGTCCATGTCGAGAACAGATTTTGGCGGTACTGTGAGGATAGAGGACCAATAAATAAGACAGCTTTAGTTAGTCCAAACAAATAAAGCCGGATCTTCACTAGTGCAAAGCGGCACACTTAACCTTTAAATGCATGGTGTAGGATTATTAAGGAATGTAGCACCTGCGTGAGCTCCCACTTGATTTTAAACTGAACACAAAGTTAATCATGATCTATAAGCGATCATAGCGCAGTGAAGACTTACATGCTGGTCGAAGTAACCTCCGTAAGCGATGAAGGCGGCGGACAGCAGCACGTCGCCGACAATGGTGCTCATCTGCGAGCGGAACGTCTCCGAGCTGCCCTCCCAGCGCTCGCGCTCGATCACCAAGCTCTTCAGCAGCGCGATCGACCGGTCCACCTGACAAATGTTAATAGATATTTATTTAGTACGTGTCTTGGGGACGGTGAATAGGAAATTATGAACGAAAGCCCATTGGCTTTAATGAGTCAATGTTCGTAATTCCAGTAGCGCCCTTGTAACATGCAATATATTTAACTCCTTTGCGAGTAGTAAAATAATATAGTTCAGGATAAGTTGACGTTGATCTGTACGTTTTTAGAGGTCTTCACGCCTTTACGCTTTCAGGTACATCTAGTCTTCCAGAACTCGCAAGTAAAAGTAAGTAAGGTACCTTAGCCTGCACGTTCTCTAGGTCAGTCTTGATGGCCTGCGCTTGACTGATCAGCTGTGCGTATTCCTCCTTGTAGGAGGCGATGGACTTCTCGAGCTGCGCGATCAGCTCGCGAACCTCGTCGCCGGCCGTCACGTTGCTCTGCGCCTGGTCTTCTAGAGCTTGCAGCTCATTGCGGAGCGGCTCGACACGTTTCAACATGTCCGCATATTCGATCTGCCAGGAGCGTCGAAAAATTAATTTTCGTGAACAATTTCGTATTTTTGTTTTACTGTCATTGAATTAAATTTCAAGACCGACTAAATAAATCTTTCAAAATATTGGGTGAAACGTATGTACTTAGCGTTTAATTATCTTACCTGAGCGATGGCCCATTTAACCATAGGCCCGCAGGCCATACTGGCGCGGTTGACTTTCTCGAAGTTGTAGTCAGGGTTACTCAAGTATCGAGTCCTCATTTTTTCGCGGACGTCGTCACTGGCCACACACAAATGGGTGATTAATACTTAGAACTAATAATCTTCAAACCTTACCTAAATATGTTCGTGCATCCTCTTAAACGTTAATGTCCGAAAAACCCAATCTAAAAATAAAAATAAATCCCCTCATGCAATTAATTGTTTCAAATGAGACCCGTGGTTTTTTTAAACAAAATTTTGTCACTTACCGACACAGAAGAATTACCGAGATGGTGTAGTAACAACGCAACAATAGCAAACAGAAGAATAAAAAATAAATAACAAAACAAAACAACAAAGGAACTCAAAATAGCAATCGAGTCACTGTCGGTACTGATGTTCAATTCTTTCATTATTGACGGACAAGCGATGTAATGAGATTGAACACAATTTATTTATTGGCAAATACATGCAACCTGGAGATGACTGTGGAGTTCTGGCTGCGGAGACACAATATGAATTAAAACTTATACGAACTATTTCATTAGTAGAACTACAACTTCGTGAACTTTTGACAATTCTACTCGTATTACAAACTGAGTAAAATACCAAATATTTAACTTGTAAGCCACGAGCTACCTACACATGTGGTACAAAATGTTAATCATCCATCACCACAAACACCCAATGTTACAGAAACATAGATCACACAGTGCAAAAGCATGCTTCAAGCATCCGAGGCAAACGGTCGTGCGAAGTTATCTAAAGACTTGCCAAGCACCTGTACTTACCGCACAAGGAATAAAAGGGATTTGAAAAGGGGGGAGGGGGGCGGTCGACATAAGCGGCGGTGCTCACGTGATGTCCTCGGTGGAGAAGTTGGAGACGATGCTGTTGATGAAGTTTTCGCGCATGATGACGGCGCGGATGGCCTTCCAGTCGGTGGCGTTCTCGCCCAGCAGCAGGCAGATGGACTCGAGCGCCACCTTGACGAGCGCCGGCGGGTTGCCCATGGAGCGCACTTCCACCAGATGCTGCTTCTTTATCGACTTGACGGCTGCGCGGCCGAAGGACCCGAGCGGTGCGGTGGGCGCGTCCGACACCAGCACGAAGCGAGAGTGAGAGAGTACAAAAAAGAGAGAAACAAAAAAGGCATTTAGCAGTCTGTGATACATGCGGCTGGCGTTATCGATTCAATATTTTACCACGGCTAGATTTAAAAGAGTTCTATAAACCTACAACTGAAATATAAAAAACGATTAAATACGAAAATAATGTTAAATAACGATAGTTAATTTTGTTTTTCATGACGATGCTTAGCAGAGTTAGTCACATACGAGTATTGACGATGTTATTGGTGAGTAGGGGTTCGATGCCATCGTACTACACTTGGTGATCGCAATATTAATGTAATTTGACATATTAATAACAACAGTCACATATGCAAGCAAGCTTAGCTTATGTACATACAAAATAAAGTTACAACAATATCCATTCATAACATTAACGATATTAAAAAGATAAAATTATACTGAGTTCAAAATACAATGCAAGGCTTAGAAGTACAATTGTCTCTAAGAATTTACTCGATAATTTACAACATACATGTGCATAACAAATCATTCCGTGTAAATTGTGTTTGCCAATAAATATAAAGTATTTTAAAATGATTACTAATCATAATCATTTGTCACAATAATTCTTATTCTATGTCCAGATGAAAGCCAGCAACCGTACTTCGAACTACATAAAAGTTTTACGTCACAAAGGGAAATACACTTTAATTACAATAGTTTTAGTCTTGTTGCCAACGTTCTTCGCGGACAGTGTGACGAGTCGGAAAATATATTACCTAAATTATTAGGTTAGGTCCATCAAATAATATTTTCTACGAGCGAGGGTATTATTAGTGTTAACCAAGGATAACTAAAGCATGCTAAATACAGAAATCTATGCGCTATAAAAATTGCTACTACGAAAAACTTTTTTATCTGCATATTTTCCGCCTCGTTTCGAAAATCACACACGGTTCGTCAAACTCTCCGGTCAATAGCGTTGCTGCAATACAGGACTGAGCACCATAGCCTATTAATTATGTAGCGTAATACGAGTATATGACACGCGGGAAGTCTAAAGAACAATGCGTGTGGCAAGTTTAATAACAAATCGGCACACTAACGTGATGTTCTCAGTTTCGAAGTTAACAATGGTGGATATGAAGTTGTCCTTCATGACAGCTGATCGGATGCCCTTCCAGGTGTCTCCCCTTTCCCCGAGCAGCGTGCAAATAGACTCGAGCGCCATCTTGACGACGGAAGGCGGGTTGGCCATGGAACGCACCTCCACCAGTTGTTGTTTCTTGATGGAGCGGACAGCTGTGTCGTGAGATCGTCTCCGTGTTTACACTACATTACGCGTAAGGCATCGACTGCAACACCGGAATTTTTGAAAAGCGACGAATATATGCTCTGGGATCGAACAAGCTTTTTATAACAAAACTCCGATGCTACACGATGGAAGTAGTTTACAAGTAACAACAAATAAAGCATCGTCTTGCTGTGACTGTTTGCTGCTCTATCTACAGAACTACCGATGTTAAGCGGATCGTCATAAACGTACTTATAATTTCCACAAAATTTTAGTCAAAAAAACACATCGCCACGTACAAGATTGTACAATGGTAAAGACGGCTTTCACACCAACATTACCATTTGAGTGAAAACGTCTGTATGGGATAAATAAGTATTGTGCAAATGAAGCAAAGAACCAAACCGTTTTGCGCCTCGATGACAGCTGGCTCCACTTGGGCCAGGTCCGCCATTACGTCCCTGCGTTTCGCTTCAATCTCCTTGGTTTGTTTCTCTAGAGCGACCTGATTTTGAGGGAACGTATTAAATAACAGTTCAGATATAACATTGTACATGAATCACGTGTGATATGACAGTTGTTCTGACCTGGATTTCCTGGCTCTCGACCTTCTTCTTCTCGGCTTCTTGCTGGTCTTTAACCATTTGGCGCAGCTTGGCGTTAGCAGCTTCGTTCTTAGCTTGGAGTTCCTAAGCAATCAAATATAACTTTAGTCGAGATATGGAAATATTATTGGCGAGCGATGAGCACGACTGACAACTTTAATCTTCACTGTCGCCGTAAAAGCATATTTTTAGGATGCAGTTATGTCGTCATGACCATGGTGTACCTGCGACTTGACAGCGAGGCTCTTCTGCATTTCCTCGACTTGCTCGACCGTCTCCGCGATCTTGCCGAGCCCCACATTCAGATGCAGCTGCTGCTCCTCCAGGTCGGCCCGCTTCTCTGCGTACAGCTTCACCATTTGCTGGATGAAGTCGAGGTAATGTCTGCGAAGGGGATGTATTAGACTGGTGTAGCTCCCGATCGAAACAAAAATGGAACCAGCTTTTACAATGTCGGAGCTTGTGGTTTAGATTTACCGAGCCGAACACTCAGTTAGCGCTGATTATGACTTAGCTCGGGCATGTTCAGCAGACATGTGAGATAGTAGTACTGGAGGAGGTCGACTGTTACCTGGGCGTGATGGCCATGGTCCGGTTGGCGCGCTTGGCGAGGCGCGCGTTGGCGCGGTGCAGCGTCTGGTGCACGTACACGCAGGCGTTGACGACGGCGGTGCGGTGCGCCGGCCGCGCGCCCACCTCGCCGCACGCCGCGGGGAACAGCTCCGGCGGCGCGTACTCGGCCGAGTCTAGGTCCATGCGCGTCGTGAACTCCTTGCCCACCTGACCGGAAACGTCATCACAACTGAATGTTGAGAGTAAGCCCAAAGGGTATCCTATCGTTTCCCAGAAGATACATCGGTTACATAACAACGCCAGCTTATGCCCCGCGGCTTTGCAAAGGTGAAATTTTTCAAAATGGGCTTATTCTTTCTCTATCAGGTGGGAATTTCGAAAAATCCCTTCTTTGTGCACCTCTAGGATACTCAAGGTATATGTTTGCCAAATTTCAAGTCTGTAGATTTTAGGCTGTGCGTTGTCTGTCAGTCAGTCACGGCCCTGTTTTATAGGTATAGAAGACATCACCACTACATCGCAGCGACTCATTACACTGGTGCTATGCTAAGCTAAGCTTGTTAGATACAACGAAAGTAGCCGATCGCATTAAGTTCCTTACCTGGAACAGAGCGCCGTCGCTCCAGTCTCCGAACCAGTTGAGCACGCATCGGTTGAACAGCGCGGGCGACGTCGCGGCGCGGTCCTTGAGCCCTTCGGACGATGGGTTCATCGTGAACACTACGTGAAGGTTGCGCATCACCTGACCCGTGAACCTGAGAAAAGTGGCAGTGTTTATCAAAGAAAACTGGAAAATATACATATATCAGCCACCTTTATTTTTAACCAAATTCAAAAAAGGGGAGGTTCTCAATTTGTTGAAATCTTTTTTTATAACATAGTGATAATAGACGGGAGGAAGAAGTACAGGAATTTTTCGTATTTTCTACATCGATAAGATCTAATAAAATTGGGAAACGTAAAGAAAGTTACCAACCATTTGTATAACTCGTCGTTAGAGTCGAGCATCAAGCCTTCTCTTTGGGCACCTTCCTTGCACTGTGTCATGAGCGCTGCGAATTCGTCGCCCTCAAACAATCCAGGCACCTAAAGTCAGAACATAGCAAAAACCAGTTAGGACTTACAACTAAAGCAATTGAAATAATAGACCATAAAACTAGTACTCGTATAAGTTCACTGACCTCTCCGTTGGCCAGCAGAGTGTTCATTCTCTCGAGGAAGCCGCTGTCCAATACGTTAGACTCGTCGAGGATAAACGCCACTTTCTCATCGCGACAACCGGCGCGCCGCAGCACAGAACGCAGATCTTCGTCGAAGTCGGCCCCCGTGTATTTGTTGTGGACCTTTAATAATATAAATAACGTGTCTGACTATATTTTTAACTTATTTTAAAATTTGCGCTCTCATAATCAGTTATCATCACTAGCTTTTGCTTACGGCGTTGCCTTCACGGGGAGAATTAAAAATAGGCTAGTTAGTTTCCTATGCGATATGAGTTAAAAATTAAATCTCTTCTTATTGCACCTCAAGATTTGTCTGCCAAATTTTAAATGGTCAAGTAGTTGGTGGCTGTGTACTTTAGGATTTGCTGACACTCTCACTGACAGAGACACACTGAGCGACAAGCGAAAAAACGACGCGCGTGCTACACGTCCTGGGGTCTGTTTCATAACGACTCATAACTTGTATTACAAGCGGAAGTCCCTTTCTAATTAAAGGAGTTGAAAAGAGGTTTCCGCTTGTAATACAAGTCACAAGTCGTTATGAAACAGGCCTGTGGTCTGAGCACATCTCTCCAGTGAGTCTCACGCCAGGGCAGCTCATACCTTGATCTGGAAGATGCTGAGCCCGTTCATCCAGGCGACGAACCGGCTGAGCGTGGTCTTGCCGGCGCCGGACACGCCGATCAGCAGCAGGTGCCCCTGCGGCTGCCGGAAGATGCGGTCGATGCGCAGCACGTGCTCCAGGACCTCGTCGAACAGCACCAGCGGCACGTCCAGCTCCTCCTCGTAGAACACCTGAGGGGGCGCGCCGTCACTCAAGTGGACATCTCAACTGTTCTGCCAGTATGGTCATATCAAGAGCAATAATAAAAAACCGGATGCGCGCACGAGGGTTTCGTACAAAGATTTCCCTGCTTTTCCACAGTGTTTTAACTTGTCCAGTATTAGCAGAGCCCTGTTCCTAAGCAAAATGTACGCAGTGTGGGGTCATTTTATATTGGTCTGTGACATATACAGACAGACATAATTTTTTTAGATTTTGAGAAGTTTCTGGGTGGTTGTGCTATAAGAGCTACCTTCATACCAAATTTAAAGTTTCTAGGACAACTGGAAGTGCCCTTTAGGCATACAATGACAATGCAAAGAAAAATTCGTTAAGCAGCTGGACTTGAACCAGCAACCTCGGTAATCCGTACCACGCTCCACCAATTAAGCTATACTTAACGTTGGTGTACCTAACGAATTTTTCAATGCCTTGTGTCATATTTTATTTGGAAGATCTCTCCTCAGCGCCATCTATGAGTAGCTTAATCAAGCGGCTCACCCACTACGGAACTTCTACAGTTACGCATTAGTGGCAAGAGATGGAGCTATTTTCTGAATCAATGAAAATAATCGATTTATTGATTATTTTTGTTTTTATTTTTATGAAACATTCATAGAATGAAATTCAACATACAATGACAATGCAAAGAAAAATTCGTTAAGCAGCTGGACTTGAACCAGCAACCTCGGTAATCCGTACCACGCTCCACCAATTAAGCTATACTTAACGTTGGTGTACCTAACGAATTTTTCAATGCCTTGTGTCATATTTTATTTGGAAGATCTCTCCTCAGCGCCATCTATGAGTAGCTTAATCAAGCGGCTCACCCACTACGGAACTTCTACAGTTACGCATTAGTGGCAAGAGATGGAGCTATTTCTGAATCAATGAAAATAATCGATTTATTGATTATTTTTGTTTTTATTTTTATGAAACATTCATAGAATGAAATTCAACATACAATGACAATGCAAAGAAAAATTCGTTAAGCAGCTGGACTTGAACCAGCAACCTCGGTAATCCGTACCACGCTCCACCAATTAAGCTATACGTAACGTTGGTGTACCTAACGAATTTTTCAATGCCTTGTGTCATATTTTATTTGGAAGATCTCTCCTCAGCGCCATCTATGAGTAGCTTAATCAAGTAGTGGGTGAGCCGCTTGATTAAGCTACTCATAGATGGCGCTGAGGAGAGATCTTCCAAATAAAATATGACACAAGGCATTGAAAAATTCGTTAGGTACACCAACGTTACGTATAGCTTAATTGGTGGAGCGTGGTACGGATTACCGAGGTTGCTGGTTCAAGTCCAGCTGCTTAACGAATTT